>OX451219.1:64225995-64771448 GCA_949628195.1 Phasia obesa
AAAACTCGTATCGAAATTAATTTCGATAGCCTACAAATTTCTAATGATGTTACTCGATACTAAAGGAATGACATTTTTAGTTCAGTGTTGTAAAGTTTAATTATTTTTATTAATTTGCTTGTTTAAGTATTGCTCTCCTTCCTTAATTTTTAGGCTTTTCTTTTTCATTTCAATTAACTGAATATTCAGTTCGACATTCTATTGTTTTAATTCGAGGTCTTGTTTTTTATTTCTATAAGAGAATCTTTTTAGCATCTCTTTCTGGTAGTTCTCGGTAGTCATCATATTTTTTTTAGCAAAGTAGTTTTTGTTTTCCTTTTCTTTACACTAGTTTTTTTATGTCTCCATATATTATTTTTTATTTTATTTTTATTTTTGTTAGCCCTCGCTTTCCCTTGCGAACTATTCGGTAAAAGACTTTTTGCCTAATCTGTGTGCTTCACCAAAAAATTCCCATGGATCTCTTTTTGAGAATAATTTATTTTTGTTACCTTTGACCTAGAAATATAACAATTTACTTAAAAAAACATCATAAATTTTTAACTTACGTTTTCTTTTCTGTTCACTTTTATACTTTAAAACATTAACTCGAATGATGCTTTGTTAACGAGTTTACAAGTTATATGTATAACTTAGTCGTACACATATATTATATGTATGAACACTTTTATAGAAACCCTATGTATTTACTCTTGTAAGAAAACCCTATTTTTATTATTAATACTTGTTGATAAAATACTCCTTTATAAACTATTTTTATTAATCGTAGTATCATAAGAAATTTATTGAGTTTTATGAAAATTGTTTTTAGTTTTAGTTAAAATCTGGAATTCAAATGGAATGTTTGAATTTAATTAAAAATAAATAAAAATTAATTTTATTAATTGGCGCAGTCGGTAGGATACTTTTATTGAAAAGGATCACTGTTTCGGTAGTCTTATATATAATATATCGTCCCCTTAATACAACAATAGCGTATAATTTTTTTGGGGTTTTGAGAAAATCGAGCTTAAAGTTTTTTGTCAAATCGCATGTCTATTAAAACCTCAATATCGCGGTAAATAAAAATTCTTCATATTGGATTTTTCGACGAATACATTATACAGTTTCTTGTCTTTAAATTGACCAATTTTTTTTATTCTACGCATCCTTCAAGACCATAATTATGTCATTCAAAGCGCAAGCCCTCCATATAGGCTATTTTATTTTGTAGGGAATTCGTGTAATGTATCTCATACACTATTTTATTTTGTATGGTATACGCTGTTTTATTCAATAATTTTACGGTTTTTTTATTAAAATATTTGATCTCAAAAATATCAATTTGTAACATTATAAAACCGTGATTAATTCATAGTTTTGTTAATTCAGTGGCACATATTCTTTATTTCCAATTTGGGTTATTATAAACAAAAAATTATGACAAATTAAGTACATTGCGTAAATCAAAAATAACTAGAATTCGTCTTCTATTTTTTCCTCTGCTACATCTGGATCATCTAAACAATTTCGCTTCTTTCCACTTTGTAAGTTAAAAAAAATGACTGCGATCCACGAGGAATTACATTCTTTTTGCACTAATTTTGGATATCATACAGCTTTTGATTACAAATTGGCAATATCTGAAATTTATTTCTCAAACAATAGTGTATATTATTCTAAGCTATTTTATGAGTTAAAGTTTTCATAAATTGTATTTTTTTCTACAGGCTAAAATGGAGTATAATGCGTATTCATTATTATTCTTTTAACAACTTTGGAGTGGCAATTTCAAGTAAAATAGCGCATATGAGCTTACACACTTATTGAAGGAAAATTTTGAACAAGAAATTATACACCATTTTTTCCAGCGACATTTTGACCCACTTTTTGGAAGTAGAATTTGGCGAAATTTTGACCAGACATAAAATCAATGATAGAGATTCTAAATATGCAATAAAAAAATAATAGCGTATGAGCACATACGCTATTCTTATATTGAGGGGATGATATAATAATAATATAATTGAAAAAAAAAAACGTTGTATAAAATAATAAAACAGTGCACAACAGAAAATCGAAAAGAAAAGAAAAGAAAAAAACATCAAATCGTTAAAAAAATAAATACAAATATATATAAATAAAATAAAATTTTGATAAGTTTTGAAAACTTATACTTTTTTACCAAGAAAAATTGAACGGTAAGAATAACTGAATTTGAAACTGAAAAAAAAGAAAAACTATTGATAAGAAATTTTAATAAAGAAAATTTAAAAAAATGTGAAAATTTACAAAAAACAATAAAATGAAAATAAAATAAAGAAAAATTAGAATATTTTGAAAAGTAAAACTTATTACAATAAGTTGAACCGCAAGTAAAAACTGAACTTCAACAATGTTTGGTAAAAAAAAAATAATTCAACATAAAAAAAGTTTAACTCATCCTTAAAAAGAAAGAAAACTATTCTGAGAGATGATGAAAATAAATTAAAAAAAATAAAAGATAAACAGAAATAAAAATCAATGAACTTAAAAAGATTTTTGGTAAAAAAATAATTCAACATAAAAAAAATTAACTTATCCTTAAAAAGAAAGAAAACTATTCTGAGAGATGATGAAAATAAATAAAAAAAAATAAAAGATAAACAGAAATAAAAATCAATGAATTTAGAAAGATTTCAGAGACCCTCCAGGATATCATTACAAAATTAGAAAGATATAAATATATAATGAAAATTGTTTAAAAACAGAAATTTAGAAAAAGAAAAGAATTTTAAAATTTAAAAAAAAAAATTAAATCTCAAGCATTTTAAATTTTATCAAGTTTGAGATAAGTGCAGCTGAAAACTAATATTAAAAAAAAACTAACTCAAAACTAGCAAAAGCAATAATAGTGTGTATATAATAATAATATATATATATATATATATATATATATATATATATATATATATATATATTATTTGATGCAGTCACATTTATTCGAAACAATTTTCAATATTTCGAAAAATATTAAGACTAGATTAAAACAAAAGAGCACACGTGTTTATTAATTTATATATTATAGATTTTATAAAAAAAAATAACAAAAATATACGTCATTAACTAAATTTCTTAAATTAAAACAATTTCATTGCTTTTTTTAGGTCACAGCTTAAATGATGCACAAAATTTAAAGTTTAATTTAAAACTAAATTTAGCTTCTAATTTAAATTTTTTTCTATAACTAATATTTGGTGGGATATCCTTTTTGGTCTAGAACGGCTTTTAGGCGAGATCTCATTGATTCTACCAACTTTTTTGTGTAATTAGGCCTAATTTTGCCCCATTCCTCAAGAAGTGCATTTTTTAGGTCAGATGCGTTGGAAATTGTATGACTTCGGGTGTTTTTTTCGAGCACAGATCATAGATTCTCTATGACATTGAGATCTAGACTCTGAGCAGGCGTTTGTACAACATGCGTGCAGTTCCAGATGAGCGAAGTCTTTACTATGCCTGAAGTGTGCTTGGGATCGTTATCTTGGTAGTATCTAAAGGAATCTTTAATACCAAGTTTTTCTGCGCTTTATAATAGATTTCCCTTCAGCAGATCCAGGTACATGTTTTTATCCATGTTCCCCTCAATGAAGGCTAAATTTCCGACGCCTGAAGACGACATACAGCCCCATACCATTACACTGCCTCCACCATGTTTAACAGTGCTTCGTAAATTACGTGGGTCTAGGGCTGCATTTGATTTTCTCCACACGTAAGACTTCCCATCTGACCGAAATAAATTAAACTTACTCTCGTCAGCAAAAATAACTGTTTCCCAGAACGACATATCCTTGGAAATAAGCTCTTTGGAAATTTCCATTCTGCGTTTTCTATTTCTGGTATTAATCAGTGGCTTATTTCGGCACAGTACGCCAATGAAAATTGGCTTCTCTAAGGACTCTACGTATAGATTCTGCACTGGCCGACTTACCCAAGAACTTTTCCGCTTCGATTTGCAATTTTAGCGTGCTCAGATGGGGGTTTTCCTTAATCTTCCTCACAATCCAACGTTTTTCGGCGTCCGAAAAAATCTTATTTGGAGCATATCTGCACTTGTTTACTATTCTATTTTCATGCCGGAACCTTTCTATAATATGTTGGACAGTAGAGGAACTTAATGCGACAAGTTCAGCGATATTCCGTTGAAATCTTCCCTCCTTAAAGAAGTGAATTACATCCTCCCGTTTTTCAATAGAGGTTCGTTTTCCCATTTTAAAAAACCAATTATCAAATATTCTATTTTTAAATTTTTCTTTGCAAATAATGCTTGCTAATGATCACTGGCACTGAATAAAACTAAAAATATGTAAATTTTTACCGTTATCATTCACACACTCACATGTTTTGTTTACTGCATCATTTAAGCTGTGACTTCATTTTAATGGGTATTTTACTATTTTTGAAAAGAAGTTGTTTTGTTTCGTTTTTTTCTGCTGTAATATAATAATGAGATAACTGTTTTAATGATCATTGCCTTTTTTACTTTTTAAATGCAACAGATTTCGGAATATTTATGTTTAAAAAAATATTTATAGCCTGCATCAAATAAGCTGTGAGACACTGTATATAAACTGTGAAATAGATTATAAAATTTAATATTGTATTAAAAAAATAGTTTTGAATTTAAAAATGATAAAAAACATTGAGGTCTAATCAAACCTAAAGAATATTAAGAAGCTAAGTGATTGTAAAGAAAGGAAATACATATATGAGGAAGTAATATCAATTGTTCCCTTTGAAGACATCATAAAAAGCAAAGTGCATTTCATTAAAATCAATTTCTTTAAATTACTATTGTTATTATTATTATTAAAATTGTTATTTTTATTGTTACATTAAGTGGTTATTTTTATCTTAAAATTGTTATAAATATTTGTTTGTTTATATAAAAATATTAAATTTTGATAAGTTTTGAAAACTTATACTTTTTTACCAAGAAAAATTGAACGGTAAGAATAACTGAATTTGAAACTGAAAAAAAAGAAAAACTATTGATAAGAAATTTTAATAAAGAAAATTTAAAAAAATGTGAAAATTTACAAAAAACAATAAAATGAAAATAAAATAAAGAAAAATTAGAATATTTTGAAAAGTAAAACTTATTACAATAAGAAGATATTGAACCGCAAGTAAAAACTGAACTTCAACAATGTTTGGTAAAAAAAAAATAATATAAAAAAAAATAATATAATAATAAATAAATAATAATAATAATTGTTATTATTATTATTAAAATTGTTATTTTTATTGTTACATTAAGTGGTTATTTTTATCTTAAAATTGTTATAAATATTTGTTTGTTTATATAAAAATATTGTTAATAGATTAAATATTTATTTAAATTACTTTTTATACGTGCATTTAAATTATATTTTGTTATTTATCATTAATAAATCAATTTTTTCTTTCTTTTAATTTAAAAAAAAAACCTTTAAAAAAAACCTTTAAAAAATGTATATAATAAATATGGCGCATACTTTAGACCCTGTTAAATTTTTGGAACGATTACCAGAAATATTTTGGCGAGAAAAAGAATTTTACAATATGATGAACCTTCCCAGCTTTTATTTCTCGATCTGATTAAAAGTAAAATTAAAGTAAAGTAAATTTCTATGTGCGATCGTGGCCGGAGATTAAATCAGTTTTGGCGAATTATTTTGGGGAGAATCGAAGTGTAGAAGAGCTTGATGACCAACTTCGTTCTGTGATTTTCAGAACGAATGTAGAGTGAAGTTTAAATAATAATGTAGCTTCGGATTTCAGAGTAGATGTAAATAGTGAGCAGATTGATAGGAACAATTTGTAAACTTCTTTGGATATTTTTAAACAAAAAATTCCGGAAAATGTTTTTGATAATAGAAATAAAAATTATTTAAATACAAATAATAATTACAATAATAGATTTCAAGATAATATAGGCGGTCCTAGCAATACACCTCACTATTCAAAAATATATAACAATAAGCCGTTTGTTAGAAGCAAACAGTTTCCTTGTAATAAATCTTATAATAACAATAGGTATCAACAGAATAATAATCATTTTAAAACTAATCCAAATTATAATCATAATGAGAATTACAGCTATAATTTTAACCCAAATTGTATCCCAGAGCAACAACATTCTGAACCTATAGATATTTATATGATTCAGAATGGTAATACTGTAAGTAATTTACGAAAAATACCGGTTTCTCAAAATATGTTACAAATTAATTTTCTTCTGAACTGTTAAACCAAAATATAGTAACAGAAAATTTTCGTTTTCCAGCCTATCCGGAGAATAGGAAAAAGGAAATTTTAAATTTATAGTGTTGACTCAGCAACCCTAAGTTGCAGTTTTATCCGAATCGGTTTGTACTAAAAAAAACCGTAGTTTTTGGTTAACTACCAAAGAAGAAAGTCAATTTTATAATATTGTTATCACAATTTGAATTTTAACCCTAATACATACTTACCTGCTAAATACTTACCTGAAGTAACTTAAATACTTACCTGAAAAAAACTTAAATACTTACCTGAAACTATTTGTATACTAAACCTGCAATTACTTACCTTGTTATTAATTAAAAGGCGCTAATAAAAGGTGAGCATTAAAACTAAACTCCCACCATTGCGACATTAATCTAATTATCCCTTTATATCCCAACATTATAATCTCTCGGAGACGAGACGATATAAGTAAGATTTTTCTTTATAAGAAGTTGGCCCTCCAGCAATTTACAAATTGCCCCTTCTGCCGTCATCTACAAAGAGAAGTCACATTTAATACAAACAGGAATTATAATCAAGCCAATTTTATTCACAAATAAAAGATAAACAAAATTAGCAGGAAAAGATGTAAAGACTATGTGAAATTCAAGCATCTCCTTATTACTGTTCAAAAGTTAAGCTATTTTCACAAACATCCGTCTTTTATGGGGACACCATTTAATTTTAAATATTTATAGCTGTAATAGCGATCATAGTAATACACATTATGTGTAAATTTCAGTTGTCTATCTAAAACGGCTCAAAAGATAAGGCATACATCAAATTTCATTAACTATAGGGACACTCTCTCATTTCCATAAGTCTCTATCTATAACGGTTTAAAAGACTAGTCCATATAAGTCAAATTACGTCAGCTATGAGGACACCCTTTAAGTTTTTTGTACTTTTTACTGTGGACATAGTTAAATTAGCTTTGTTCAAATTTTAAATGTTTATCTATAAGCGTTCAAAAGATAATGTCATATAGATATCATTAACTTTAGGTACACCCTTTAATTTCCAACTTTATACTTTTTACTATAGCGGACATAGTAATATACGTTCTGCGTAAATATTAAATGTCTGTCTATAACGGTTTCAAAGATAGGGCAACATAAATCAAATAACATCACCTATTGGGACACCCTTTAATTTACAATTTTAAATTAAAGACCTATTGTCATAGATTTTTTGTAAATTTCAACTGTGTGTCTATAACGGTTAAAAGGTTTAGTCATATACAGCAAATTACAGAACTATTGGGACACCCTTTAATTCATAACTCTAAATGTTTATAATTGCTAGTATACCAGACAAAGTAGTGGAAATTCTGCCTAATTTTCAAGTGTTTGTCTATAACGGTTCAAAAGATAGGGCCATATAGGTCAAATTACATCAACTATGGGAACACCCTTTAATTTCTAAATTCAAATTAAATACCTGTTATAGCGGACTTAGCAATACAGGTTCCTTGTAAATTTCAGCTGTCAGTCTATAACGGTTCAAAAGTTTGGCCACATACATAAAATTACATTAACCATTGGGACACCCTCTTAATTTTATACTTTTTGTTATAGCGGACTTAGTAATAAAGGTTCTTTGTAAATTTAACGGTCGGTGTACAACTGTTCAAAAGTATGGGCATATACAACAAATTTAATGAACTATTGGAGCTCCCTTTAATTTTTAATTTGGAATATTTATCCTTTTTATTATAAAGGTCATAGTAATCGACATTCTGTCAAACTTTCAAGGTTTTGTCTTTAACGGTTCAAAAGATAGGCCCATAAAAGTCAAATTGCGTCACCTATGGGGACACCCTTTAAATTTTAAGTTTATTTTATTACTTTTTGTTGGTGGTAGCTATAGCGATACTCAATTTATATAATACACGAAAAAAACATGACGAATTGATAACCTGATGAAAAGTAATTTTCATTGCTAACCGAAGGTTGGCTGAAGGAACAACAAATATAAGGTGGTAAATATTAAAAAAAGTAAAAATATTCACCAACTGACGATTGATAATTGAATACAAGTATTCTCGTATTGCTTTATCTGGGTTGTATTGCTTTGGTTGGTTAAATAGATGATGCTTACAACTAAACACTACCCTAAGTAGATGGATACAAGAGTGCTGATGACGGACGTGGTTGTCTAGAAAATGTGCATTCCACTCCTGCTCGTGTCTAAAAATTAAATTTTTCCAATTTTTCTTTAATATTATTACCTAATTTGTAATTTAATTAATTCTTTCTTAGAGAGAATAAAAACGAACTTAAGCTTGACTATAAATTTCATTGTATGTAATACATAAATAGTCCGACAAATAATAATTAAAAATTTTCAATATTAAAAACAAAAAATAACTTTAGACAGAAGCAAATTCTTGCAGAGTTTATGTCAGAGCACACTGATTTGGCCAAAGGAGTGTTACCAAATACCTAACAAGGAAAACCTACTGTCAATCGGCTATGGGAGAACTTAGTTATAAAGATAAATGCTTCTGGCCCACCATTGAAGGATGCTAAAACATGGCGAAAGGTTCATTGCAAGATTCCATAATATGATTAATTTAATATAATACATACATACATACATATGTATGTATATTCAATAGGTGTATGCAGATCAAAAGCAGTTGGTAAAAAAGTTTCATTTAACAAATCTTCTAAAAAGAAAACTGGTGAAGGTCCTTTCGAGGAGAAGCACCTAAGTGCAGCTGAAGAACAAATTTTGGAAGCAGAAGGAATTGATGTAGCTGTTGCACGCTTAAAATAGGTCTAGACATTCGGATCGCAAATTGAAAAATTAGACAAATGTACTTTTTCTGAAAATCCGATTGCATTACAAAGAAAAGAATCCGCCGAATACATTTCGGAATTAATGAAACGAAGACGTTTGTCTTTAAAAAAATATTAGTGCCAGTGATAAATACAATGCTGAAGTTCTTAAAAAAATATTAGATAAAATAATAGAACTTAAGGAAAAAAATAGAAATGAATGTCTCATTACACGAAATATACATGCTCTTTAAGAATATACACAAAGGCTTGCTTTGTAACCCGAAAACGTTTTTTTAACCTGTAAAAATTAATTTCTATGTTCCCATTCACTTCATAAACAAATGGATTACAACTTAAACAACATTCGGTAAACATAATGGGTCACTGGTGTTACGGATTTCTTTTCTTAATAAATTAATGTTATAATCATCTTCCGATTCGGACGATAAAGAATAAAGGAACAAATTTGGGTCCATTTTCCTTTAATTTTTTTTTAAACTTTATAATTATTGCCGAGCAAAACATATGTATGTTTTTTGTTTACTTTTATTCTGTAATCTTTTACATTTTTTCAGTCTTGAATAACTGTTTCAGATTAATCCTTTCCAATCAGAAAAATTCAAACTATCGAAATTAATTTCGCTACGAAATTATTTCGATCACGACTCCCATAATTAGCCCCCTGATTTTGGTGGGGGTAAGAGGCGCTTTTAGCTCGCTAAGTTATTGTTTCATTATTTTGTTTTCTCACTTAGATCTCTTCTATTGCAGTAGCTTTTATATTCAAAATTAACTATCTTGTGGTGAATATTCATGACTGGTAATTTCAGTTGCCCTACAATTTTTCTTTTTTTTATGATAATACGGTACGTTTTACAAGAAATGTGAGGGAAGACATTTTCGGTAATAAATTAGTACTTTTGGTTTTGTGTGATGGTGATTGCTGAAATAACAGGATTTAACAATAAAAAAAATTCCAATCTCGTTTTGGTATATAAAGCATCATCAAGGGAAAAATATATGTTCTTTCTTTGTAACTAAGTGCAAGTTCGGTTGCATTCATAGTTTGGTAAAAAAAATCCAATTAACTTTTTAGGAGAAAGTGTAAGTGAAACCAAAATTGCTCTACTAATCTTTATTATGATTTTATTTTTTTCCTTTCTTAAAGTTTAATTTGGTTACCTCCATAAGGACATCGAAAGTAAAATCTACCATTGCTGTTACGCTATTTCATCTGATGTAGTTGTTACTGGAATAATTTACATTTTGCTATTAAAATTTAATAGTGGAAAAGTAAAAGTTGTTAAAACCACAAAATTTTCAACTAAATTAAAAAAAAAAATACAAAATTATATCAAAGCTATAGAAAGATAAAACAATAAAAAAAGACGAGATTTGTCGTAGAGAAAAAAATATTGCAATTTTAAAGACTTAAATTAGTTTTATTTTATTAAATAAAACGTTCAAAGCTCAAGATTCTTTTAAAAACAAAAAATACCCAAAAAAATTATATTAATTAAAAGTTAATTCTATACAATCGTTTAATTTTCTTTCGCTATTTTATCTTAAAAATACTATTATTATTCCTGTAAAGCAAAAAAAATATAGAGGAAAATATAAACAAAATTAAAAGTAGAGCTAAAAATAGATTACAAACAACGTTTGAAACATTAAAGTAGCTACATGATCGTATAAACCATTATATATAATAACAGGCTTAACCCAGGAGCAAATAGCAGCGAAAGATCTTTCGTCGTAGGATCCTGTTCTGAGTAAGTTCCAAATTTATTTTCTTTTATTTTAGTTAATTATTGTCAGGAATAAAAACAATATGTACTGATCATCGATATTATATTACAATGTAATATTACTATGTAGATCAGTTAAAATAATAAAGTGTTAATAAAGGTTAATATTCTAAATATTTTTAGTGGTGCTGTGGCTGGATAGGTTACGTGTAAAACTTACACACGGCGAATTCAGGGGGATAATTCTCGCATTCGTGATCGAAATAAAACTCGTATCGAAATTAATTTCGATAGCCTACAAATTTCTAATGATGTTACTCGATACTAAAGGAATGACATTTTTAGTTCAGTGTTGTAAAGTTTAATTATTTTTATTAATTTGCTTGTTTAAGTATTGCTCTCCTTCCTTAATTTTTAGGCTTTTCTTTTTCATTTCAATTAACTGAATATTCAGTTCGACATTCTATTGTTTTAATTCGAGGTCTTGTTTTTTATTTCTATAAGAGAATCTTTTTAGCATCTCTTTCTGGTAGTTCTCGGTAGTCATCATATTTTTTTTAGCAAAGTAGTTTTTGTTTTCCTTTTCTTTACACTAGTTTTTTTATGTCTCCATATATTATTTTTTATTTTATTTTTATTTTTGTTAGCCCTCGCTTTCCCTTGCGAACTATTCGGTAAAAGACTTTTTGCCTAATCTGTGTGCTTCACCAAAAAATTCCCATGGATCTCTTTTTGAGAATAATTTATTTTTGTTACCTTTGACCTAGAAATATAACAATTTACTTAAAAAAACATCATAAATTTTTAACTTACGTTTTCTTTTCTGTTCACTTTTATACTTTAAAACATTAACTCGAATGATGCTTTGTTAACGAGTTTACAAGTTATATGTATAACTTAGTCGTACACATATATTATATGTATGAACACTTTTATAGAAACCCTATGTATTTACTCTTGTAAGAAAACCCTATTTTTATTATTAATACTTGTTGCTAAAATACTCCTTTATAAACTATTTTTATTAATCGTAGTATCATAAGAAATTTATTGAGTTTTATGAAAATTGTTTTTAGTTTTAGTTAAAATCTGGAATTCAAATGGAATGTTTGAATTTAATTAAAAATAAATAAAAATTAATTTTATTAATTGGCGCAGTCGGTAGGATACTTTTATTTAAAAGGATCACTGTTTCGGTAGTCTTCATCAAATCGTTAAAAAAATAAATACAAATATGTATAAATAAAATAAAATTTTGATAAGTTTTGAAAACTTAAACTTTCTTACCAAAAAACGGTAAGAATAACTGAACTTGAAACTAAAAAAAAAAGAAAAACTATTGATAAGAAATTTTAATAAAGAAAATTTAAAAAAATGTGTAACTTTACAAAAAACAATAAAATGAAAAAAAAATTAAAATAAAATAAAGAAAAATTAGAATATTTTGAAAAGTAAAACTTATTACAATAAGAAGATATTGAACCGCAAGTAAAAACTGAACTTCAACAATGTTTGGTAAAAAAAAAATAATTCAACATAAAAAAAGTTTAACTCATCCTTAAAAAGAAAGAAAACTATTCTGAGAGATGATCAAAATAAATTAAAAAAAAAATAAAAGATAAACAGAAATAAAAATCAATGAACTTAAAAAGATTTTTGGTAAAAAAATAATTCAACATAAAAAAAATTAACTTATCCTTAAAAAGAAAGAAAACTATTCTGAGAGATGATGAAAATAAATAAAAAAAAAATAAAAGATAAACAGAAATAAAAATCAATGAATTTAGAAAGATTTCAGAGACCCTCCAGGATATCATTACAAAATTAGAAAGATATAAATATATAATGAAAATTGTTTAAAAACAGAAATTTAGAAAAAGAAAGGAATTTTAAAATTAAAAAAAAATTAAATCTCAAGCATTTTAAATTTTATCAAGTTTGAGATAAGTGCAGCTGAAAACTAATATTAAAAAAAAACTAACTCAAAACTAGCAAAAGCAATAATAGTGTATATATATATATATATATATATATATCTATATATATATATATATTATATATATATATATGTGTGATATAAACTGTGAAATAGATTATAAAATTTAATATTGTATTAAAAAAATAGTTTTGAATTTAAAAATGATAAAAAACATTGAGGTCTAATCAAACCTAAAGAGTATTAAGAAGCTAAGTGATTGTAAAGAAAGGAAATACATATATGAGGAAGTAATATCAATTGTTCCCTTTGAAGACATCATAAAAAGCAAAGTGCATTTCATTAAAATCAATTTCTTTAAATTACTATTGTTATTATTATTATTAAAATTGTTATTTTTATTGTTACATTAAGTGGTTATTTTTATCTTAAAATTGTTATAAATATTTGTTTGTTTATATAAAAATATTGTTAATAGATTAAATGATTATTTAAATTACTTTTTCTTCGGTTTATACGTGCATTTAAATTATATTTTGTTATTTATCATTAATAAATCAATTTTTTCTTTATTTTAATTTAAAAAAAACCTTTAAAAAATGTATATAATAAATATGGCGCATACTTTAGACCCTGTTAAATTTTTGGAACGATTACCAGAAATTTTTGGGGAGAAAAAGAATTTTAAAGTATGATGAACCTTCCCAGCTTTTATTTCTCGATCTGATTAAAAGTAAAATTAAAGCCAAAGAGGCAATTGAAATTAATTTTTATGTGCGATCGTGGCCGGAGATTAAATCAGTTTTGGTGAATTATTTTGGGGAGATTCGAAGGTTAGAAGAGCTTGATGACCAACTTCGTTCTGTGATTTTCAGAACGAATGTAGAGTGAAATTTAAATAATAATGTAGCTTCGGATTTCAGAGTAGATGTAAATAGTGAGCAGATTGCTAGGAACAATTTGAGAACTTCTTTGGATATTTTTAAACAAAAAATTCCGGAAAATGTTTTTGATAATAGAAATAAAAATTATTTAAATACAAATAATAATTACAATAATAGATTTCAAGATAATAGTGGCGGTCCTAGCAATACACCTCACTATTCAAAAATATATAACAATAAGCCGTTTGTTAGAAGCAAACAGTATTCTAATAAATCTTATAATAACAATTGGTATGAACAGAATAATAATCTTTTTAAAAATAATCCAAATTATAATCATCAGGAGAATTTTAACCCAAATTGTTTCCCAGAGCAACAACATTCTGAATCTATGGATATTAATATTATTCAGAATGGTAATACTGTAAGTAATTTACGAAAAATACCGGTTTCACAAAATATATTACAAAATAACTGTTAAACCAAAATAGTAACAAATATTTTATAGTAACAATATTTTGTAACAGAAAATTTTCGTTTTCCCGCCTCTCCGGAGAATTACCGTATATAATAATAAAAGGAAATCTGAAATTTATAGTGGATACTGGTGCAACTCATTCGCTTGTAAATCCGGATTTATGTAATCCAAAATAGCGAGTTAGTTCAGCAAAAGTAAGATTACTTTTGCTGAACTAAGAAAACCGTTCAGAATCAGGCATTTTCAGACACAATTTATCAAGTACCCATGTTTTCTGAGTTAGGTGATATAAATGAGAAAATAAGACTAATAGAATGAAAATTTCATAATAATTATGATAGAATCATTGGAAATGCTGTGTTACGAATATACAAAACCGTGATAGATTATAATAGAAGTGAACTTAGGATAAATAATAAAACTGTGCCTTTATTATTTCCAAAATTACGTAAAGTTGAATTAATTAGAATTATTGGATGTTGATTAGTCCATATCAAAGAACATCATAATCATTTTGGCGAAATAGTTTTTAGTGAAGGGGTATATAATGCAGAAAATTTTGAAGTTGAAGTTGAAACAGTTGCTAAATGTCCAAATATAATGTATATTAGTGAAAAGAATGTGTGGCCGGTTACGTCCGAAAATTATCATTTAGTTAGTGATGTTTTACTGCAAGAATATAATTGTGGGATATCCTTATTTGACAAAATTAGAATGGTCCATTTAAATAAAGAGGAAAAATATAATCTGAAACTTATTTTGAATGATTATTTTGATTTGTTTTATAAAACAAATTCTAATTTATCTTTTACAAACGCAGAATTATTACAAAAGATGATATTCCCGTTTTCTCAAAAACATACAGGTATCCTTATATACTTAAAGATGAAGTGAGAAGGCAAGTTCAGGAAATGCTTGATAGTAAGATAATTAGACCATCAAACTCGCCGTATTCTGCTCCTATATGGATTGTACTGAAAAAGGAGGATGCTAGTGGGTCAAAAAAGTGGCGATTAGTTGTTGATTATAGAAAACTTAATGAAAAGACAGTAGACGATCGTTTCCCTATTCCAAATATTGAGGAAATTTTAGAAAAACTTGGTAGGTGTATGTATTTTACTATTTTGGATTTAGCGAAAGGGTTTCACCAGGTTGAAATAGACAAAAGGGATGTTTATAAGACGGCGTTGAAGTCGGTCACTATGAATTTCTTAGAATGCCCTTTGGTCTCAAAACAGCACCAGCTACTTTTCAAAGGCTTATGAATAATATTTTAGGTGAATTAGTTAACATAATTTGTTTAGTATATATGGATGACGTAATTATCTATTCAACTTACCTTCAAGAACATATACATTCACTTCGGCTTGTATTTAATAAATTAAGGAAAGCAAATTTGAAAATACAAATAGACAAATGCGAATTTTTAAAAAGTGAAACAGAGTTTTTAGGTCATGTAGTAACACAGAAGGGTATAAAACCTAATCCAAAAAAAGTCCAATGTGTTATAAATTATCCCTTACAACGGACACAGAAACAAATTAAACAATTTTTATGGCTAAGTGTATATAACCGTAAATTTATAAAAGTTTGTTCGAAGATTGCAAGGTCGATAACAAAATATCTCAAAAAAGACGCTAAAATAAATTTAAATGATCCTGAATACATAGACAGTTTCAAAATGTTAAAAATACTTCTTACCAATTATCCAATTTTAGTTTATCCCGATTTTAGTAAAAAGTTTGTTTTAAATACTGATGCAAGTAATTTCGCTTTATCGCAGGACGACCATCCTATTTCATATGCAAGCAGGACGCTCAACCAACATGAATTTAATTATAATACAGTGGAAAATGAACTTTTGGCAGTAGTTTGGGCTGTTACATATTTTCGCCCATATTTATTTGGGGGAAAGTTTGTTATACAAACAGACCATCAGCCTCTACAATGGCTTTTTTCAATTAAAGAGCCAAATTCAAAATTAGTACGATGGAGATTAAAATTAGAAGAGTTTGATTATGAAATTTTATATAAACGTGGCATATCAGAATCATTTTCATTCAACAAAAGTTAATGCATTTTTAATCCAAGATAATTTAATGTATGATGTTTTTAAAGAAACAATTTTAAAATATTTTCGAAGTTCTAATCTAAAAATTGCAAAGTGCAATAGCTTTCTTGATGATATTTTGGAATTTATTCAAAATGAACATCAGAAAAATAACCATCGTGGTATAAATAAAAATTTTGACCAATTAAGAAAGAAAATATATCATCCGAAATTAAAATTAAGATTTCAGAAATTTATAAATAAACAAATATTTAAGGTAACTGAAACCCCTGATAGACCTGGTCAAATAGTACATATAGATATTTTTTATTGCCTTGAAAAAACATTATTTATAACAGTAATTGATAAATTTTCTAAATTTGCACAAGCAATTAAAATTCAAAACAGATCATGGGAAGAATTTAAGAGAGCCCTGATTCAGTATTTGAGTATTGTAGGTAATATTAATAAAATCGTAACTGAAAATGAGTTAGGTTTTAAAGCATTACCATTAACTGAATTTTTAAGACAGAACCAAATTGAGATACATTTTACTTCAAATAATAATCACACTTCGAATGCAGATATAGAACGTCTTCATAACACTTTGAACGAACATATTCGTTTACTCAGACACGACCCTGAAAAAATAGTGATACGGTTGAAGAGAAAATTTTTAAAGTAATCATGTTTTATAACAACACAATACACTCTACTACAAAATGTACTGATTTTCAAAGCGGTTTAATAAAAGCTGAGAATTATCCAAAAATTAAGGAAAGAATTTTGAAATTGAAAGAAAAATCAATAAAAAATTTAAATCATAATCGAGAAGACTGTGAGATTCAAACTGGGGAGGTGTACTTAAAAAGTAATCGAGGTGGAAAAAATCATGCTAAATTTCGTAAAATTAAACTAAAAAGGTTTTTCAGTGACCATGTTATAAATCAAACAGATCACAAATATTATAAGTCGGATATTAAAAGGAAGAAAAAATTGCAGAATTGAATTTTTGTAATTGTTGGTAAATTAAAATTTTAATTAAAATATTATATGTATGTCTGTATTCTTATTACTGATTTATAAATCTTTAAAACTTAAAGGTGGAATATCAACAAATGTTATTAAAAATATATGTAAGTTTTATTTTATTATTTTTGTCAATTTATGTAAATTTCCTCGGAGCGTCATATGTATAACTTAGTCGTACACATATATTATATGTATTAACACTTTTATAGAAACCCTATGTATTTGCTCTTGTATGAAAACCCTATTTTTATTATTAATACTTTTTGATAAAATACTCCTTTATAAACTGTCACGTGTAGACGCCCTATGTCTGATGGATTCGTAATCTACTACGATTGAATGCATAGCTGCAGATAATCTGCAAATAAGTCTGGCAACCCTATAAATCGGCTGACGTGGCATGTCAGTTTTTGGAGAGATCGAACTTTCTGGTAAGAAAAAGAAGAAAGGAAAAACGAAAAGTGGCGTCGGTTCAAAGTACATAAAAGGCAAGAAGAAGGAAATAGCGGGATGATTTGTGGTGTGATCTCAGTTGTAGTCGGTTGTGCGTAAAACCTTTCTAACAAGTGTGGTGTTAAATTTTAATAATAGCAGCAGAAGAAATTATTAAATTGAAAAATAAAAAGCGTTATCCTCATAAAACTTTATTTTAATAATCACAAGTTGCGTAAAACGAAGATATATTGCTTACGGAAGTTAATTTGAAAACTTTGTAAAGACGGAAGTCTTCTGTGCTTTTTGTCTTTGAAATTCTTTGTGTGTATATTGGTAGTTCTGCCACGAGCTTGCCTAATTTATTTTTCTGTGGACTTCTCTAATCTTTTGTCTGACTGATTAGCTGGCTGACACAATCAAACGATTGATATATTTAGAGCTTTGTCTTCTGAGTTGGTATTTCCTAAGAGAGACTTCAAGGTCTCCAGAGGCGCTTACGGCAGCAGTCTTTAGCTGCGCACGCATTAAAAATAAAAAAAAAGGTGATTTAACCTTTTTTGGATCACCGTGGCAGCAGATAACGGGGCGAGAAGAATCGAAGAAACAACTTTAGCACAGCGCCTTCTTTATTGAGGTGATAACTTTACCGTGCATCTTCCCCTTCATTCCACGTGTTTTTTTTTAATCTGCTGCAAGAAATGGCTGACGTGAGTGACCCCAATGAACTCTTTGTTCTTGAGTTACACGAAGATGAAAATCCTCGTGATTCAGATGATGATAAGATCGAACTGGACGAGCAAAATTTTAAACAACAACCACAGAAAAATTGTATTACCAACAACAACAACAACCGCAACCTTTTATAAAAACAACGACAGCAAAATTCGGAACAAAAACAACAATCACACCAAAATTCCGAACCACAACAACAAAAAAAGGTAAACAACAACAACAACTACAAATTTTATAAAAACAACAACAGCAAAATTAGGAACAAAAACAACAATAACACCAAAATTCCGAACCACAACAACAAAAAAAGGTAAACAACAACAACAACTACAAATTTTTTAAAAACAACAACAGCAAAATTCGGAACAAAAACAACAATAACATCAAAATTCTAAACAACAACAGGTAAACAACAACGACAGGAAAAAATATGTAAACAACAACAACGACAACAGTGAAATTTTACAAGCAACAACAACAGTGAAATTTTACAAGCAACAACAACAGTGAAATTTTACAAGCAACAACAACAGTGAATTTTACAAGCAACAACAACAGTGAATTTTTACAAACAACAATAACACCAAAATTTTATAAACATCAACACCAGCAACTCTATCTTCCAGCAGCAACCATCCTCTATAAGAACATCCGTGCTTAGAGAAGATGACAGTGGGAACCAACCCAATCTATCCAAGATAAGTCATTTAAGTAGAAGTAGAAATTAATAACTAGTTTTTTTTATACAGTTATATTGTCATATTGAATTTTAATATAGTAACACTAAATTTACTGTTTAATATTTGAGTATGGGATTTTAATATCTCAATATTTTAATATAAAATATAGGTATTAATATCTTTTGAGTGATAATTATATTTTTGGTAGACTTTATTGTTTTTTTTTTGATATTATACACATAGAAAAAAAAGAGAAACCCTAAGTGTATGTATATATATCCAGCTTGAGGAAGTAACGGTTCATAAGTCGGTTATTTCTATGTTTATCCGAAACGTCCTTAAACCACGTCCTACTATTAGGTTGGCCAATTTATGTGTATTAGCGGTGAATTATCGTTTTCGTTAAAGTGGTAGTATTGTACCAAGCGTGTATTATTTCAAGAACATGATGCTTGGATATATGTATGTATGGATAACCATATGTCTGTAAAACAAAACCTAGATAGACATATATGTAGCCCATCACAAATAAACAGTTTGAAGGTTAATATATTTTCTTCAAGTGAACCAACATTAAGTTAGCTAGAGGAGAGTTACGAATTTTAGATTCAAATAATAATATAACAAATTTAATAATAAATTAAACAAAATGTAAGAAAAACCTTAATTATAGGAAATTAGGTTAATACAGGACAATAAGTATTACTGTTAGTGTTTACTTTTACACCCTTGTATAAGCCTCATAAGATTATATCTATTATAGCGTACTTAAACATCTACCTTATTTAATAATATTTACAACCAAAGTGAATTAATTCCTAGTTCTAAAAAAAAAGGAAATAAAATGAAACAAATATGAAATCAAAATAAGTTATTATTAGTGATTTATATTCGCTACAATTATAACTAGTAATTATATACATATACCTTACAATATAATTTCTTTGTATTCTTTAAATTTAACAAAAAAATATATTTTTCATAAAATAAACTTCTAAGAAATTTACAGTGAACTAAATAACATGTTTTGATATATATATATAACATGGCAACGTAAACTTCCAATAGTGGGTAAGTAACCTAGGTGTGGTGGTTGGACGTGAAATTAGGGACAGTTCGCAGAATATGACGCGCGTCTGTCAAGGTGAAGTCCGTCGAGACTTCAAGTGGGAGGGCTGTCTAGGTTGGCATAACACCAGTCAACAGTGGAGGAAGACATAGGATGGTAATGACAGCAAATTGTACAGTGTAAGGGTTAGTCTCAGATTAAATTAGTCAAGATAGGAAACGTTCATGGTGGATGCCCCTTTTCTTTATTTTATTAGTGGATTTTAATGTCTGGTATGATTTTTTTTTTTGTACGTGTCAAAGGAACCAGAAAGTTGTAAAGAACCTCCCCCATCCGGCGAGCTTAGCCGCGCTAAAAGCCAGCATACCAGCACCAACAACAATCTGGCCATGAGAGGGAAACAAGTTGAACTTATTGCATTCAATCAAAGTTTTCAAATTCAATACTTTTTGTCTCATATCCAACTGTACATTACGTACACATTACAAAATGGCGCCCAACGTGGGGCCTTAATTCTTTGAATAAAAACCGTATGATCTTTTTGCAATTTGTCTTTATAATCATGTACACACATTACACCGTTTCTCTTTTTATAAATTTTATAAATTTATTGGCACACATTACAAAATGGCGCCCAACGTGGGGCCTTAATTCTTTGAATAAAAACCGTATGATCTTTTTGCAATTTGTCTTTATAATCATGTACACACATTACACCGTTTCTCTTTTTATAAATTTTATAAATTTATTGGCACACATTACAAAATGGCGCCCAACGTGGGGCCTTAATTCTTTGAATAAAAACCGTATGATCTTTTTGCAATTTGTCTTTATAATCATGTACACACATTACACCGTTTCTCTTTTTATAAATTTTATAAATTTATTGGCACACATTACAAAATGGCGCCCAACGTGGGGCCCGAAGACCGTCGGCTACCCGAAGTCTGACGAATGAACGTTTTTTTTTTTCTTCAATTCAATTCATTTCAATTTTATATTCTTTTTGCTTCTAGAATTTCAAGTTATTTAGTAGGTCATGTCGTATAAGAATGTTTGTTTGTAGCGTAAGTCCCGATCGAAAAGGCTTAAGAGTCGTCATCGCGTTGCGACGTTACAGATAAATAGGGGAGTATGCCAATTCAGTTCTAGTGGGGTCAGAACGGACGCAGAGTTGGAGTCGTAGAAGTAGGCACTTCAGAGTGGAATTCTACTTGCACAACTTTTGCTACCTGATGAAACTACCGGATAATTTTCCAATCCAGAACATCACTCTCGTTTCCTGGAGGGGTATGTCCAAGGGAATTTTGCCTTTATAGGTCTCCCTTGTTGCTACCTTTATCTTGGAAGAGGTGAAGTTGATTTTTTTTGCAGCGAATCATCCTTTTAGAATTGTTGAGGCTCAGTCCGAGATATTTACACCAAGGTGTCATCTTTTGTAGCGAGTTATTAACATTTCTATAGGGAATTCACACAAATTTTTTTTTTTTTGATTAGTAAACATATTTTCAGATTAATTTAATAATTGCAAGTCATTTACCATTTGCAAACCTCCAACCACCCATCTTGGTTACAAAACACCTATGTCAGTTTTATTTTATTTTTTTTTTATTTTTATTATTGTAGCTTGGATTCCAGCTGTATTAATAGCACACCATTTGATAGATCCTCGATAGGATTTTCATAATTTTTTTTGTTTTTAAAATTTTTTATGAGTTTTTTCTTTTGTTTTGCCTAGTTACCTACCAAAGTGGTAACAAGGTAATTCAAAAGGTTACTAGGTTCAAAGTAGAACCTATTGTAAATTTTTATATATATATATTTGATTTTTTTTTTATTCATATTTGATAACCATAACATCTCTAGCAGGAACAGCTTCGAAACGAGTTTATATCCTCCGATTTCAATTGCATTTTAGAAGATTTAGATATATTTACGTTTTTATTGTCCGGAAAAGTTCTTTCGCGTTTGTCAGGGAAGCAATTACTTATACAGGTAATGGTTTTAACCCGGCAGGGAAGTAAAGCGATGTACCAAAATCAGACGCAAGAGATTCACGGGATCAGGGGAACGACAACTGTCCACGAAACTGCTTCAAGCTCCGGTCAGCAAATTGCCACGTCTAGTTTGCCAGCAGCCGTCGCTGTCTCAACAGGCCCAGTCTCATCGATAGCACCATCGGTGCAACGGTTTATGGAAAACGCGAAAGATATTTCAGGGATAAGTGAGGCAGGAAGGTCAGAAGGTACAATTAGTTCACCCCCTTATAGTAGTATTACAGCGCAAAATGTAGCGGCGGAGTTCAGACAGGACAGAATTACCAACAACCCTTTAGCTTCAAACCCAAGTCCTACTCCGATCAACAGAGAAGAATTAGCTAACGCGACCGCAGGATTATCACGGATACAACAAATGAGAATGGAGGACAATCGAATTCGACGTTTAGTTCTAGAGACTTTACAAACTTGGTCAACGAGCAATAATGCACAAGTGAACCCTATACCGTCATCGCAACCCTTAATGAATGCACCAGCTCTCGCAAACCAAAGGATAAATCAACCATGCCTACATAATGCTTCGCATCATTTACCTATATCACCTAGTAACCAGAGACCAATGGCACCACCGCTGTCTCAACCAATTCAGAGTCAGGGTATAAATAACATGAATATGAATAATTTCAATGGTCACCCGCAACAGCGTGGTTCAGCTATACCAGTTCCAAGTATTAGTAATCAACACGAAACGCAAAGGAAAGTTGAAGTGGAGAAATGGGGTCTTAGATTCGACGGAACCGATAGAACCATGGACGCCGAAGATTTTATTTTTCGTTTAGAAGTACTTCGCCACGATTACAACTGCTCTTGGGTAGACGTTATTAAGAATTTTCATCATCTGCTAAGCGGCAATGCACTTGAATGGTATTGGATGCATAGGAGATTAGCACCAATACAGTCATGGGAAGATCTAAGGGAAGCTTTACTCACTCAATTCAGGCGTTTTGAAAGCGAGTTTGTCATTCAGAAGAAGATAATGGACCGTCGTCAGTTACCATACGAATCGTTTGAGGAATTTTATAACATTATAATCAAGTTAAGGAATCAGCAACGCTCACCATTTGGGGAACAGGATGTAGTTGAGATCATGAAGAGTAATTTGAAGCCGTCCTTAGCACAACTTATTTTTCCGATAAGAATTTTTGGGTTATGTCATTTTCGTCAAGAAGTCAGAAGAGCTGAGAACATGTTAGCCAGCCAGCGGCAAGCAGGACAATTGCGTCAGCAAATGCCACAACGAGTGCACGAACTGGACCTTAGCGATCAACTAGCAGCAGTACATCTAGAAGTAGACGAGATAAGCAGAGCTAGCAATTACGTTTGCTGGAACTGTAAACGAGTAGGTCACAGCTTCGTGGACTGTCCTTCGCCGACGCGAGGAATATTTTGTTACCGTTGCGGGAGAGAGGGAGTAGTGACGCCCAGCTGTCCAAAATGCCAGGGAAACTCCAGACGGGACCCGTCGCAGACTGGAGAGACGCGTGCCACTCAGACTTAAATCCAGTTACTATATATTCAGAGAAAGCCGTAAACACCCCCCCAATGTGGATTTTAGATAACCCTGATAGACCTAAGGAAATACAAAAGACAGAGCCAAAATTAAGTGTGTTAAAGCCATTACATGAGCGACTAAGAGAGTATCAGGAGGCAAAGGTAAGAATTTTTGGAGGCGTGACAGAGAGAATCGCAAAGACTAGAGAGAGATATCACCGTAGAAAGAAAGTGAGGAAAGTTATAGCTGAAGCAGAACTTTTCCAGAATGAAGATTCACGTTTTTATGCCAAGATCAACATCAATGGACAGGAAGTCGAAGGATTGCTAGACAGTGGGGCGACCGTCACTTGTTTAGGAAAGAATTGTTTGGAACTCGTAGTGAAAGCAGGTCTCCCGATTCATCGTTTTTACTCTTCAGTAAAGACTGCCGATGGTAGCGCTCATAGGATAGTAGGCCAGATTCGCGCAGATATAAACTTTAATAAATTGACAAAAACGTTCTTTTTAGTGCCAACCTTAAATCGCGAATTATTTCTGGGAGTCGATTTTATGAAGGATTTTAAACTTCTCGCTAACGTAGAATGCTTGATCAGTGACAGGGTAGAGACGAAAGAAGAGGTAAAAGGGATGGATGAAATCGAGAATGCGGATATGCATGAGCTTATGGAAAAACAAAAACAACAATTGAATGAAGTAGTAGACAAGTTTCCGTGTTACACCAAAAAAGGTTTGGGTAGAACGGATTTATAAGTGCACTCAATCGACACACGAGACGCGGTACCAGTAAAGGACCGTCATTATCCAGTCTCACCGGCCGTTCAAGCGCTGATGTACGCAGAACTCGATCGCATGATTGCTTTAGGCGTGATAGAAGAGAGTAACAGCCCGTGGAGTCATCCAGTAACACTAGTTCGCCGTGGAGAAAAATGTCGGTTATGTTTGGACGCACGCAAATTGAACGCGCTAACGGTGAAAGACGCGTACCCGCTGCCTCATATCGAGGGATTGCTTAGTAGACTAGGAGAAACATATTTTATTTCAAGTGTGGATTTGAAGGATGCCTTCTAGCAAATCCCGTTAGAAAAGTCCAGTAGAGAGAAAACTGCATTCACGGTGCCTGGGCGACCGCTTTATCATTTTACGGTCATGCCTTTCGGGTTGTGTAATGCGGCCCAAAGGTTGTGCCGTTTAATGGATAAGGTGATCCCCTCGGCAATGCGTGATAGGGTTTTCGTCTATCTGGACGATCTTCTAATTGTCTCTTCAGATTTTGACACCCATGTGAAACTTCTGGAGGCGGTTGCAAGTCATTTAAAGGAAGCGGGATTGACCATAAATGTTCAAAAATCCAGATTTTGTTTCAAGGAACTGAAGTATTTAGGCTATCTAGTCGGTGGAGGTAAACTTAGACCTGATCCAGAAAAAATTAAGTCTATTGTGCGCTTGTCCTATCCCAAAACAGCAAAGCAAGTCCGAAGTTTTATGGGAGCGGCCGGATGGTATAGACGATTCATACCAGAGTATGCTACCATCGCGTCCCCAATTTTCGAAACCCTGAAAAAAGGAAAACAATTTAAATTTACAAGGGAAGCCGAGACAGCGTTCAATTTGTTGAAAGAAGCACTCATCACAAGTCCTATTTTAGAACATCCAGATTTTGGTAAAGCTTTCTTCGTGCAGTGTGATGCTTCCGATGTAGGGGTAGGAGCTGTCCTGTTTCAAAAAGACGATGCCGACGGAGAACATCCAATTGCGTATTTTTCGCACAAACTAACCGCAGCCCAGAAGAATTATTCAGTGACAGAACGTGAATGTCTGGCCGTAGTCATGGCAGTAAAAAAATTCAGACCATACATCGAGCTGATGCCATTTTCAGTAATTACGGACCACAGCAGCTTAAAGTGGCTTATGTCCAATAGAGATTTGAGTGGAAGATTGGCTAGATGGAGCTTACAGCTACAAGCGTACACTTTTAATATTGAACACCGAAAGGGCAAACAAAACGTAGTTCCAGACACCTTGTCGCGTTATGATTTGGATGAAATTTCGACAGAGGTTAAAGAGCTAGTAGATCTCGAATCTCCATCGTTTAAATCCGAAGATTACTTGAACCTCATCGAAATCATTACTGAGAAGTCGGAAAAGTTACCGGACCTAAAAGTAGTGGACGGATTCGTTTACAAGAGAAAAGTGCCGTACGACGGGATACCCCTGAATGAAGATTTCTCTTGGAAACTATGGATACCAGCGGATCTGACACAAGAAATGATAGAGAAAGCCCACATACCCCCACAAGCGGCACATGGAGGATTTCACAAAACGCTACAGCGTGTAAAACAGTATTTTTACTGGCCAAATCAGACAACGCAAGTAAGAGAGTTGGTAAAGAACTGTCAGACCTGTAAGGAGAGTAAACCGGCCAATACAACCCTCAGACCACCGATGGGAAACCAAAGCATTAGTGAGCGTCCATTTCAACGGATATTTGTGGATTTCTTAGGA
The DNA here is from genome assembly GCA_949628195.1 of Phasia obesa. NCBI lineage: Eukaryota > Metazoa > Arthropoda > Insecta > Diptera > Tachinidae > Phasia > Phasia obesa. The sequence continues at coordinate 64,252,143 of OX451219.1, forward strand.
CCTTATCCTCGTTCCAAATCTGGTAACGCGTATATCTTTATTGTTTTAGACCATTTGACGAAGTTTTTTTTTTGCTGAAGTCCATGCCAAAAGCCAGTAGCAGTAATGTCATTAAATTTTTAATTTCGGAAGTCTTCCACAAATTTGGTACACCGGAGACACTAGTTTCGGATAACGGAAAACAGTTTTGCAGTAAAGAATTCGCAGACACTCTCGAAGCTTTCGGTATAAAGCATGTTAGAACCGCCATCCACTCACCCCAAGCAAACGCCTCGGAGAGGGTGAATCAATCTATCCTCGGCGCAATTAGATCGTATTTGCAGGAAGACCAGCGTAACTGGGATGAACATCTATCTGAGATAGAGTGCTCGTTGAGATCGTCCATACACAGTTCGATTGGAGTAACACCATATTTCGCGTTATTCGGAGTTAACATGATCAATCACGGCAGTGCCTATAAACTAATGAGAAAATTGAAACTGTTGGAAGACCCTGAAATCAACCTGATACCTAAGACGGATAAGATGATCCTGGTGCGGCAGAGAATTCAGGAGAACTTGCGAAAGGCGTACTTACAGAATGAAAAGACATACAATATAAGAAGTCGAGAGGTAAAGTTCATACCGGGACAGGAAGTTTTTCGTCGAAATTTTCAACAGAGCGACTTTAAGAACAATTACAATGCCAAGCTGGGAAAGAAATTTCATAAATGCAGGATCGTGCGACCCGTCGGAAACAGTTTATACGAGGTGGAGGACCTTAAAGGAAAGCCTCTAGGCATCTTCCATGCCAAGGATTTGAAGCAGTAGAGTCTGGACAGCAGAATTTGAAGCACCATATACCGTGACAGCAAAGAAATTTTCCAGGTAACTCGGGCTTCGGGGAGGACAGAGTATTCTACACTGCCCTCCCATGTGGAGCGCTAGAAGGCTTGCCCACATGGTTGGGTTTGTCACGTGTAGACGCCCTATGTCTGATGGATTCGTAATCTACTACGATTGAATGCATAGCTGCAGATAATCTGCAAATAAGTCTGGCAACCCTATAAATCGGCTGACGTGGCATGTCAGTTTTTGGAGAGATCGAACTTTCTGGTAAGAAAAAGAAGAAAGGAAAAACGAAAAGTGGCGTCAGTTCAAAGTACATAAAAGGCAAGAAGAAGGAAATAGCGGGATGATTTGTGGTGTGATCTCAGTTGTAGTCGGTTGTGCGTAAAACCTTTCTAACAAGTGTGGTGTTAAATTTTAATAATAGCAGCAGAATAAATTATTAAATTGAAAAATAAAAAGCGTTATCCTCATAAAACTTTATTTTAATAATCACAAGTTGCGTAAAACGAAGATATATTGCTTACGGAAGTTAATTTGAAAACTTTGTAAAGACGGAAGTCTTCTGTGCTTTTTGTCTTTGAAATTCTTTGTGTGTATATTGGTAGTTCTGCCACGAGCTTGCCTAATTTATTTTTCTGTGGACTTCTCTAATCTTTTGTCTGACTGATTAGCTGGCTGACACAATCCAACGATTGATATATTTAGAGCTTTGTCTTCTGAGTTGGTATTTCCTAAGAGAGACTTCAAGGTCTCCAGAGGCGCTTACGGCAGCAGTCTTTAGCTGCGCACGCATTAAAAATAAAAAAAAAGGTGATTTAACCTTTTTTGGATCACCGTGGCAGCAGATAACGGGGCGAGAAGAATCGAAGAAACAACTTTAGCACAGCGCCTTCTTTATTGAGGTGATAACTTTACCGTGCATCTTCCCCTTCATTCCACGTGTTTTTTTTAATCTGCTGCAAGAAATGGCTGACGTGAGTGACCCCAATGAACTCTTTGTTCTTGAGTTACACGAAGATGAAAATCCTCGTGATTCAGATGATGATAAGATCGAACTGGACGAGCAAAATTTTAAACAACAACCACAGAAAAATTGTATTACCAACAACAACAACAACCGCAACCTTTTATAAAAACAACGACAGCAAAATTCGGAACAAAAACAACAATCACACCAAAATTCCGAACCACAACAACAAAAAAAGGTAAACAACAACAACAACTACAAATTTTATAAAAACAACAACAGCAAAATTCGGAACAAAAACAACAATAACACCAAAATTCCGAACCACAACAACAAAAAAAGGTAAACAACAACAACAACTACAAATTTTATAAAAACAACAACAGCAAAATTCGGAACAAAAACAACAATAACATCAAAATTCTAAACAACAACAGGTAAACAACAACGACAGGAAAAAATATGTAAACAACAACAACGACAACAGTGAAATTTTACTAGCAACAACAACAGTGAAATTTTACAAGCAACAACAACAGTGAAATTTTACAAGCAACAACAACAGTGAATTTTACAAGCAATAACAACAGTGAATTTTTACAAACAACAATAACACCAAAATTTTATAAACATCAACACCAGCAACTCTATTTTCCAGCAGCAACCATCCTCTATAAGAACATCCGTGCTTAGAGAAGATGACAGTGGGAACCAACCCAATCTATCCAAGATAAGTCATTTAAGTAGAAGTAGAAATTAATAACTAGTTTTTTTTATACAGTTATATTGTCATATTGAATTTTAATATAGTAACACTAAATTTACTGTTTAATATTTGAGTATGGGATTTTAATATCTCAATATTTTAATATAAAATATAGGTATTAATATCTTTTGAGTGATAATTATATTTTTGGTAGACTTTATTGTTTTTTTTTTTTGATATTATACACATAGAAAAAAAAAAAAGAGAAACCCTAAGTGTATGTATATATATCCAGCTTGAGGTAGTAACGGTTCATAAGTCGGTTATTTCTATGTTTATCCGAAACGTCCTTAAACCACGTCCTACTATTAGGTTGGCCAATTTACGGGTAGGAGCGGTGAATTATCGTTTTCGTTAAAGTGGTAGTATTGTACCAAGCGTGTATTATTTCAAGAACATGATGCTTGGATATATGTATGTATGGATAACCATATGTCTGTAAAACAAAACCTAGATAGACATATATGTAGCCCATCACAAATAAACAGTTTGAAGGTTAATATATTTTCTTCAAGTGAACCAACATTAAGTTAGCTAGAGGAGAGTTACGAATTTTAGATTCAAATAATAATATAACAAATTTAATAATAAATTAAACAAAATGTAAGAAAAACCTTAATTATAGGAAATTAGGTTAATACAGGACAATAAGTATTACTGTTAGTGTTTACTTTTACACCCTTGTATAAGCCTCATAAGATTATATCTATTATAGCGTACTTAAACATCTACCTTAATTAATAATATTTACAACCAAAGTGAATTAATTCCTAGTTCTAAAAAAAAAAAAGGAAATAAAATGAAACAAATATGAAATCAAAATAAGTTATTATTAGTGATTTATATTCGCTACAATTATAACTAGTAATTATATACATATACCTTACAATATAATTTCTTTGTATTCTTTAAATTTAACAAAAAAATATATTTTTCATAAAATAAACTTCTAAGAAATTTACAGTGAACTAAATAACATGTTTTGATATATATATATATAACATGGCAACGTAAACTTCCAATAGTGGGTAAGTAACCTAGGTGTGGTGGTTGGACGTGAAATTAGGGACAGTTCGCAGAATATGACGCGCGTCTGTCAAGGTGAAGTCCGTCGAGACTTCAAGTGGGAGGGCCGTCTAGGTTGGCATAACACCAGTCAACAGTGGAGGAAGACATAGGATGGTAATGACAGCAAATTGTACAGTGTAAGGGTTAGTCTCAGATTAAATTAGTCAAGATAGGAAACGTTCATGGTGGATGCCCCTTTTCTTTATTTTATTAGTGGATTTTAATGTCTGGTATGATTTTTTTTTTGTACGTGTCAAAGGAACCAGAAAGTTGTAAAGAACCTCCCCCATCCGGCGAGCTTAGCCGCGCTAAAAGCCAGCATACCAGCACCAACAACAATCTGGCCATGAGAGGGAAACAAGTTGAACTTATTGCATTCAATCAAAGTTTTCAAATTCAATACTTTTTGTCTCATATCCAACTGTACATTACGTACACATTACAAAATGGCGCCCAACGTGGGGCCTTAATTCTTTGAATAAAAACCGTATGATCTTTTTGCAATTTGTCTTTATAATCATGTACACACATTACACCGTTTCTCTTTTTATAAATTTTATAAATTTATTGGCACACATTACAAAATGGCGCCCAACGTGGGGCCTTAATTCTTTGAATAAAAACCGTATGATCTTTTTGCAATTTGTCTTTATAATCATGTACACACATTACACTGTTTCTCTTTTTATAAATTTTATAAATTTATTGGCACACATTACAAAATGGCGCCCAACGTGGGGCCTTAATTCTTTGAATAAAAACCGTATGATCTTTTTGCAATTTGTCTTTATAATCATGTACACACATTACACCGTTTCTCTTTTTATAAATTTTATAAATTTATTGGCACACATTACAAAACTATTTTTATTAATCGTAGTATCATAAGAAATTTATTGAGTTTTATGAAAATTGTTTTTAGTTTTAGTTAAAATCTGGAATTCAAATGGAATGTTTGAATTTAATAAAAAATAAATAAAGATAAAAATTAAGTTTATTAATTTGTATACTCGCAAGGTTGCATTCGAAGTGTAGCTCGTTATCGAATGCCATCATTAGAAATTTCGATACTCGAATGAGAGAATCCCAAAAGTAAGAAAACTCGCACGTTCGAATATAATTTCGCTCGTATACGGATGTGAGAATAAGCCCCCAGGTTCGAAACGAGATCGCGTAATTTATTTTTTTAAATTAATTAAACAACAAGAAAAATTCAAGCACATGCTACGTAAAAATTAAATAAAAAACAAGTAGAAAAAAAAGACTAATTTTTATTATCAGTACTCGCAAATGAAATAAATAATTAAACGTTGTCAGTCGTAAAGTTGCGTTGGTGCATCGGTATGAGTGGAAAAAATTATTAATCTTTGAAACTGAGTTCGATTCGCGGTTGTACCAGAACTATTTTTTTTGTTGTTTTTTGTCTCGCATTTGCAATAGATTTTGTCTCTGCAATTCTTTTTCCCTAATATTTTTTTTTTTTGCAAATCTATAAATATTGATTTACTTATTGTTATCATTAACTTTTATTACTATTTTTTTTTAATTTATCTTTATGCTTAATATGTTTACTTTTAGCTGAATCAAGTTTTATTCCTATGTTCAAAGATTTCTTATTAATAAACAATGTGAATTAAAAAAATGGCATTTTAGAACGTTTAAATTGATTTTCGGTAGACTACTTCAGATAACATCATATTTGTAGGGATCATACTAAATTATGATGGCTAATCCCAGTATGATCTAGTTGGGAGGGGAAAAACTGTGTTACCATCTGCACACAGTATGATCGACAATTACCGACTTATGTATCCTATTTCTGTTTTACATCTTTCATTTCTCCTACTTTCTATATGCTACAAGGATTCAAGTATAAAATTTATTTGGAATTATGCAAACTAGTTTCTTTAATTAGGACATAATCATGCTGTAATGACTCAGAAATGTTAAAAAATGCAAACGAGTCTTATTTGTCAACAAAAAAATAAACAATTTTTTTTTAAATTTTACTGAATGTGTTAAATTTTGTTTAACAAATATTTTTGGCATAATATTGTATTACACAGTTAGAGTTCTAACTTTCTCTAAGATGTAAAAAATTCAAAATCGAACCATTAATGACTGCTTCGAAAATCTAACGGCATTTTTCTACAAGAATTTTGTCTTAGCTAATTATTTACCTAATTCCTCAGTTATTTCTCTTTAAAGATATAAAGAAGCAAGATAAATATAAAATCATGTAAGTGAGTGAAGATAAATATGTCAAGCTAAATATGGTTCGACTTAATGACCTACGTAATTACATATTTATAAATACGTCTTTAGTATTTTTGAAATATTTTTGAAATATTCTCACATGTAAGTGGTGTTCCTCTGAGAGATTTTTGGAAATTGTGGACAAACTAATATAGATGACGGGATGGGGCAGACTTCATTTTAAAGCTAATGAATCACAGATTTGTAATCCATTTAGACATTTTACGGAAAATGTTTTGGATATACAAAATAGATCTTTGAAATATTCTCTCATAAAAGTGGTGTTTCTCTGAGGGATTTTTGGAAATTGTGGACAAACTAAGATAGATTACATTTTAAATGTCTAAATGGATTAGAAATCAATGATCATTATTTGACACGTGCACCCTTAGTTTTTTATTATTCTATTTTCTCAGGAACATTTTTTCCTTAGACTTAGTTTGTTTTTTCTGTAAATTTTTTGTAATTTATTTTAATTATCTAAGCCTATAATACTATTTCATTTGTTTTTAATGTATGTATGTATGTATGTATGTATGTATGTATGTATGTATGTATGTATGTATGTATGTATTTATGTATGTATATATTCTTATAATATAATTTGCCTAATTCGCCTTTAATATTTTGTTATTTAAGATTGAATAAATTATTTATTTAAGCTTAAGTTCGTAATTATAAAGAGATATAGAAAAATTTAGACACCAGCAGAGCAGAATGCATTTTCTAGACAGCTACGTCCGTCATCAGTACTCTTGGTATCTATCTACCTGGTAGTTTCAATTGTTATTAATTTTCTATTTAAACAAACTTATCAAAGAAATAGAATATGAGAAAGTTTTAATTTTACATTATATTTCATAGGAGATAGAGCTTTTTGAAATTGTTTTACACTTTTAAACACTATTTCTTTTTATATTATACTACCAAGCAAACATTTTTCTTTATTTTTATTCTCTTTATATATTTTCTTTTATTATTAGCTATTGCTATTAGCTAACCTTTGGTTAGCAATTAACAACAATTAGATATTTTTAATTTTGCAAATGTATATTTTTGATTAACACAATAGTGTTGTAGTTAACAATTATTCAACAGCTTATTCAAGCCACTCGAATCTGTAGAACCGTCGCGTCGACTAGCATTTGGGTTGTTAACTAAATGGAACCAATTTCTAAAGTGAGACTTTCGCAACAAAAACAAGAAAAAGAATCTCCAATGATTTGTTAAACTTTTTAACAGTTCTTAAATCATATTTTGAAAAAAAAAATAATAATTATTGAAATACTATTTCAGTATTTATATTTATTTATAAATATTTGTTATATCTTGTTATTTTTGTCACCTGAATTGTTTTTAAGTTTTATAAACTGTTAATACAAATATTTAGCCGTTATTTGTGTTCTTTTTTATGTTTCATTAAAACTATACAATTTTCTCGGGAATCCCGGGAATGCGAATATTTTTTCCCCGTTTCCCGGGAAAGAAAAAAGTCCGGGAAGTCCCATACCCTAATTATCAGCATGCCAGTAAAATAGAGAGAAGTGAAATCGGTTTGGATGCTCAGTGTGCTGTAATAAAGCATCGTAAACTTATGGAGTTTTACGCGAAAGATGTGCAGACAGTGTTGCCATATTTTTGTCTCAAAAATCTTCAAACCAACAAAAAACTCTTTTTTTCATTACAAATTTTTTTTAGTAATTAATTTTTATATTTATATTTTTGTCCATTCCTCCATTTTTATTGTTTCATTATATATGTCTTACTAACCTCATTTTATTCATTTGGTTTGAAAGTTGAAATTTGTGAGATTATGATTTGAGTTTGTAGAAAGTCGCTAGATCTTAAAATATCTAATAGACAATGTTGGTATATCTGATTCTTTCTTTTTTATTAGGGTTCCGTACACAAAGTGTAAAAACGAAACCCTATTGTTTTCGCTACAATGTCTGTCCGTCTGTCAGCGCCTTTTATCTCTGGAACCGTAATAGGTAGACTCTTGAAATTTTCACAGATGATGTATAGTTGTTGCCGCTATAGTAACAAATACTAAAACTTATAGGGTGTTCCAATAGAGCGGTGTTATTTACGAAAATGTGTTTATTTCTTGAACTGTAGGAGGAATTCACTAAAAATATGCAAGCACTAAATTAAAATTAGTTCGCTATATAAACAAGTCTGAAAAAATAAACCTAAAAATTAAAGGGTGTTCCGATAGTGAAGTGATTTGCATGTATAAGGCCTAACTTTTGAACAATAACAGGTAGACTCTTGAAAATTTAACCAAAGGTGTATAACTATGGCCGCTATAGCAAAAAATACTAAAACTTATAGGGTGTTCCAATAGAGATGTGTTATTTACGAATATGTGTTTATTTCTTACAAACAGTAATTAAAAATTAGTTCGCTTTATAAACAAGTCTAAAAAATAAACCTAAAAATTAAAGGATAGTGGTGTGCTTTGTATGTATAAGGCCTAAGTTTTGAACCATAATAGGTAGACTCTTGAAAATTTTACCAAAAGTGTATAACTGCGGCCACAATAGCAAAAAATACTAAAACGTAGGGTGTTCCAAAAGTGACGTGTTATTTACGTTTATGTCTTTTTTTTTGAGCTGTAAGAGGAAACCACTTACAATTTGCAGACTGTAATTAAAACTATGTTTGTTTTATAAACAAGTATACAAAATTGAACTTAAATATTAAAGGGTGTTCCAATAGTGACGTGATTTGCATGTATATATCCTAAGTTTTGAATGAATAGGTGGAATCTTGAAATTTTTACAGGAGGTGTATAACTATGTCCACTATAACAATAAATAAAAATTAAAGGGTTTTCCGCCAGTGACGTGATTTGCATGTATAAAGCCTTATTTCTTGAACCGTAACAGGTAGACTCTTGAAATTTTGCACATAAGATGTGTTACCACGGCTGATATGACAATTACTAAAAATTAAAGGGTGTTCCGACAGTGACATGTTTTTCGCTTATAGTGACTTATTTTTTAATCGCAATAAGTAGACTCTTAATATATTTATAGAAAGGAAGTTGCCATGGCCACTATAATGAATAATAAAATTAAAGGGTGTTCCGGCAGTGACATGATTTTATAAACCGTAATAGATACCCTCTCGAAATGTTTACAGTAGATGTGTTACTTCGGCCGCTATAACAAATACTTAAACTTGAAGTGTGTCCATTAGTAACGTGTTTTTCACGAATATTACCTATTTTTTTAACCGCAATAGGGTGTTCTAATTATGATGCAATTTTCGCGAATATTACTTTAATTTTAAAATTTAATGGTGTCCCATAAGACATAAAGAAATAAACAACTGAAATTTTTAAATTATACTGAACATAGTACGGAACCCTACGTGTGTGAGTCTAACTCGCACTTGACTAATTTATTGATATTGATTCATGGAAAAAGTTTTTCAACGTTAGCTGTTGCTATTAGTATTGATAAAACTGCATAAACTCTTTAAAACAAAATAAAGCTTCAAAACCTTCGAAACTATTTGAATTCAAAATGATTCTCCAAAATATTAAAACAAATTTTTTCATCCAATTAATATGAAGGAATTTCGGGAATTGGAAACAACTTTTGCAGATGCTAAAACCTCTTAAAATAAAATTTAAAAAAAGTTTTAATTTATGGTTAGAAGTGCTTTAGCTAATTAGGCACCTGAATAAATGTACTTAGGATCTTTAAGATATGTACAATTATTTATATCACTTTTGTTTAACTTTTCAATACCAATGTATTCATCTTTTACAGACTAAAATGGCTAAATATCACATGTTTATAAATCTTTTTTTTTTTTTGTTAAAAAATCTTTTTATCTTTTTGACATCACAAAAAACTTCAAAAATAAGATAAATCCTCACAAATGGTAACACTGTGTGCAAAAGATATTTACTAAATTTTCCGAAGAGGGACAACTAGAGATTAATGGAGCATGCTGAGTCAATGAGCTGGCATAGGGTTTAAAAATACTTTTTTGCGAAAATTTATTTAATAGGTGCTACTAAGATTTTCGCAAGAATTCAGAGAAATGTATGGAATTGGTTATCACTGAAGGATATGTTACTGAAAGAGTTCAGTTCTTACAAATTTGCTGCGAGACTAGATGACGTTGTTTCCATTGATGTAAATTCTCAGTAGAAGTCAGTTAAAAAAGTCAAAAAGTGACAAATAAGTAAAGAGAAGCAGGAAAAACTAGAGAAAATTGACAGAGATGTAAGACAAAGTGAACTTTTGGAGATAAAGCTAAGTTTTGGTGAAAAAAATTAATGCTCATAGAATAGAGAATTATAAACCGGAAGAATACAAAATATTTGTGTTTTTAATTTTTATTACATGCGAATGCATGCAAAACACTTTGACATCACGTTTTGGGATATAAAGTTGGTTTTTAGTGTTCCTGTACTTTTGGGCATTTTTGTCTCTAAGAGAGTTTATTTTGGTTTTCTCTAATTTTACCTAACTTTTCCCAAAAAGGAGGGAATCGCACCTTTTATAATTTAAGGGACCAAATTTTCGGTACAAAATAGTATTTATTTTCCATCAATCTTAGAAATTTTATCAAAGTATAAAAATGCAATTAAATTCAAGTTATTTGCTTAGGAAATATATTAAATTATATAAAAATTAAAACTGCTGGAAATAGAATTAAGGATATATTTGACATACAATGTGTTAATATTTACATTTTCATGTTCAACGAAAAATATTCGATTGAACATAAAACAATAGCTTTTAAAGATGTGAAAATATTTGTCTGAATAATATTTGACCCAACAAATACCCAGCAAGTAGGGACTTAAAAGGTGCGATCCCGTATTTTTGGGAAAAGTTCGGTAAAAAGACAAAAAACCAGAAAGTTCGGGAACACAAAAAACCAACTTTATATCCCAAAACATTATGTCAAAGTATTTTGTATGCATTCGTATATAGTAAAACTTAAAAACAAAAATATTTTAAATGTACCCGGAATTTCCGACATATTTTAGAAGTTTAATTTATTAATATTTTATGACAAAACTCTTAAATAACAGATTTTGTACACTTTTGTGAGCATATGAACATACAAATTTTTTTAATTTTCTATTGTTTACTTTCAAATTGTTTTGTATTTACACATTCAACCCGAAGAAAAAGTTTGGGCTGTTTCGTGCATGAAGAAGAAGAAGAATACTAACTCTCTCAAAATTACTCTCTTTTACCCAATCTTGCAGTACGGGAACAGGTTTCGGTATAATATTAAACTTTTTTTTCATGTTTTTCACAACATATACATGTATGTATATCCCAAATAATATTGCGCAATATCCCAAATAAAAAGTAAATGCCGAAGTAATCTGTCTGACAGCCACTTAAAGACCTTGGACAAAATAAAATTTACTATCAAGAAGTAGGAATAGATAAATTAATTGAATTTCATAATTTAATTTAATAAATTATTATTGATATATATGTCACAGATGGTGTATAACTGTGGCCGCTATAACAAAAAATATTAAAACTTATAGGGTGTTCCGATAGAGAGGTGTTATTCACGAAAAGGTATGTGTTTATTTCTTGAAATGTAGGAGGCATACACTAAAAATTTACACACAGTAATTAAAACTTAGTTCGCTTTATAAACAAGTCTAAAAAATAAACCTAAAAATTAAAGAGTGTTCCGATAGTGGTGTGATTTGCATGTATAAGGCCTAAGTTTTGAACCATAATAGTTAGACTCTTGAAATTTTTTCAAATACTAAAACTTATAGGGTGTTCCGAAAGTGAGGTGTTATTTGTCTTTATTTCTTGAGCTTGATTTCACTAATGTCAAAACTAACCTATTGCTTTTGGTGATATCTTTTCTCGATTTATTTCGAGCTTTCTCAGGGATCGCACTATACGAGTTGTTATAGGGGTACCGCAAGTCTCTGTTCTTTCTCCTACCCTGTTTCTTATTTTTCTAAATGACCTTCTCTGTCAAACTTCCAACCCTATCTACTCTTTTGCAGATGATAGCAGCATTTGCCATTCGTATTCATTCTGCAGACGGCCGAGCCTTTTAGAGATTGGGGCCAAGCGGCAAAACATGAATGATACGCTCAATCACGATCTCGTAACAATATCTAATTGGGGCCGGGCAAATAGAGTCGACTTTAACGCTCGTAAGACTCAATGTTGTATGCTAACGCACCGGCGTTCGGCCGAAAATGGTGCTACATCTGTAATTATGGGTGGTATAAGTATTAAGGAATCAGAAGCTCTTGATGTTCTTGGCATGAAAATCCAATGTGACGTTCGATGGACTAAGCACATTTTTCAAGTCTCAAAAGAAGCTTTCAAGTGTCTCGGTTTTCTCAAACGGTGTAAAATATATTTCACCTCATCTGATCTCCTTACTATTTATACCACTTACATCCGGCCAAAAATGGAATACAAGTCTCATGTATGGGCCGGTGCACCAAAGTCTCTTTTGGAACTACTCGACCGCGTGCAGGAGAGGGCGGAGAAGCTCATAGGTGACAGTAGGGTATCCAACGCTATTGACTCTCTTGAACATCGACGCAATGTAGGTTGTGTTTCCCTGTTTTGTCGCTACTACAACGGAATGTGCTCTGATGAGATTAGGGAACTAGTTCCCGATAGCCGCACGTTTTCGCGCACAACACGCTTTTTATTAAGAGTTCATCCATTTGTGGTCGATTGGCCAGTGAATCGCACAATGCATTACAGAGAAAATTCGTTTTTTAGCCGTAGAGTTCGCTTGTGGAATCATCTTCCTACAGAGGTCTTTCCTATCAACTACAATGTTGGAAAATTCAAATCGAATGTCCACAAACATTACTCCCTCTATCCTCCTTCCCATAACCTAATTTCCTAGTTCTGGCACAATGGTTTGCATGAGTAGGGGTCATCCCCTGAGTGCTGGTCCGAAATAAAAAAAAAAAAAAAAATCTATTTGCCCGGCCCCAATTAGATATTGTTACGAGATCGTGATTGAGCGTATCATTCATGTTTTGCCGCTTGGCCCCAATCTCTAAAAGGCTCGGCCGTCTGCAGGATGAATACGAATGGCAAATGCTGCTATCATCTGCAAAAGAGTAGATAGGGTTGGAAGTTTGACAGAGAAGGTCATTTAGAAAAATAAGAAACAGGGTAGGAGAAAGAACAGAGCCTTGCGGTACCCCTGAATTAATCTTGAACTCGTTTGATGGAATCCCATCTATAACAACTCGTATAGTGCGATCCCTGAGAAAGCTCGATATAAATCGAGAAAAGCTATCACCGACACCAAAAGCAATAAGTTTTGACAGGAGTGCACCATGCCACACTCTATCAAAGGCCTTGGAGATATCTAGAGCAACCACCTTACTTTCGCCGAAATGGTGAATGGATTGACACCATTTTTCCGAAAGGAAAGCCAGCAAGTCCCCTGTAGAGCGCCCCCTACGAAAACCATACTGGCGGTCGCTTAGTAAGCTGTTGGACTCCAGATACTTGACAAGATGAAAATTTAGCATACTTTCCATTACCTTAGAAAGAGTAGAACAGACTGCAATTGGGCGGTAATTTTCAGGGTTGTTAGCCTCTCCTTTTTTGGGGATTGGCGTTACATTAGCTAACTTCCAGCACATTGGAAACTCACCAGTATGATACAAGGTGCTGAAAAGAGTCGCTAATGGACGTGCTAGCGTCGAAGAGCACTGTTTCAAGACCAGTGCTGGAATGCCATCCGGCCCAGAAGACTTGTTGATATTAAGATCTGCTAAGACCTTTTTAACTGCACGTGCTCGAAAGAATATCTTTGGCATAGTTACTGATACTCTGTCAAGCACGGGTAGTGGCTGATTGCTTTCCGGTAAGTAGGAATTTCTTGCAAATTGACCAGTCAGAAGGTTAGCTTTGTCAGCCGGGTCAGTGAATATTTGGTCATCTTTCAAAAGCGTCGGAATTGAGGAACTAGCATTATCCCTTACTCTTTTGACAAATGACCAAAAGCTCTTACTACCCCGAGGCGCAGAAAGAACTTTAGCACGAAGACGCTCATCGTGTAGACCTTTTTCACGCCTAAGTACTTTGGCACACGAAGATCTCGCTCTTTTGCGTAGCGAATCAGTGTCTGCGTTTTTATTTTTACGCCAGGCACTGAATGCTTCCTCTCTGAATTTGACTGCATTTTTGCACGTCTGATTAAACCAGGATTTCATTCTAGGTTTAATCGAAATTTGCTTTGATGGAATAAAAGCTTTCATTCCTAGCAAAATTATGTTTACAACCATTTCCGCCATGGCATCAGTGTTACTGTCTAGGAAACAAAGTTTCCAATTAAAATGCCGGAAAAAATCGTTGAGCTCAGCCCAACGAGCCTTATCGTATACGTATTTTAAACGTTTCGTGGCTGCTTTTGGAACGCTTCGAAGTTCGGAAACCGAAAAGGAGGCGGATATGGTGCAGTGATCCGATTTTTCATTGCCTCGAAAAAAAAAAAAAAATTTGACAAAGCAATGATAAAATTTGTAATATGTTAGTACGAAGAAGAAACACTTTAAGGATTAAAATAAACTTTTATAAAAAATTTAACGAGCAACATTTGCATAGGTATCAAATATTGAAAATGTTGTACCTATGTTTCATAATTTGGGCTTTAAAAAGTTGTTGTTGAAAGTATATTTACATACATACATTTTTAAGTGCGGTTATGTATTTTTATGAACTTTAAATACATACATACGTAGTTTTATTAAATGTATTTTTTTTTCGAAAAACCTCACAAATTTTAATATTTCAAAAATATTGTTATAATTTTTTTCCCCTTAAATGTTAAGAATGAAATCTAAAGTATACAAAAAGTTTAAATTTTTCAGTTTTTATTATTGACGAATAACTTATTTCTATTATATAATAATGAAAAACAATAACGAAAACAATAACAAAAGCTTACATAATTCAACAAGACACAAAACGGAACTAGTGAACTAAAATCAACTCAAAATAAAATTAAATTCATGGTAAAAAATAAAAACATTTCATATTTTAAGATAATCAATGATTATAAAAAGGAAAAAACGACTAGGGCGAGTAAGAAGTTTCACAGTGTATTTTACGTGCACTCAAGATAAGTTTGGCTACTAAGTACAAACATTTTTTGAAATAGAATTTAAAAACAACAAGCTGTCGACAGAACCAGGGCTAATCTATCTCTCTTTTCTGCAACAATGTTGCCTATCAAAGAAAATGATCTCTCAGCAGCTGCGCTACTAGCTGGCATGGAATGAATTTGCAGTGCTACTTTCGACAAATGTGGGTATTTCTTTTTATTTACCTGCCACCATTCTAGTACGTTAAAATTTTCAGTTATTTCCACCAATTCCCTGCAATATTTATCAACTTCATCTTCTGGGTTATTTGTAGCGTTTGGCACTGACTGTCTAAACAAGCCGGAGAAAAAAAATCGTTCATCGTTAAAGCTATTAATGGAAGTGCAACTTTGACCTGACCCAGTTGACGTTGAAATAGAAAAGGGTGTGCTTTCCATTGAACAATCACTATATAAAACCGTGGTAGATGTTGATTGGGGAGTTTCTGATGGCTGTGCATTATTACGAATGAAGGAAATACAAAACTCCTTAATTCTTGTAAGATCGTTTGGCTGCATATTCAAAGCTGGTGGGTATAAGAAGTACATATGCAGCTTTATGTCATATTGGTGATCCATACGTCATCTATATTTTTCTTAATATTTTCTTTTAAAATAGAAATCGCAGCTACGTCGTCAGTGTTTGTCTCACATAAGTCTTTAATTTTCATAATGGATGGCAGAACATAACATAATAATGGCGCACAACAAACATGCAACTTTTTAAAATACAATTTCGAAATCCCCACACATTTCTACTAGAACCTTTATTATGTGTATATTTATGTTTAACATACGTTGGCCTTGCTCATTCTGTCTTAAAACTTTTTGTATCTCAATCCAGTTATCATTTATTGATTTTAACATTCTATAGTGAGAATTCCATCTTGTTGGGCATTGGTTTTTTAATGATGTTGGCAGGAGATGTTGAAAATTTGCTTTTTTAAAATACTTAACTATTTTTTTGCAGGAATCTATTATATCATTAAGTTCTATTGTATCACTGAATAGATGGCTGCTGCAGTTAATGCGAGTATTTTGTGCCAAAGCTTTAACAATATTTGATCCCCTATCAGTTACAAATTTAATTTTGTTGGTGCTTATGTATTAAGTTTTTTCATTATGTTATCACCATATCCATGGACTTCCTACCCAACACTAAATCAAAAAACTTAGAATCCTTTTGGTAATGGAATGTTACGCCTAAAAAATTTCGCTTAATGTAGTTGTCAGTCCACATGTCAATTGTTGCTTATGCTCCACCACTGTTTACAGCATTACTAATTTCCTCCTTCATTTCTTGCTTTTTTCATTAGCAAGCTTCTTTATTTTGCGTCAAACTGTTGTTGCATCTGGAAGCAAATCTTTCACATCGATGTTTTCACCATAAGTTGCACCAATTTTTAACAAGAATTTTGCCAACTTTTTAAAGCCTGGGCCTTGCATGGCCGAAAATGACTAACAGTCTTCAATTATCCAACTTGAACATTTTTCCACTGCATCATTTTTGTCTTGTGTTGAGACTTTTCTTAAACTTTGACACTCTTTTATATTCTTGCAGCATTTTTGACGCGTTAAGTTTGACGTTTGGTTATGAGAATATTTTAAAACTTTTGAGCAGCATCGACAATAAAGGTGTGTTTACATTGAGTGTATAAGTCATATGAAATGTCAAATTTTCCATATGTAAAATTATACATATAGTGTAAACCTCTTGAAACATAACATATGTTATTTACCTATGTGCAATAACATGTGTTAGTTTTTCATTTAAAGCACGCTATATTTGATGTGTAAAACTATATGATAACAGATGGTTTCAGTGATTATTCAGTGATATTTTTATCATGAATTTAAGGAGTTTAAAATTAACCAATATCTTTATTCTAAATTTTGTTAGTAATTTCATGTTCACAGATTTATATCGATACCTCACAGATGATATTAATAATAAAGTTACATATGTAATCTAATATACATATGTATATTATATATCTATCTGCAAGTTTGTTTAATTGTATGTCAATCAAGGCTAAATCGAATTTAATGATATTTAAAACAGACAGAATTTTATTTTTTGTGGGTCCAATGGGATATATCTGTTTTCAAACCTAGGGCCAGGAGGGTATAAGGGACATTTTTATACGAATGACTTAATTTTAATATGTGTTTATCTATTTTACCGGTACCAAAAAAAGACTGAATTAAATTAAAAATCCATTTTACTATAGTGCACAATTGCAAATTTTTTTCAAGACCGTAAGCAAGCTGTGTAAACTGTATTATCACCTAATTAACAAGTTTGGACCGTAAGACAAAAAAAAAATGCTATTGAGGTATTGTGGGTATCGAAACTGCTGCAAATCACTTAATTGAGCCGTTGCTTTTGAGAATGAGAGAACTCTATTTTGCAAAAAAAATAAATAAAACATAAATTTGATTACAAATTAACAAAATTTTTATGTTTTTAATCCATGTTGAATAGTTCTATTTTTTATATTGCAATATAAAATTGAGCAATCATACTGCAACTATGGTGAAAAATCTTCGCTATGTAACCTAAGAAATATATGTAAGTATAGTAATTTCTTTCTTTCTTTTTTCACTTTTTACCGTTAAAATTAAATATAATTTTAGTTTTTTTTTGGTTTTTGTTTTACTGTACCAAGAAGAATGAAATGATATGGAAATAAAATAAGTATGTATGTAAATAAACTATTAAATTTTCATGTATTATAATTACATTTCAGTAAATGAAAATCAACAACTACATTGGCGCATACCAAAACCTTTTTTTGCAGCTAAAATGGATAACTATTATTGCATATTAAACTTGCAATAAGACCACAAAAATATTATAATAAGTCTATTCCGGCTTGTGATTCAAATTCAAATCATTTAATAAAATATAGTTCTCTCATTTTCAAAAACAACAACTCAATTATTCTAAAGAAATTTAGTTTAATTTGTCATAAGAATTAGAATAAAAAATATTTTATTCCCAATAAAAAAAGGGTGAAAATAAATTGACATTAACATCAACAAAATTATTCATTCAACTGTTGCTGATATGTTCAAATGATATTAATTATTACTTATTATATTATTTATTATAATTATTTTTTGTTTTGATATAATTTGTCTCTTTTAAATTGATTTCTGTACTGTTGTAGAAGCACCCAAATGATAACACAAAACGGTAGTTCTTTGCATAGTTGACATCACTAGCGGGTGTCTAATAAAATGAAATGGCGGCAAAAATATACAAAATTGCCTAATAACTTATTACAACAAGTCCCAATAAAGCTATTATTATTAGTTTTATTATATTGTACAACAATTTAAAAAAATAATCCATCTAAACCACACTTTGAAGACCAGCTGTTTAAATATTTGATTTTTGTTTTCAACAACAGGAGGTTATGTCATATGTACGTAACATGGGTACGTTTGAACACAAAAATTTTAAACCATATGTAAAACACTGATTTTGACATACACATGAAATTCCATATGGATAGCAATTTTGACAGTACATATGACTTGTACACTCAATGTAAACACACCTTAAACGAAGTTTGAAAGTACAGTTTCGTCTGGCTTTAGAATTTCTGTCAAAATATTCCATACGACGCTACGACCTTTCCGGCTCCCTGACAAAATATAGTTGCCTTTGGCAATTTCTTCGGAAATAAATTCTGGACACTGCTCCATTTCAAACTTTAAAGAAATTCACAGTTCATTTAAAGATAACTAATTTTCACAAAAAACTTTTTATAACACTTCTCTCGGTGACGAGTAGAAAATTCTTTTACAACTGAATAAAACACTTGTTTTGCTAACAACACGTTGGCTTCTATGCAAAATGAGTTACATACACTTAACGACACAGTTAGAACATTCATGTTCGCACAAAACAACAAGTGAATAAAACTGAATGTTTGAAATGACTGGTTGTGTAAACAAGTGTTTTTTGCTTTTGGAAAAAAACGATTAAATCATAAAAATCAATGTGCATGATTAAGTATAACCGAAAATTTAGCACTTGTAGCAGATCTCTGTTTGCCAATCTAGCCGGATATTACTTTTTTTTAGCTTATATTGGCTCTAAAAATGTACTGAGTGCCCCTAGGTCAATGAAACTTTACAGAAAAATCTGTTATGGTCATAGGCTGTCAATGCTGTCAATGGAAATATCGGATGAAGGAGAAAAAAGTTCGCCTTGGAAAAACTAATCCTACATCTGAAAAATGCAAGTTATTTTTTGATTTTCCCGTCATTTTGTTTTGCAATTACAACTTTTGAGGTCAAAGAATGTTCAAAAACTTAAAGTTGGACTCAAGAGATTCTTAGATGCCATTTTTAGACCCGCCCCCTTTTGTGGGCGGTAAAATAAAAAATTATTTGAAAAAATAATGCAATTATTCAAAGAAATAGATTTTATACTTCTTAAAACCATAAAATTTTTATTATTCCTCCAATCCCACCCCCAAAACGTCCTTGTGAAAAAAAAATTTATTTTTTTTGCCAATTTCCTAAAAATATTAATTTTTAAGCTTTTTATTCATTTTTAACCAATCCCCGCCTCCCAGAATATTATTAAAAGAATATTTTTGTAATTTGTTACTTTATAGTATTTTATTTATCGGAAAATAATTAATTTATTCATAGTAATAACTTATTTATGATTGTAACGATAAATTTTATTTAAAATTATAACAATTAATTTATTTAAAACAACTTCTCCTTTGCATTAAGGTGATGATGAGTGCCATGGTTCTTCTTCGTCGGATTCTTTCAAGACTTCTTCCGAATCTGAATCCTCTGCAGCGTTAAGTACAGTTATTTCTGCAGCTCATTCAGGATTGGAAAAAAATCTTCTGCTAGTGTTACCATCGTTGGTGTTTCCAAATCCAGCTTTCGGTACACCCACTACTAGTCCTAATTCACTTCTAAATTTTTCTTTACTTAGTTAAAGTATCTAAGCAATAATCGGCAAACTTGTGCATTTGGATATTACTTCAATAATAACCTTGATTCGGTATATGAAATCAAACTCAATTCCAGTTATTTCTGCAGCTAATTAAGGATTGGAAAAAAACTTCTGCTAGTGTTACCATCGTTGGTGTTTCCAAATCCAGCTTTCGGTACACCCACTATTAGCCCTAATTCACTTCTAAATTTTTCTTGGACATTTTTTTCCTCGCGTTAACAATGGCTTTGTCCGCATCAGATTTTATTTGCCATTTTTTCACTGACAGTTTATATGACAGGTGTAATATGCTCTCAAATAGGCGAATTCTGGCGTGTAAAGTCCGAAAGAAAGGGCATCAACGTCTATATCTTGATATTTTGTTTGTACAGGTAATAACAGTGTTAGATGTAATGATTTAAATAAAAAACATCTACCTTCAGTTATTAAAAACCAAAACATTTTATTAATATACAAGGGTTTCTTACTCGTATTTACCTATCCAAGATAAGAAAAAACATAAAAAGGTAAAATTTTTAAAAAATCACAAAAAATGGCGCAAATATGCGCTACGTTTTTTTTACAGCATAAAAGAAGAGATCGTGAATTTTGTAGTGATATATAACATAGGATCGCGATGGAGATCACTCTTAAAAAGCTTTTCACTTTTTTTTACCAAAAATTTTACAAAAAAACAACCTTTTTTTAATTTTGAACGAAATTTTTTATCATTAAAAATTAAAAAAAAAAAATTTCTAAAAATTAACATCAGTAACTTTTAATAAACCCTTTCACAGAAAAAAATCAATAAAAAAATCAATACAAAATCTTTATTTGTTTAGCCACCAAAAAATATATTGCAAACCTCTCAAAATCGTTTAAAGTCAATAAAAACGTATGCGATTTACACAACTTTCTTGAATTTAACAGTGTCCCAAAACAACAAATCTAAAGCAAACGACTTGATAATTCACTATACGATGCAGAATTTTGTTGTCTGTCGAGCTGCGTACTTAAATTTTTACATTTCTCAAAATTAATTTTTGGCTTAATGTCCGGCTAGATTGGCAAAATACCCCTCTGTGCGTCGTATGGAATATTTTGACAGAAATTCTAAAGCCAGACAAAACTGTACTTTTAAACTTAGTTTATTGTCGCCGCTGCTCAAAAGTTTTAAAACATTATCATAACCAAACGTCAAACTTAACGCGTCAGAAATGCTGCAAGAATATAAAAGAGTGTCAAAGTTTAAGAAAAGTCTCAACACAAGACAAAAATGATGCAGTGGAAAAATGTTCAAGTTGGATAATTGAAGACTGTCAGCCATTTTCGGCCGTGCAAGGCCCCAGCAAAATTCTTGCAACTTATGGTGAAAACATCCATGTCAACTGGGTCAGGTCAAAGTTGCACTTCCATAAATAGCTTTAACGATGCACTATTTTTTTTTCTCCGGCTTGTTTAGACAGTCAGTGCCAAACGCTACAAATAACCCAGAAGATGAAGTTGATAAATATTGCAGGGAATTGGTGGAAATGAAAATTTTAATGTAATAGAATGGTGGCAGGTAAATAAAAAGAAATACCCTCATTTGTCGAAAGTAGCACTGTAAATGCATTCCATGGCAGGCAACATTATTACAGAAAAGAGAGATAGATTAAGCCCTGGTTCTGTCGACAGCTTGTTGTTTTTAAATTCTATTTCAAAAAATGTTGTACTTAGTAGCCAAACTTATCTTTAATGCACGTAAAATATACTGTGAAACTTCTTACTTTGAGTTGATTTTAGTTCACTAGTTAGGTTTTGTGTCTTGTTGAATTATGTAAGCTTTTGTTAATGTTTTCGTTATTGTTTTTCATTATTATATAATAGAAATAAGTTATTCGTCAATAATAAAAACTGAAAAATTTGAACTTTTTATAGGTATACTTTAGATTTCATTCTTAACATTTGAGGGAAAAAAAATTATAACAATATTTTTGAAATATTAAAATTTGTGAGGTTTTTCGAAAAAAAATACATTTAATAAAACTACGTATTATTTAAAGTTCATAAAAATACATAACCGCACTTAAAAATGTATGTAAGTATGTAAATATACTTTCAACAAAAACTTTTTAAAACCCAAATTATGAAACATAGGTACAACATTTTCAATATTTCATACCTATGCAAATGTTGCTCGTTAAATTTTTTTTAAAAGTTTATTTTAATCCTTAAAGTGTTTCTTCTTCGTACTAACATATTACAAATTTTATCATTGCTTTGTCAAATGTTTTTTTTTTCGAGGAAATAAAAAAATGCTAACATGTTAAATATGTAGTAAATACACATTTTTTTGCATGAATATGGCTTCATTTTTAAACCATAACAGGTGGACTCTTGAAATTTTCACAGATGGTGTATTACTATGACCCCTATACGTTATATATTTTTATGTATAACGCCTTATTTCTCGAACCGTAATAGGTAGACACTTAAAATTTTGTACAGAAGATGTGTTGCCACGACCGATGTGGCAATTACTAAAAATTAAAGGGTGTTCTGACAGAGACATGTTTTTCACGTATATTAACTTATTTTTTTAATCGTAATATGTTAATTCTTGATATATTTATAGAAAGGGAATTGTCATGGTCGCTATAACAAATAATAAAATTAGAATGTGTTCCGACAGTGATATGATTTTTACGTAAATAGCTTTATTTTATAAACCGTAATAGGTAGACTCTTGAAATGTTTCAGTAGATTTGTTAATTCGGCTGCTATAACAATTACTAAAAATTTAAGAGTGTCCATTAGTGACATGTTTCTTACGAATATTACCTTATTTTTTGAACTGCAATCGGTAGGCTCATGATATTTTTATAGCAAAAATTACTAAAATTTACACTGTGTTCCAAAAATTATGCAATTTTCGCGTATATGAATTTAATTTTAGAATTAAAGGGTGCCCCATAAGACATAAAAAAATTAACAACTTTAATTTTTAAAGTCGTACTAAAAATAGTACCGAACCCCTCGTGTGTGAGACTAACTAGCACTTGACTGATTTATTTTTTATTAGTTCTTGTATTAGATGTATAGAAATCACGCTTTCATTTAATAAAACAATAAACGTGACATTCACCACCATGTCAAGTCCTGGTGTTTTGAGCACACATGCAATTTTTGACAAATCGTACGACTGAGTATGATAGTGAATCATGTGGTCTTTAGTAGCATTTCCTTTTAAGCGCTTAATGCTGCGCAGTTTAAATGTTCTAAAATCGTACCGTATTAAGTTCTTTACTCGTCGTAACTCCTCGTAAAATTTAAATTTTTATCTCTGCCTTACAGTTGTGGTTTTTAGTATGCACTACTGTATGCCGAAATGTAAAAACTTCGTTGTTTTTTGACAACTTAACATTTTATGTCGTACAAAATTGCATTTATTTATGCAAAATATATATAAGTATATGCTTACTATTAAGAGATTTTGTATGGCAGGAAATGATTGTACTGCTTCCAAAAACCCAATTTTTTTTACTGGGATGCTACATTTTTTTTTCATAAGGACATTCATACACATGTATGTATACATATGTATGTTTGAATTCATGGATATTTTTAATTTTAAGAATCATAAGAAAAGTATTTTAATTATACATTAACTCAATATTTTACAAAAACCTTTTGTATGGGAATTTTGCAATATATTCATATGCTACGATTTGTTGCTACTTTTTAACTCTATCATAACAAAAAACTCATTAAAACTTGGTTAAATCATTTAAAATTAAACCCTTTTGTATTTACTAATCATAGACTATGACTAAACTCGACAACTCTGAATAACAGAGTTGTTAAGTAACTAGGACAGGATTATAAGAATTTGGCGGCAAAGAAAAACACAGAAAAATGTAAGTATATTTTTCTGATTATAATTCAATTTATTTTTAAATGAATTAATTATTTTATTTCAGGAGTCGGCGATGCATAATGGGAAGTTCAAAAGGGGAGAATCTCCACGAGTTCCCGAAAAATGCGACTATTTTTTAAGTCTCTGTTCCCCTGCGATGGGTGGTCACCTTGAGTCTTCAGACACGGTGCAGGGGCTTAAGCATCAAGTTGATGTGAACTAAGAACCACCCACCCATAGCTCACGGCGTCTGTACTCCAGGTTAGGGGCGGCCGTGGCTAAACTTCTCCTTCTGGTCGACTTGGTCGGTCAATACCGCTCTGGTAGCGTCTGTTCCCTAGGTTAAGGGCGGCTACTGGAGACTTTATTCGTCCGTCTTTTTGTCGGTCCGTAGGGGTTTTTATTAAATCCAAGATGTGTCTGACTCATAGTGAGCGGCATCTTGGTCTGCGTCTGTCTCCAGTGGAGCGGCAATTTTCCACTACACCTCTGGTGGAGGTATAAACCACCACCCCCCCCCCCCCCCCAAAATGAAAATGAATAATAAAAATAATGGCCCTATGTCCTTGGTCGAGGGTGCTAAAATCTCCAAGGGTAATAACGTGAGTACTCAGGTGGAGGCCACAGGCTTGAGTGCCACTGCAGTTTCTGTGCCCACGACTGACCGGATAGGTAACCCAGGTTCGGTTAGTCGTTCTTCTATTTCTGGGCGTGACAAACGCTTAGACCGACAATTCAGTCTAAGCACGGACGAGTCTGACCACTTATCGGGACTCGAAGGGTTACACCTCTACGAGACCGATGAGGAGGACCTTAGCATGGTCACCTTCGTGTCGCCAATTGCGAAAACGGACGGAAAACCGGAGGCCATTGGCCCTGAAAAGGGTGACAAGGAAAAAGACGACGAAGTCTGCTAGCAAAGGCTCCAAGATGCTGGTTGCACAAAGCACCAGTCTCAAAGGGCCCCGCAAACAGACCTAGCGGTAAACGGCAAAGGTCGGGTGAAACGCAGGTACCTGACGGTAAGCGGTTGAAGCCTTCAACTAGCTTAACGTCAGCTCCTGAGCTACAAGTAGCCATTATTGATCGTAACCACCCCGGTGGTAAGATTACTAATGAAAGATGGTAGCTCTTAGAAGAAAAGATCCTACGCAGATTGGTCGACGAACTCGCTCATAATGACGACGACTCGTTCACTGCGTTTGACGGCGCTAAGTGGTCAAAGGGCGTCAAGATGCGGTAATGAAAAGGCCTTAGGCTTTCTCAAAGACTGCATCCGTGATGTTGGCGAACTATGGCCATGTGCCAAAATAGAAATCGTCCCCTTGGACCAGGTTCCGTTTCAGGCGACAGTGAAGGTATGGGTTCCTCCTCCTATTTGGGAGGATGAGGCCATCCTTACACTGATCAAGCGTCAGAATAAGGGCCTTGGCACCGAGAGCTGGACGATTGAAAGAGGACGCGCAAGGGACAAAGGGGAAGGAAAAGATCTCTGGATCAAAATCGATTCAGAATCCCTCCGTCTCCTACGTCCCTCCAAAGGCGTCATAAAATATGGGCTTAATCAGCTTCGGCTGATTCTGCCCGCAGAGAAACGCGATGGCAATTCCGAGCGGCATGAAGGTGGTACAGATTAATCTGCATCACTCCGAGGCAGCATCGGATGACCTGCTGCGTTTCATGGAGAGGGAAGATATATAATCCAAGAACCCTGGCTTGTAGCCAACAAGGTTCGCGGCGTCCGGTCACGAAAATATATGCTCTTCTCTCCAACCCAAGAAGGTAAGATAAGAAGCTGCATTTTAGTTAGGAGGGATGTTAACATGTTTCTTTTATCTAATTTCAGTGCGTGTGATCTGACGGTAGCAGCGTTCGAACGCAAGGGTCTCCCGACGGTGATCCTGGCATCAGCGTATCTACCATATGATGAAGATGATCCGCCTCCACGTGCCGTACGCAACCTGATTCATTGGTGCGATACAAGGGGCCACGATCTCATCCTAGGATGTGATGCGAATGCCCATCATACTCTGTGGGGGAGCACGGACATTAACACTCGAGGTGAGAACCTATTAGATTATCTTCTATCTACTAATCTTAAGATATGCAATAGAGGTAATAGACCAACGTTTTTCAATAGGATCAGGGAACAGGTCATTGATATAACATTGGTAAGCGATAGGGACTCAGTTAAGATAATTGATTGGGGGGTTCGGCTAGACTGTTCTTTCTCTGATCACAATAGAATTGTTTTTAGGGTGCAACTTACCCTCGATGTAAGTAAACCCTTCAGGAATCCTAGGAACACGGATTGGGAGAAGTTCAGAACTCTCGTTGAACTTATGCCACCTCCCACTGAGGGAATGTTGGCAGGCACACGAGAGCTGGATGACTCCACATCCTTTCTATCTAGGACACTAATTGAAGCTTTTCACTCATCATGCACTGAACGGCATCAGTCTAAGAGACTTCACCAGCCATAGTGGACTCCAGGGCTCAGGCAGTTACGCACTGATTGTAGGAGACTTTTCAATAAAGCGAAGCGGGACAAAGGACCCTCTGATTGGGCCGAATACCGCCGGAGTTTCAATAACTTCAAAAAGGAGAACAGAAGAGCGAAGCGAGAAACTTGGCAGCGCTTTTGTGGAGACTTGGAAAGTACCACTGAGGCGTCCCGTCTACGAAAGGTGCTCTCTAAGGATCCCGGTATGCCAGGATTCTTAAATAAGCCAGACGGAAACTTCACTGAAAGCAGTGTTGAAACCTTGAATCTACTAATGGCAACTCACTTCCCGGACTGTAAGGATGTCGAAGAAGAGCCGCTTTCTTCTGCGGCTATCTTCTCATCAGCTGTCCACAGTAGTGATTTAGTGGATTCCATTGTAGATGAAGCCAGGGTGGCGTGGGCTGTGAGTTCTTTTAAGCCCTATAAATCCGCAGGGCCGGACGGCATTTTCCCAGCGTTACTACAGCAATCGATAAAGGTTATCATGCCGTGGCTGATTTCCATTTTTAGGGGCAGCCTGTTGTATGGGTATATCCCCAAAGAATGGAAAGAGGTTACTGTGGTATTCATTCCTAAGGCAGGAAGAATAAACCACTGGACGCCCTACAATATGTGGGGGCTGAACAGAAAATTATAGAGTGGACGGAGAATATGCTTCGAAGTAGAAGCATTATCTCCAGTCTTGGCCCTAGTACGATGAGGAAAGTTGTGACAAGGGGAACACCGCAGGGGGGAGTCATGTCCCCACTCCTTTGGAACCTTGTTGTAAATAAAATCCTCTTCAGACTAGGCAACGGAGGCGTTAAGGTGGACGCGTATGCAGATGACGTTGTAATCCTTATCAGGGGTAAATTTTTATCCACGATAAGTGACCTTATGGAATCGGCATTAGGCCAACTACTCGCTTGGGCGAAGGACAACGGTCTGGGCCTAAACCCTGGAAAGACTGAACTTGTTCTCTTCACCAGAAGATATAAAATTCCGGAATTTAAACTCCCAAAAATGGGTAGCATTACTCTGGAATTATCAAAAGAAGCGAAGTACCTCGGTGTCATCCTAGACTCAAAGCTCTCGTGGAAACGTAATGCTGAGAGCAGGATGAATAAGGCCCTATGTGCATTTTACGCATGCAAAAGGACCTTTGGCAGGAGATGGGGCCTAAAACCGTACATGGTACACTGGATGTACACAGCAGTGATTAGGCCCATTCTCACCTATAGAGCACTCGTCTGGTGGAGAATGGTGGACACTAAAGTTCACCTCTCTCTTCTGGATAAGGTCCAAAGGTTAGCGAGTCTCTCCATTACTGGTGTGATGAGGTCAACTCCACAGGCCAGTTTGGGGACAATGCTGGATCTGACCCCTCTAGATGTCGCTGCCAGGTCGGCCTTAAGACTCAGGGAGTCGGGCGAATTAAGGCATTGTCGTGTTGGACATGGCACCATCCTACGACAGGTGGGTGGCAATATCTTGAGGGAGCAGACTGATTACTTAACCCCTGTTATGGACCTCGACAAATCGTTTGTCGTGAAAATTCCTACCAGGGATGAATGGAAGGAGAACTCTGTAATTCGGAACAATGCGGTTTCAATATTTACGGATGGCTCCAAAATAGACACGGGGACCGGATCGGGGATCTTCTCTGAGGATCTTGATCTTTCAATTTCACTTAGGCTTCCCGATACCTGCACCGTGTTCCAGGCTGAAATATATGCTATATCAGTAGCGGCAAGGAAAATTGAGGAACTTGCGATGGAGGCGTTGACTATCGATATTTTCGTAGATAGTCTAGCCGCCATTAAGGCCCTTAACTCAAAAGTAGTGAAATGTGTGTTAGCTTGCATACAATCTTTAGCCCTACTTGAACGACATCGTATAATGATAGTGTGGGTTCCAGGACATGAGGGCATTCGTGGAAACGAGATGGCCGATCAATGTGCGAGGAACGGTTCGAATCTGGATGTGACGGTTGCCCAAGGGGAAATCAATATCCCCTTGGCCGAAATATCTAACATACTGGGAGAATGGTCGCTGAAGGAAACGGCTCGCAGGTGGTCTATACTAACCACTTGCAGATTATCTAGAATCCTTTGGCCCTCAATTGATAAAAAAAGGACAAAGACACTACTGATCCTCGAGAAAAGCTCGTTAGCACTTCTGGTTGGTATTATAACGGGACACTGTATGATCGGACGTATGTCGGAGCGTATGGGAATCTCTCGTGGAGGGTGCTGCAGAAGCTGTATGGATGAGGAAGAGGAGGAATCAGTTCAACACCTTCTCTGCGACTGCCCGGCTCTTCAAGAGCGTAGGCTCAAATTTCTGGGTCAAAGATTCTTCCAGGACCTGGACTGTCTCAGGGATGTGACACTGAGTAGCCTATTAGGCTTTGTGAAAAGCTCCGGGTGGTTTACAAGAACCACCGGTATCGGAGCTCTTTAGGGAATGGTGGGGGTTGACGATCGTTGGGGCATCACAATGGGCCTTATTGGCCTCGGAGTGAACTCGCGTTTTTGCGGGCGGCCCGTTTAACCTAACCTAACCTAAGTCTCTGTTGAGCATTGAGAAAAAGTATCCAATGTACAAAATCTTATTAATTTTTCGGACTATATTACAATTAAAATAACTAATTGAATTTATTAGTTTTTTAATTGGAACCATTGTTCTGTACAATTTGGGATCATCAGGATTGTGTTTTATGGCTTCTGAATAATGTTTAACTGCAGTGCTGTAGTCGCCTTTTTTTAAACAATTCATTTCCTTTTCTTCTTCATCTTTAACTAGATGAATATAAGCCTTTCGTTCTAATTATTTAATCTTACATGATATATGTATTAAGCCAACGAGCAATTCGCCGGAGAAACATACATTAAAACCAACGTGCACTTGGCCGGAGAAACATACATCCGTGCAAAGAATCCTTTACGCTGCACAAACGATGTGAAGTCAAATATTTTTATATTAAAGGACTCGAAAAATTTGCACGGGACTTCTTCATCAAATAAAATTTTAACATTTATTCTTTTTTAACAAAAGCCACTGGCAAAACTTATCGTGCCAATTTGTTTGCAGCCTTATGCGCATTTTTTATGTTTTATTTTAACACTTTTTATTAATTTATATATTATTTGATAACTAAATCATTTACTTTGTTGGAATTTATGTATATATTCAACCTTTTTTGAGAAAATAAAACTTTTGCTTAAATTTTATTTCTATTTTTGTTTGTTTAATTGTAAACAATGACTACGTATAGCTATTTCTTTTTACACATTGTTTCAGACGATTCATATTTTTTTCTTATTCGTCTAAGTAAACTTAGTAAAAACATATGATAACACGTTTTTTCACCTGTCAGTGTTGGGTATTCTGGTTATATTGTGTTTACTAATATTAAATAATGTGATTTTTTAGTGTAAAACACCAATACATTCTCATTTAATAGGCTTTTTACTCTAATCAACATCTAACATCTACCATCAATTTTCGAAGATGTCGACATATTTCCATAAGAACTACACAGGCTAAAATTCAACATCTTCACAAGATGTTCCATTTTACATCTTTCGATTATTTGACTATTTTTCACTAGAAAAAATGGCAATAAATTGGATTAATTTAGTGGCGTCACTGAAAAATGTCATTTATGTGGAAAAAATATAAACCAATATTTTTTTTTTTAAATTAGCGTCATACGAATGTCCACTAAAAAAATTTTTACATCTTCTTTCTCTAAAATGGTTTCTATAACTGAAATACTCTACATTACACTTGGTTCTGTAACCCAGTATTTTTATTTCCTAAATTATGCGCCTTTACTTTTAACATTTTGACAGTTGAGTGGATGGAAGATGTTACAAATGTTAACCAATGTTCTACATTCGCACCATCTTGGTCATTGTAAAAAGACTGTTAAGGCTTTTAACAACTTTCTCTGGTTACATCCTTTTCCATTAGTCACTAACATGTCTTAACAAAAGTCAAACTTCATATAAAAAACATTATTTATACTTTTTTATTTTGACTTTTGTTAAGACATGTTAATGACTAATGTAGACGGGAGTTTGGGTATTCTTGGAAATAAGAATGAATGAATAGAAGACAAGATTACGCCATGCACATGTTTTCCCGTTAGATGACGTTTTTCGGCCAATGTAATCAACAAATTGCTTCAAATAGGTACGTACAATTCAGGGTTCAGAATTTTTCATTTATGAACATTCAAAAAGCAACATTCATGATATTTGGCATAAATGAGAAATTTAAAATTTTATATTTATTTTTCAAACTCATAAACGGATTAAAAAAATTGTTTGCCTATGTTCATAATATACATACATGAATATTGATAAATTAGCATCTTCTCATTAATGTTATTTTTCATAAATGTACATGTTGATTTATAAACGTTAAACATTTTTAAAAATTTTCATAAATGAACATAAAAGATTTTTCTGCCAATGATCGCACATGCAGAAAAATATAAAGAAAACATTTCGTTACTGCGTACGCCGGCAGATGCACATTAGAAAATACACATGTGCGTACATTTATGTATGCGAGTGCTTAGCGCACATTTTTCTAGGATCTATTCATTTATGTAAAATTGTAAATAAAATGAACACTTGCGTGAACAACAAAATTTTTTCTCTTTTATTCACTTTTGAACAGAAAGATAAAAAATAAATAATTGCTTTCATAAATGAAAAAACACAAAATATTTTGTAGTATGAGAATATACTACTAAAAATAAAATGTACACATTCATACATGAATGAATAGTTGTTGAATATTTTCGTACTCTGGTACAAAAAAATCTAAATAATAGGCAACAATTGGAAACCCTGCAAATAAACTCTTGCCATTTGGACTAAAAATTCTAATAATTTTTTAGTTATTCTCTCAATTAGAATTATCAGCCAATAGGAAGGCGTTGCGTGACGTCATCAGGCCAACATGCGCAGAAAATTTTAATTTTATTTTCGGGATGGCCTAGTCTACAATCTCCTTGCTTGGAAATATCAGGGTTGGTAAAGTTGGTACAATTATACTTTTTATGGTACATTTTAAACTTGAAAAGTACAATTGTACACAAATGACTAATTTGCTGCATTTTAAAAGTTTTAGTAGCTTTACGTTTAAATGTCTTTTGTTATTCTTTTGATTTTTGGTTTTTTATTTTCTTTAATCAATTAGCCATTGAGTACATGGAACTATTTTTTCTTCCCTGTTTATTTTTTTTTAGTAAGAATTAAGGTAATTGAATAATAAAAAAATGTAAATGAAAAAAGTGTCGGCTTCGCTTAGTTTCGGAGTTAAGGACCCCAAAATTTTCTATGGTAAATTTGGTATATCTCGACTATTTTTTTTTTTTTTTTTTAAGAGAAGTACCACTCAGGCAGTTAATGCCTACAGTAACTGTGGTACTTCCTTTGGAAAGGGATAGTAGTAGATAAGACAGTTGGTTAGTGATAGTAAAGCTTCGATTCTGGCAACACTGCAATTGCACGTTATGATTATTTTTAGAACAGTTTTGCAGCGTCTCTGGTGTTATTTAGGCGACTTAGTTTGAAGCTAGCATAGCCAATTTATAATTGTTTTACTTCGCCGGCGATTTAGTGCTATGTGGTAATACCAGCGAAGGAGGGCGCTGTGATATGCATTATTATAAAGAAAAATTAATACATATCAGAAAAATTGATGTTGCTTCGGCTGAGATTTGAGCTCGTGACCAATGCTTAAGCTACAGCATTAAGTGGTGATGTGGGCATCATTGGAATGGTAATTAAAAGTTCTATCAAATTAAATTAAAATTATTGATAACAATTAAAAAAAATCAAGTGAGCAAAAAAAACAGTTTTTTCAACACAGGCTTCGCTAACCAAAGATTTTATGCATAGCAATGATTTTCTCCTCTTTGGTATAACCAACATCCGCTTTGCTAAGTCGCAATTTACATTAGACAGAAAAATGGGCAGACAGACGAGATTTGTAGGCAAGGGGTTGAAGAGGTAGAGTGTGTATTTCATGACTAGTGTACTGGACATTTTTTCGTTTCTCTTTTCTGCTTTTCGCTTTTTTCTTTGTTGCTTCACTTTATACACACAAACATGTAAAGAATATAACACAGAAAATAAAATGTGCAAAAATCTGTCTGTCTTGTTTATGTCCAATGTAAATTGTTTAAGCAAGAGCAAAAGAGAATTCAAAAAATGTCTGCCCTGTTTCTGTCCTATGTAAATTGCGACTAACAATAGATTGTTTTATTTATTTATTTTTTTTGACGTTTTTATGTTACTAGAGTTAGCCCTGTGGCAGAGACCTGCGCCGAGAGGTTGTAGTCGGCGGCGGCGGCTAACAAAACATGTTCGGCGGCGGCTGTAAGCCGGCTATTAGCCGATGTTTAATCAGCTAGCCTTTTTTTGCCCGGCTCATACAACGAATCGGCTTGAACGCAATTTTATTTTTTTGAACTTAACACATTATCGGAGTTCAGTGTTTAATGCAAATGGTCTTGCATAAGTGCATAATATCATAGTTTTTTTGTGAAATCCAACAAGAAAATACCTGTTGTTTTTGTTAAATTTGAGATATATAACACATTTGCACTTTCGCAAGACCATTTGCATCAAGCACTGAATACCGCTACTATAAATAAATGAATGAGATTAAGCATTTGTTGTAATAGTTTACACCGTTAAACACCTTCTGTGAAAGTATTAAGATATTGCGGTTCCAGTGGTAGAAGGCGCTGAGAGACATTGTAGGGAGAAAAAATATAGTTTCGTTTTTTCCCGTTTGGGAGAGAACCCCATATAATTAAATTAAAAATCTACCTAAAAACCACTTATTTTATAGGGACACCCTAAAGTAAGAATTGCGTTCATGGCAAGCGATTCAAAAGATGATTTTCGTTACCTTTGAGGCACCCTTTAAATTATATATTTAAATTTGATATTTCATTTTATAGTGGGCATAGTGATTCACATTCTGTGTAATTTACAAATGTCTGTTCATATCGGTTCAAAAGATGGCTATAAACGTCAAATTACGGAGTTCAGTGTTCGATGCAAATGGTCTTGCAAAAGTACAAGTGCGTAATATCATAGTTTTTTTTTTGCAAAAATGAACAAAAAAATACCTATTGTTTTTGTTAAATTTGAGATATATAACGCATTTGCACTTTCGCAAGACAATTTGCATTAAATACTGCATACCGCTAATATTTTACAATTATTAAAAATAATAATAATAATATTTACATATAATAATTACATTTAATAATAATATTTACATAAGTTATTTACATAAGTTAACACATATTTATTCAGTTTTAAAGATTAGGCTGATTAGTAAATAATGTTTAAATTTAGGACACTTCCTTTTAAGATTGATTTATGATTAAAAGATTTTCTAAAATTTCTATTTAACTATTTAAAATATTCAAAATAAACTTAAAGGAGAGGACCTTGACATCCGAACACTCTTAAATTAAATATTTCTTTTCCTACAATAACATAAACATGTACAGTTTCCAACAGGATTTGTATGCAATTTTAGATCCTATTAAGTTTTTTTCTTCTAAGTATTGTAAAAATAATGATAAAGTGAAGTAATGATTGTGAGAAAAACTACTAAACAAAAGGGGCATGTATTAAAAAAGTATACAAATAGCGTACTAAAAAATTAGTGCACCAGTGGCTAAAATTGTGTACTGTACGCTATAATAGGCAACGGTTTGTCATCGTAGTTATATATAAAAACATAAAATAGTAGTAACGA
Source organism: Phasia obesa (assembly GCA_949628195.1). Classification (NCBI taxonomy): domain Eukaryota; kingdom Metazoa; phylum Arthropoda; class Insecta; order Diptera; family Tachinidae; genus Phasia; species Phasia obesa. Next base: position 64,286,332 of record OX451219.1, read on the forward strand.
ATTGGTAACATCCTGCATTTTTTTTGTCTGTTAAAAAGTTTAACTAACGTATCGGCGGCTAAGTTTTAGCCAAATTTTAGCTGAAAAAATGTCAGCGGCGGCGACTGCCAAAACTCGTCAGTGGCCGCTCTAAGCCCGCTATTAGCCGTTCGGCGCAGGTCTCTGCTCTGTGGTCGAAATTAGAAAAAATTTATTTTTGTAATCGTTTTAGGTATGTATTTTACATAAGTGCACATTCATGTTGCATATTTTTCATACTCATATTATTCAAATTTAGTTATTAATACATACATATTTTCTTTCGATTTTGATTTGTGTTTTGGTTTACAAAATTACATATGTGACCCGGCCTATGAAAAGGTGGCTTATGACTCCGATAGTTTTTAGACGCTCTTTCACGTGGTGAAAACTAGAAAGTCCTAACTTGCTTAGAAGTGTACTAAAAATGTAGTGAAAGAAGAGCACAAATGAAAGAAAAAATCCCCAAAAACCTGACAACGCTGGGACAGAAACTGGTTTGTGCTTTGCATTGAAAAAAACATCGCTCTTTATATACACACTCGAACTTATCTCATTTATGCTCTTTTGCATTTTTTGGTTACCTTTTGGGCGTGACTGTTCATAATGCAAAAGAAAAACTACTAAGAAAGTGACGAAATGCATTGTTTATCTTTAACAGCTAATTTTTCGAAATTTTGTTTTTGAGTCATAAGCCACCTTTTCATAGACCGGGTCACATATATTAATAAATTAATAAGTTTTTCCTTTTGAGTGCTTACGGAGTTGCCAAGCCAAATTAAATTTAGTTTATTTTGAGTTTTTTGTTGTAATTTTTTGGCAAATTAAGAGAGAAAGACATCATGACTTTATGATTGGCTAATATTCTTAACTGTTTTTAACTATCTTAGACTCAAGAATGTAGAAGAAAAAATATGTACATTCTGCACTGCTCCCATTGACAATCTATCAAACAAAAGAAAAATCAAGCGAATACGTTGAGTTTAAGTCAGTTAAAATGGTTCTTAACTTTATAAATGGTTTAATCAGCACTTGAAATTCACTTTTTCCGTTTTAGTTAAAATAAAGAGGTTGTCTGCTTTCAATGGCTATCAAAAACAAGCTAATATACATATACACGACCGTTAAAGGGAGTAGCGTTATACGGAAAATTATTGTGCTGGAAATACAATTTTAAATTCAAAGTACCTATGCTACATTATTTTAATATCAAAAATATTTAATGATTTTGTAAGATTAAAAAATCGTTTCAATTAATTTATTAAATCTAAAATAATATTGTTACCTTTTTACTTTACGTTGGGTTCTTTTAAATGCATAATAAAAACACATCGTTGTTAATTATTACTGTAAGTCACTTTATTTATTCAGCGTTGAATGACTTCTTTGACACCACTGTTTAAAATACACAAACTGTTTAAGCCAAAGTATATCTATATAAAGTACATGCAACTCCACAGCTGTGAATATTTGTTATTGTTCTGAAATGTCAAAATTTGTTTTCATTTTTAAAGCGCCATTGTGTTTGTTTTTATTAAATTCAAAGAATTTTTCAAAAGTGAAAAAGTGAAATAAAAAGTGGACAAAAGTGTTTAAAAAAAAGCAGCTTGTTTGGTGTGCCAAAAGACCCTCTAAAGAAGCAAGCATGGGAAGAAATTTGTGATAAAAGATTGGCACAAAGGAGTTTAATATGTCAGGATCATTTCTTGAAGTCAAGCGTCATACACTCGGGAACAAAAACATATCTTTTGCCAAATGCTGAGCCGTTTGTTGTGCAACTGAAAGATGTTGAGATGAGCGCGAAAGAAAGTGAAGTGGAAGAAAATTCACCCAGAAGGTAAAAAGTAAATACTTTAAACTGTTTTAGAAATATGTATTAAGTTATTTAATTATTCTTTTTTACATATTCAGTTCAAGAACAAAATAAACAAAATATTTGGTGAACAGGTAATTCACGGTAAAGTTAACAACTTGGGTAACAACGTTACCTTCGAGCGGGTTAAAATAAAGTTATACGTCAACTCCGATGTCCACTTCTCAAAAGCCTATGAAGATGAGGATGCTGAGTAAATATTTTTTTACTGAAGTGTTAACATTTGTATCTAATGTTTTAAAAAAATAAAATTTTAAAAAGTTAAAAATGCTTTGTATATTTTTTGCAAAAGAATAAAATTTTTTTTTTCTTTCCAAAGATAAATAAGGTGCACAATACATAATATTTTGAGTATTTTTCATACAGACTTTATTTATCTATTAAACTTTTAACAATTGGAAGTATATGTGTTCTTGTAACTTTAACATTATATTGTTTATAAAATGATCCAGCCATAAAATTACAATCTTTATAATATTCCATAGATAATTTAAGCTCATTAAGTAATAACAGGTGTATTTGGATCGATTCACATAAATAAGCGTTGTTAATGTTAATTATACCTAAATCACGATGAACACTATTGTCTTCAGGTTTAACAAACATGCCAAGTAATAAGACAACACTACAGTTGAACTGTTCTGCATATTCTCTAACGGCCTCGTCAGCATTAGGTTTTGAGATAAACTGTTGCACCGGCAAAGGAAAACCGGGTAAAGCAACTTTAATTTCTGCACTTTCAATTACAATTTTCTTCTTCTTCTGCAAAAAGAAAATGATTGAATTTTACTTTTATGAGTTTCTTATGCGGAAACATACCTTTTTGTCTTCTTCACTATCACTGGAGGATTTATTTTTGCGTGGTCTTTTGGTAACAAGCTTTTTCTTGGGTGGTGGCGACTCTTACACCACTTCATCTTGCATTTGACAATCATGATTCTTCATTAGAAATTTTTTAGAATTTCTTCTGTAACTTTGAATTCGACCTTAACGCCCTGGTGATCAGGAAATACGTCAGCATTACCGTCCTTGTAGCTGCTACGCTTTTTCAAGGCGACATTAGCTGTTGCTTTGTTTTTGGCCATAGCTTTGGCTTGCTTCTTATTGATGCCCAATTCATCGAGGCGTTCTTTCTCTTCCACCTCATTCAGTTTCTTTTCTAATTCATCCAAATCATCCAACCACAACATTTGAACAGTTTTGGCTTTTAAAGCGTTTAATTCAACCAATCAATCAATGAAGTCAATCCACCATCCTCTTGCGCTATACGGCCGAATTCTTCTGGAGCCAAAGTTATGACAAAACGTATCGTTGTAACAGTATCACATCATCAAAAGCCACAAATTCACTTAACAACGGTACTAAAAACATTTTATTATTAGTATCTTTTTTTGCAGAAATTATTCAAAGCTTTTATGCGCACAAAATAACAATTTTAGTTTTGTTTTCAATTTATATACCAGTTTCAATACATTTAATATACACATTTTTTTTGTTTTAGTCAGCTGTTTTTGACTTTTAAGAACGAATTTTACACAAACAAAATTCCTGTGGTTTTTGTAATATTGTATTTGTTGTAGAACTGCATGTACTTTATATAGATATGCTTTGGTTTAAGCCATTTTCACACTATTATACTCAGGGCCAATTTTTGACTTTGTATTTATCTTTAAGTTGTATTTAGATATGAAAATTAGTTTTTCACAACGAATTTAAATGAAATTTAAATGACCACTCTTGTGCATTTAAAGTCTATTTAAGTTTAGCACATAACCATATGTTTTTATCAGCTTGATTTTGTCGATGAGTGAAAAAATGTGTGGCCATTGACAGTATTTTTATTATTTCATAAATTAATTAAAATATATTAATATTCCTTTCTATAAAATTATTAATATTACATGTATTTCAACAATTTTGCTGTTTTTAATTACATTTTAAGCATTTTTTTATGTTATTTGAATTTTTGGCTGCAAAAACATGAACTTTTTTTCGTTAAAAGGCTATTTTCTGCAAAATTATCTGCCATAGTTTTAATATTTTGTGGTGCTACCATATTTTTACCACAATTAACTAAGACCATTTGAATAAGACTGAAAAATCGAAACTGTATTTAAATACAATTTAAAATTAAATGAAAATTAACTAAATTCGCATTTAAATACGAAGTCTTTTGACTGGCCCTGAGTATTAAGACTTTTTAAAAACTTAAATCCAATTAGAAAGTGTGATAGTGTGACAGCAGTATGTTATCAAAATGTGAAACAATACGGAAAGAAATTTGACATCCCATATTACCAAACCCTTTTAGAAAATTTTCTAAACGATAACATTTTTCATGATATTTTTTCTTTGTCCTGCACCTCAATGTCTCGGCTTGTTTCTCTGCTGATATTTTTCATTTTATTTGAAGTGTGATAGTGTGAAAACGAAATGTTTTGTTACGTTAGATTTTTTGACAATCACACAATTCTCATTTGATTTCTATCTTACAAAATCCAATGAAAATCTTAATAGTCAGTATTATAGTGTGAAACGGGCTTTAACAATCTGTCACGAATACAACTGATCGCTTAAGGTGTGTTTAGACTGCGTGTACAAGTCCTATCGAATGTCAGATTTTTCATATGTAAAACTATGCACATAGTGTAAACGTCTTGAGACATAAAATATACATATATGTTATTTTCCTATGCACAATAACATGTTTTAGTTTTTTATTTAAACCACGCTCTATTTGATGTGTAAAACTATATGACAACAGCTGTTTTCAGTAATGTTAATTTTTATTTTTAAAAATTCCGCTCATACATTTTTATCATGAAGTTAAGGAGTTTAAAATTAACCAATATCTTTTTTCTAACTTTTGTTAGTAATTTAATGGTCGCAGATTTATATCGATACCTCATAGGTGATATTAATAATAAAGTTATGTAATCTAATATATATACATACATATGTATATTATATATCTATTTGCAAGTTTGATTATTTGTACGTCAATCACGGCTAAATCGAGTTTAATGAAATTTAAAACATAGACAGATCTTTATTTTTTGTGGGTCCAATGGGATATATCTGTTTTAAAAACTAGGGCCAGGAGGGTATACGGGGCATTTTTGTAATGAATCAATTTTATCAACTTCTAGATAACACAATTACATATATGTATTGTGCTAAAAGGCAAGGTGTGCTTATCCATTTTACCGGTACTAAGAAAGACTGAATTAAATTATAATTTACTTTACTATAGTGCAATATTTTTAAAATTTTTTTAAGAAGGTTAGTAAACTTTGTAAACTGTAATATCACCTAACTTTCGACCGAGGGACAACAAAAATTCTATTGAGGTATTTATACCCACAAATTCAATCCTTTTCTATTGTAATAAGAATTATGATAAAAAAATATTTTATTCCTACTAAAAAAGCGTGAAAATAAATTGTCATTACCATCAACAAAATTATTCATTTAATTGTTGCTGATGTAGTTCACATGATTTATTTATTACTTAATGTATTAATTATTTTTTGTTTTGATATAATTTCTCTCTAATAAATTGATATCTGTGCTGTTGTAGAAGCTCCCAAATTATAATACAAAAAACTAGTTCTTTGCATAGTTGACATCACTATCGGTTTTTAATAAAACGAAATAGCGGCAAAAATATGCAAAATAACTTATTATAACAAGTCCCAATAAAGATATTATTATTGGTTTCATTATACAGTCTAATAATTTAAAAAATAATCCACCTAACCACACTTTGAAGACTTTATTTTTGTTTTCGACAACAGGATGTTATGTCATATGTACGTAATATGTGTACGTGTGAACATGAAAATTATAAACCGTATGTTAAACACTGATTTTGACATACACATGAATTTCCATATGAATAGCAATTTTGACATTCCATATGACTGTCAAGAATGATAGAAGACAAGATTACGCCATGCGCATGTTTTCCCGTTAGATGACCAATGTAAGATTGTCAAGTCTGTAATAACAAATTGTTTCAAATAAGTACGTACAAATAATTTTAAATAATAGGCAAAGATTGGCAACCCTGCATATAAACTCTTACTATTTGTATTAAAAATTCTCATAAATTATAGTTATACTCTCAATCAGAATTATTAGCCAATAGGAAGGCACAGAAAATTTCAATTTTATTTTCGATATGGCGTAACCAAGGCGAATATAATAGGTGGCCTCACTACTACAATAAATACAACACGAAAAACAACAGGCAATTTGTTGTTATAAAATGTAAGCTGTTCTGTCAAAATCAAAAATTTTTTGTTTACAAAAGTTAAGAGGCGAATTCATTTTTAATTTTGTTTTTTAATTTTTCCTTTGAAGATTATTTTATATAATAAGTAGCAGCAGCTAATTTCTCCTTTAATTTGCAAAACCATGTAAATATGTATGTTATGTGTGTAATCTGTAATTGAAATCTTTTTTGAAAATTGTTAAGAAAAAGCAAATAAATTATGAAATAAAAGCAAATTTCCCCGAAAATGAAAAGCGGTGTAACTTTTTGCAAACGTACATATGAATATATATTTATAAAGAATTTGATATTTGCTAAAAAATACCTATACATATCCGAGAATGTGGACGGATTTCAAACTTATTTGGTGAATGTTTTTTAAATAAGAGGTAAATATTTATATGTACATATGTATGTACATATTAGCAGTGTTTCATGATGAAGAAAACTTAGAGGTAAAAGATGAGATTTATTATTTAAGCTTCTACTTGTATTTTCATTCAAAATTGATATTGTAAATAGCTACAATTATTTAATTAAAAATGCATTTATTAATAAAAACATCTGCAATATTTATTTTGTTGTTTTTTTCCTATTAAATATTGTCATTGCAATTGCAATTTGTTGGTTTTGTTACTACAAACACCAAGTGTATTTAAACATAGTGACATGTAATAGGATATTCTATTTGTAACTATATTAAAGACAATATTATCTATATATGTAGAAGACAATATTTTTCATTGATGTTAATATAAGAGCCATCCAGGCCAGTTCATTATCAAAATGTAAAAAATTAAATATTATAATTAAATTACATAATTTTTTACTGGTTTCAAACTAATAATATCTACATATGTTCATAGGATTTACATATAATAAATCCGTATAATTAAATTAAAATTAATGTTTAAAAAGTGGCTCGTCAATCTCAAAAACAATGCAAAAAAAATTAAAAAAATGGAAAAAATCTTGTATATAAATGGTGATATTGTAAGAAAACATCATATTGCATAGTATAGTTTGCAAAGAGTATCTAGGAAAGATATAGATAGGTATATAGATTTTAAATACAATAGTAAAAAGTTGCATTACAAATTATCTTAACTTACGTTTACTTCTGATCTTGTCGTTATAAAAACAGTTTGCAGTTCACCCAAATAATAAAAGGAATATATTATCTGCAATTTAAGAATAGGATAAAAAGACCACAAATTTAGAAACAAAAAATAAGCTTTCTAAGAAAACGGATACAACTCACACATACTAAAGTTTTATTTTAATTAGTTTAGAATGGCCCATTAATCTTTGTTTAGCCTTTTGAATTTTCAGCCGTTTATTCAAATCACGTAGTCTAAAGTAAATTCGGCATTTAAAAAAAAAGCCCTGACAAGATCTGGAAGTTCTACAAATTTACTAGACTCCATCAGATGTTGTTTTATATGTGGAGAATGTGAAATTTCTAAACCGTTTACTTTATAAAACACACGTTCCAGTAATCTCACATTTTCGAGGAAAATATTAACCGGTTTTTTTAAATAATCTTTTGAAATTTGGTCTACCCATGTATAATACGAACTTCCATGACATTCGTACTCCTTAAGCTTCAGCTTTTTAATAATGCACCCGGATATGTATTCCAAGGCATCTACTTGAAGAATACCCATGTCATCATAGTTCGACCCATCTAGGTCGTTAAGTTCATCAGCTTGGTTCTCTTCATTGTTATCTTCAATTAAATTTGGCATATTTTGTTCAGTGGATACATTTAATTGATTGGGATTACTAGAACCTAGCCATTCGGTGTTATCAAACCCGAGGTTACCCGTGCCACTAAGGTGTTCTGTATTCCTAGCTAAATTCAAAAGGAATATACTATTCATACAAGTGAAATAAGTATAGTGTTTGTTTGTTGTTGTTTGAAACATACCCAAGATGTACTTTCGTAGTCTAAACTTAAACTCTTTTGGTGATGGAAGGTCATTAAGGCCACATTTACTGCGTATCGCACCAAAAAAGTGCTCTAGCTTATCTTGATTTAATCGGCTAGTGTATATATAGGACATATCAAATCTTTTTGCTACATAATTGTAAAGCATTACTGTGGCCTTGTTAGTTATAAGAACACCCCTTTGGAAATGCTCTAAGGTTCTTTTATTTGGCAGTATTACAGACGACATTATGGTATTCATTTGGGACAATTTATCAAGTTGATAGTCAAGGGCTTTACCAAATGGTTCCTTTAAAAATTAGTTGTTAAATAAATTTATACCTATATAAATGGAATCATAGGTATTTACCTTGCCAGGATAAGCGAATGTGCCTAATGAAGAATTTAGGACATCGAACCAGTCATTAACAAGCTGAATGAAATCGGCTGTTTGAATGGGGTTATAAAGTTCCAACCCCATGGAATAGCAACGTCGAATAGCATTGGCAGTGGTATTTGAAAAAAGCTGTGCGGCTAGTTTCACTTTTTGTCTTGCTAAAAAACTATTAGTGTTAGTTGTTTATTATTATAAACAATTACATAAATACTCATCTGGACCTTTTACTGATACATGTTCTTCGCTTAGTTTAAAGATAATTGAAGTATCTGAAGCAGACGTGTGTTTTAATAAATCGTCTATTGTGCGAGAGCTCAACAACTCATTATTTATCACCAATCCACTGTCCAAGAAGTGGTTTCTAATAAGTTTTAATAAGTGAGGAGCGTCAGCGAAGGCAAAAACCATATCCTCAGAATTTGTTGGGTGGGCAAACCATGGCTTATCTGAATAAATAATAATTAAGAGACACATATGTATATATGTAAAGGTTAATAATATTCCTATAGAATCTTTAAAACGAATCAGTTTGCAAAATGATTTTACAGATTAAAATGCAATATTTAAATTGTCATGTGCCCTTTATACTGAAGGTATGTAGCTAGAAACCTGAACCGACATTCGAATTAATTTGAAAATGATTCGTCTTCGGGCAAAGAAAAAATAATATAAAACGTTTCATTATTTTCAATGTTTTTATAACTTACCTGGAGTAACTCCTAAATTCTTCCACAACTTACGGTTTGAGGGGCCGTTATCACACACTATTGCTACAACCGGAAAACCTATTCTATCGAGCTTTGTAATTATATCTAATAAAATTTCTGTGGTCATTTGGCGACCGTAGTCAAAATGCACTGGCTGCTTCCACGACTTTCGCAGACTGCGTGCCAAAACAACTTGGACATAGTTGGCGGGTTTTCTTACTGTGTCGGAAACTGCATCATATTCAAAAGTTACCGCTACCTTCATTTCGTCAAAAACGAGTACGCATAATTTGTCGTTACTTTCTAAATCTGAAATTTGCCGCATAAAGTCAATGGCTGTTGTTAGTATGCCTTCATTGACGTTGACCTTGCAAGGTTTTTACATGGGGTAGTGGAAACCCTTTTTGGTATAAATGGTTATACGCTCTGGGGCCAGATGCGTGCAAACATATAGCGCTTGATATATCTTCCCACCTCCATTTAATATTTCCTGGATACATAATTTTTCTAACTTGACCCTCTGTAAATATAGATCTCATTGAGTCAACGACTGCAGTTGCTTGAGCGAGTTGTAATTCCAGGTCTTTTATTTTTGTCTCTAATGTACGGACTTTTTCCATGTAATTTTGACTACTTATAGTGTAGTCAAGAATTATAGGACTATAAGTTTAAAGAAAGTAAAAGAGTAAGGTAAGATGGACTACCCTGATCATAGCACACTACAGTAAATGCTATTTTTAGTTTTATAAAAGATAGTAAACATACTCTGTTTGAGTTGCCTGCTCCATGCTACATTTTTGAAAAACTTGTATTGGAACTTCGACGGATTCCATCAGACTTGTGAGTGGTAACTTTTGAGAAGGTTGGGAGAAACTTAATTCATTTGAACTTAAAGGCACCATTGGCACGTCAGTAAGAATGAGGTTATTTTGGAATGGTCCTGATTGTTCTGAAACCACACAATCAGAATTTGGCTGCCATAAATTCTTTAAAATAGGGGAATAAGGGACATCCCAAAGTTGATGTACATTTGATACCCTAAGGTTTTATGAAATAATTAAACAAAATATTGCTATATAAAGCACTTACTTTGATAATGATATGCATGTTTCTGGGACTTACGTTTTAGACATTGGCCTAATGGAAGGTACAGCGCTGGGCATTAGAAAAACTTTTCGCCCTGTTCTCACAATATCTGTTTTTGCAAAGTGATCCATACAAATACAAGCTTTTCCTGGAAATTCAACTTTGCAAATTTTATTCCAAATGGTTTTTCTTCATTCATCTTTTGGAACGTAAAAGAAACTTCTATTTCCATTTCTATCACTTTTTCTGCACAAAAAACAACTCCGCATATTTTATATTTAAATTAATATTTTTCACAGTTTTTTTGCAGTTTTAATTTTTGTTTATTCGTTTTAAAATTTGAAAAAAAAAATTTAAATTATTTTTAATTTCAAACAAATTTTAACAGTTTTTTTGACATTTTTGTGTTTTTTTTTAATAAGTTGAATAAACATAAATAAGATTTGACATATCAGCTTACAATTTGTTTACACACAAATATAATCAGCTGCCCTAGTGAGGCCACCTGTTATAAATTCGCCTTGTGGCGTAACCTTGTCTTCTACCAACCTTGCTTGGAAATACTTTAAATATAGGCTGGTAAAGTTGGTACAATTGTACTTTTTTTGGTACATTTTAAACTTTAAAAGTACAGTGGTACACCAATGACAAATTGGGTACAATTTAAAAGTTTTGGTATGTATGTATAACACTACGTCTACGACCAGCTATTGATTTGTTTGCACATGAACAAAGCGTCGGCAGAATAAAGAACAATAATTTGTTTACTTTTTTCTGTCTGGAGAAAACGTACGATGTGCATGTTCCGAATAAACATAATTTTCTGTTTGTCGTCAATGTTATTTGAATGCTTATAGCATAGCAAATAGGATTAGCACGCTGGATCAACAGATGGCGCTCTTTAAAATTCAAACTTTTCTACTAAATAAAAACAACATTTGATTGCAAACATCGTTGTGCGAACATATGTTCGAACAATGCTGTTTGAAAAGAACATGACATCGACAACGACGGTCTTCACGAGAGGTTTTGATGTGCGCACATGAATTTGTTCAATGGTCGAACAAATCAATGGCTCATCAAGACTGCGTGTAAACGTCTATTGTTGTTATTTTTATTTTTGTATTTACTTCAAAAAAACTTAATTTTTACCTTTCTCGATTGTTATTACACAAATACTAAACTTTTGAGTGAAAAATTCCAATATAACGTTTTTTTGTATTACTTGTGACGAAAACGGGGCTCCTTACTAGAACCGCAATTACAATTGAAAAAAATATTTAAATTATCCAGTTCTTCTGTGGATAGTTTAGAGAGCGTATGAAAGGACGATATAACGGGAAACCTTGAAAGATGAAACATCTTTTCCTCAATCTCTTTGCTATGACAACTTCTGTTATATAGCCCTTATGCAATAACTAATAATCAGAGAATCTCAGACGACTTCAGAACTATGGTGGTAAATTTAGATATACATTTGCTATCTTAGATTGGTATTTCTTAAATATCTTTTATTTCGATCCGTTAAGGAAGTTACTGGTATTTATGTTGTGCCCATGCAGACAGATGAATAAAATTGTCCAACATCTCGGTTAAAGATTGATTTAAAATTGAAATTCACAAACAAAATTTTTTTAGTAGTATTTCTGATCGAAAACTACAATTTAAAAAGCTGGTTGCTACAATTTAAAAATTTAACATTCCTGTTTCATATATGAGTAGAGGCCCAACTATAATATGCATGAGATGGCTTAAAGGCCCAACTATAATATGCATAAGCTAGCTTAAGCCAACTTAAGCAACTGTGCAATTACATATAAATCATATGTGGCAAATTATAATGTACTTAACAACACTTTTCGTTAAGTTTCGTCAAATGTCATTTGCTTAAGCAAAGTCCGAAACCGATCGCACATTCCGTACGGAAACAGCTGTTTGTGCTTTGTGTTTAACATATGAATGTACATTCGTAAAAAATTGCAATGGAGAACGAAAGTGAACAATTGTATCTAAATTTAATATAAAATGTTTAAAAAAAGAAATTTCTATAAGAAAAAAGGAAGGCGTTGTATAATAATCGTAATTAAAAAGAAAGAGCATTTTATTGTTTATGAGTTGAGTGATGCACACCGCTGTATTTTTAGTACTTTTGGCCAAAATTACACAAACAGCAAAAAATGTTAAATTTTTCATTCGAAATTTAAAAATAATTATTAATTTGTATATGAGACCTTGATTTATACCTTGGTATAAGTCAAAAATTTTTAAAATCTAGTTTATCAGGTATTTCATATCAAATCCTAATAAAGTAACATAATCTGAAGTAACTCGCAGTATGCCATGAAAATTAAGTTGATAAATTGAGTTTACTTTTTGGTTGGTAAACAAATTACAATAACTGTATATTTTAAAAGTGGTATAAGTCAGCCTGCTTTCAAAGTTTGGCAAAATAATTATTAGTAATGTTGTCATGTCTTCAGATAGCGGTTCAGTTATGATCAGGTAAGCCTATTAATGTAAAATGCACTATTTATAATTAATTGTAGACATTATACGGCAAAGAAGAATAAGTTATTTAATAGAATTATGTAGAAAGAGAAACCCATTTTTGGTACAACAAATGGCTCGGAAAGAAAGAGAAACACCAATGGAGAAGCTGTATCTTAGCTAAAAATACAATGGATTAGATTTTTAAACAAAAATCTCCATAGAAAATGTTTTAGAATACTTCTTTGGATGCCAATTCCGAATTCAAAGTGTTAGATCTTTCAACCAAAAGAGGAAGGCCAAGAATATACGAAAATATTGATTTGCTTTCACTATATACGACCATTAGACCAATAACAGAAGAAAAAAAATATGATGGATTTACTACCATATATCCCACCAATTTTCCACAAACGCTTTATTTTCCCTAAATACTAAAAGTAAATTACTTAGTTGCAATGTAATGATTTTGAATAATTTGATGTTAGTTTCTAACAAAAAGTTTATTCTTGATGGTTTAAGTCATTTATAAAGTCATGCAGTTAATTTTGAAAGTGGTATAAGTCATTTCAACTTTTTAAAAACACACTACCTTTTAAAAATGGTTATAAATTTCACAATCATAATAAATACTTTTTTGTTGGCACTATTTAATTGTCAAAATATTTTATTCCATAATAATCCTTTTTTAATCCTTTAAAATACAAACCTCTTAATATCTCGAAACATAAAATATATGACTTATATCATAAACATATATATAACTGTGTTGAAAAGAGGTCGAAGCCCTAAATCTTCGCAGATTGCACCAATGTCCAAAGTACTTAAAGATAAGCAGGCTAACGGAATAAGTTCCCAAAATCGTTTTGCTATTTTAGATAACGAAACAAGTGAACAAAAAACGGCACCCAAGTCGTTTAAACCACCAGCAATATTTTTAAGGGAAAAAAATTCGAATGAATTAATAAATAAGTTAATTTCAGTTATCGGGGAAAATTCATTCTATGTAAAACCAATCAAGCGTGGTAACATTGATGAAACAAAAATTCATTTTATAGACGAAAGTAGTTATCGTAAAGCAGTAAAGGAGTTTGAAAGCTGCAATAAGAACTTTTATACCTATCAGCTGAAGAGTAGCAAAGGCCTACAGGAAGTCATCAAAGGTGTAGACTCATATGTTAATCCAGTGGAAATAAAAGCTGGCCTCCAAAAAGCAGGATTTAAAGTCAAAAGCGTTGATAATCTCAGAAATCGAGAGCGTGTCCCTCAACCTCTATTTCGCGTTGAACTGGAACCTGGAGATATTAGATTAAAGAAGCACGAAACGCATCCCATTTATAATCTAAAATATCTGTTACACCGCAGGATAAGTGTAGAGGAACCACATAAGCGGTCAGGACCCGTTCAGTGTTTAAATTGCCAAGAATACGGCCATACAAGGGCTTACTGCAAGTTGCCTCCGGTTTGCGTTGTGTGTGGAGAGCTTCATTGTTCCGCCCAATGCGACAAACCAAAGGATGACTCCAAGGGTAAAAAATGTAGCAATTGCGGTGGAAATCACACTGCTAACTACAGAGGCTGTCCAGTTTTTTCTGAGGTAAGGAAGTCAACTCAGAAATTAAATACTCCTGCTAGGCAGCCACAATACCAAGCAATTGCTCATTACCCTCAGTTAGCTCAACCCACAACCAAACATGTTTCATACGCGGATATATTAAAATCCAATCATGTTTTAGCACACAAAGCGACACCTACAAACAATTCTACCCCAAATATGCATCCAGAAGCTAAAGAACAAACTCCATCTGGCAACTACAATCGTCTCGAAGCAAGTATCGAGACATTAGTGCATTCGTTAAACAGTTTTATGAGCTCTATGAGCAGCATGATGCAAGAAATGGTTCGCATGCAATCTATGATGTTGCAGGCGGTACTTAACAAACCATGAACTGTTTAAAAATATGTTTCTGGAACGCAAACGGCTTACGCCAACACAAAAATGAACTCGAGTACTTCTTGTAGAACCAACAAATTGTCATGATGGTTTCAGAGACTCATTTAACAACAAATAGCTTTTTTTATAATCAATGGCTATTATTATATGACACTAAAGACCCCCGTGGCAGAGCATGTGGTGGTTCAGCAATACTAATAAGGGCTTGAATTAAACATCATTTACTGTGTGATTTTTGTGAGGACTATCTTCAAGCAACAAACATCTGTATTGAAGAATATCATCAAAACTTTGTTATTTCTTCGATTTATTCACCTCCTAGATTTCAAATATCAGAGAGTCAATATATCGACTTTTACAAATCACTAGGTCCCTGTTTCATATCATCAGGCGACTACAATGCTAAACATACGTTTTGGGGATCACGCCTAATAACTCCAAAAGGTCGTGTTTTGTTTGATACAATTTCAAAAATGCGTCTGAATGTGATATCAAGTGGACAACCCACCTATTGGCCTACTGATCGACAAAAAATACCTGATGTTATTGATTTTGGCGTGACTAAAGGTATTTCGAGAGAAATGATTAAGGTTGAAGCGTCACTCGAACTATCCTCAGATCATTCACCCACTATTGTCTATATATGGAATCAGCAATATATCGTGTCGCCAACAACTTGCACAAGCATTAGTTGGTTGAAATATAGAAAGTATCTCAGTACTCATTGTTCGGAAAACATACCGCTAAGAACACCAGAAGGTGTGGACCAGAGTCTAATTTATTTTGATCAAAACCTTAAATCAGCTACCCAACATGCGACAGAAATCAGACAACCAGCTAGGTACAATCACATTTATTTTGTAGATGTCGAGCGGCTCTTGGCTGAAAAAAGAAAAATTAGAAGAGGAGTGGCAAGCACACAGATCTCCTCAACTCAAATCTAGACTTAAAGATTGTACGAAACGACTAAGACAGCTGCTAGAATCTTGAAGAGTAGCATCTCTGAAAAATTACTTGGTAGACCTCGACGCAACTGCTCAATCAGATTATTCATTATGGCGTGCATGTAGGAACCTTAAAAGACCGGTCGTACGTAAGCCTCCCTTGCGAACTTCTTGTGGAGACTGGGCAAGGAATGATACCGAAAAAGGCAATTTGTTTGTTGGACATTTGAAGAAGGTTTTCACCCCAAATGTATGTACTGATATAGCTGAGTTACCATCAGTAGAGACTAGTGCCGTAGTATCCCTAAGATTTGAATTTAGCGATATTGAAAGGGCAATAGCAGATTTAAACACCAAAAAAGCCCCTGGCGTTGATAAAACAAGTAACAAGATGTTAGTTGAGTTGCCCCGTATAGGTCGCAGAATTATTCTGTTTGTTTTTAATGCCATCTTACGTCTTGAGTACTTTCCCACAGAGTGGAAGGTCTCTTTGATAACTATGATTCCTAAACCAGGAAAAGACCACACAAAAGCAGAATCATACAAACCTATAAGCCTTTTATCAAACGTGTCAAAGTTATTTGAGAAAATATTAATAACTAAGCTGAATCCAATTCTTAGCGCGAAAGGATGCATTCCGAACCATCAATTCGGCTTCAGAAAACAACATAGTACGATCCAACAAACACACAGATTAGTAAATGTAATTAAAACGACCTTTGAAGAAAAAAAATACTGTTCTGCGCTCTTTATCGACGTTTCTCAAGCATTCGATAAGGTTTGGCACGAAGGCCTAATATTTAAGCTAAAGCTGAACTTGCCCGAAAACTTGTCTAAGCTCTTAAAAGATTATTTAACGAATCGCAAGTTTTTATTAAAAGAAGGTGACTTTTTAAGCTCGCCACAGCTCATTGAAGCCGGAGTTCCCCAAGGTAGTATTTTGGGACCAATTTTATATTTACTGTACACATCGGATATGCCAATTAGCACCCTAGTCCACACATCACATTTTGCAGATGACACAGCTTTTTTAAGTATTCATGTAAGTGCCAAAGAAGCATCACAACTTTTACAAGACCACATACTCAATTTGGAAAAATGGCTAGAAAAATGGAGAATAAAAGTGAATGAACAAAAATGCACTCACATAACTTTCATACTGCGCAGGGACTCATGCCCTCCTATTCGCATAAATAACCAAATGATACCACAGCTTTCAGACGTTAAATACCTGGGTATACATATTGACCGTCGCCTTACTTGGAAAAGCCACATTGACTTCAAGTTAACACAAATGAAACTAAAAGCAGTACAACTAAATTAACTTATTGGCAGAAACTCCACCCTGAGCTTAGATTGTAAACTTCTTCTGTACAAGTCGAACCTCAAACCAATTTGGTGTTATGGCATTCAATTATGGGGCACTGCCTCAGCTAACAATGTAGAAAAAATTCAAAATTAGATTCTACGTATGATAATAAAGGACTCGAACATCCACAAAGATCGAAACATACCACCAGTCAAAGCAGATATAGCGAAACATGCAGTAACGTATCTAAAGAAGCTTCAATCTCATCCAAACCCTTTATTTTATAGTACTCGTGATAACATTGAAGAACTGGACTCAGTCTTGAAGCAATCAATGTTAAGTGGAGAAAGTGTGCTGGAATATTCCATCACCAACTCCAGCCGCTCCAAAAAAGGCTAAAATATCGCTCGACAGTCTCTACCAAAAATTTGGTGAGACAATCGAAAGTATTGAGAGGATCAATGAATCAATGTGTAGTGGAGAAAGTGTGCTGGAATATTCCATCACCAACTCCAGCCGCTCCAAAAAAGGCTAAAATATCGCTCGACAGTCTCTACCAAAAATTTGGTGAGACAATTGAAAGTATTGAGAGGAGTTTGTCGTCAAGAACAGAGGAAACAACAACTGACGAGACCTTTATGAAGACAGTTTTTAGTTTGAGGAAGGACCTTCCAGTGGCGGTGAAAGATGACTTCCAAGCAAATATGTTGCAGGAGTAATCGAAATGCGCATAGTTTGTAGTTTTATTTTATTAAGTTATTATTTTTTAATATTTATTTTTTTTATTAACGACCTAATTTTCTAAAACTCAAAGCTCAAGTTTATGTTTTTAATACAAATTCTGGCTTTAAGTTTAAAAAAATAGGTCCTTATCCGACAATCAAAAGTGACAAATTATTTTTTTAAGAGCCAGTGGAGGCAATATTTAATTTATTATTTTATTATAGAATTTAACTTTTTGTGTATATTTTAATGGTCAGTGAAGGCAATTTTTGACTTAACTTTTAATACTAGAATTTAAGTGAAATTCGTCAATTGAAACAAAATGTGATTTTTTTAGTAGTCATTGAAGGAAAATTTTTATTTTTTTTTTTTAATAATAGATTTTAAGTTAGCAATCAGCTAGAACAAATTGTGATTTTTATTATTTATTTAGTATTTGGAAGGCTCCAATACAATAAGGTGATTTTTAACAGTCAATGAAGACACCTTTATTTAATAATGAATAAATTGCCGAGTGTGTCTCGTAGGATTATACGACATCCAATACGCCAATGAAATTATGTACATCGCAATGACGATAATAAAACAAAACTATTTTAGATTTAATAACTCCTTCTACAAATTACCAGACGAACTTGGTATGGAAAACCCAACATCCGCAATCTTCATGGAAATTTTCATGCAACACTTTGAATCAACGCACGTGAAAACACTAATGGAAAAACATAAAATAACTAGCTATCATAGATAAGTTGACGACATCATATGCATTCTTGAACAGGACAAAGCCGCAGAAATCCTGACAGACTTAAACACTTTTCATAAAAACATTACCTTCACAATGCACTCTGGACTGAATCGCAAAATTTTTGGCATGAAGTCGAAATTTTCATGGAAATATTTGTTTATTTTAACTATATTTTCTTAAAGTGCATACCCTAGGTACAACATTTCAGTAAATAAAAGTTATTTGAAGGTAACCTTGAACTTTTACAAAGGGTACAAAGTCCAATCTATATGTCAGCTGTTGGTTTTCACAAAAAAGCAGAAAAAGTTAGCTCAGCTTTATAATAACCGAAAGCGTCTGCCGGTAAACAAAAAAAATTGAAAAATATGGAAAATAAAGATAAATGTATGTATATTATTAAAAACTAATAGCAATTGCTTTTTATTTGTTAAATGTTTTTGTTAATTGTTTTTTGTGAAGTCCTAAGAAAGAGAAAAAATTAATCAAAACACCAGTTTATAGTGGAGTAAAAACTAACTTTCCCCCAATTTTGGCCAAAATTTAATTATGCTAAAATATACTTGAAAGTGTACATTATAACGTGTTATCAACAGTTTTGCCCAATTTTGCCGGTTTTCCATAAATTTGTGGATTTTTAGGTACATTTGAGTTCAGTCATGCTACCCTGTTTAATGTGTGGCTAGACAACAATCGAAATTTTTTTTTTTCATAATTTATTAATTGTATCTTCAATATTTTTGAACTAACAATAATTACTCGTATCTTAAGTCTAAAATAAAATATTCTTTTTAAGTCCAGCCAGTGCTAGACAAAAATATTGTTTTTTTCACGGATTTTGAAATTATTTGCGGGTCATCCCTCTAATGTACGGCCAAGAAAAGCAGTATCTCTTCTTTTTAGTCGAATGTAACCAAGTTCATTCAGTATGTTACGCGCCAAAGGGTTTGGATGAGATTCAAGTCTCTTTAGATATGTGACTGCATGTTTCGCTATTTCTGCTTTCACTGATGGCATGTTTAGGTCTTTGTGGATGTTCAAATTTTTTATATACCAGGGAGCAGATGTAATAATACGTAAAATCTTATTTTGGCGCCTTTGAATTTTTTCTACATTGCTAGCTGAGGCAGTGCCCCATAACTGAATCCCATAACACCAAATTGGTTTGAGGACCGACTTGTACAGTAGAAGTTTACAATCTAAGCTCAGGGTGGAGTTTCTGTCAATAAGCCAATTTAGTTGTACTGCTTTTAGTTTCATTTGTGTTAACTTGAAGTCAATGTGGCTTTTCCAAGTAAGGCGACGGTCACGATATATACCCAGATATTTAACGTCTGAAAGCTGTGGTATCATTTGGTTATTTATGCGAATAGGAGGGCATGAGTCCCTACGCAGTGTGAAAGTTATGTGAGTGCATTTTTGTTCATTCACTTTTATTCTCCATTTTTCTAGCCATTTTTCCAAATTGAGTATGTGGTCAGTAAAAGTTGTGATGCTACTTGGGCACTTTCATGAATACTTAAAAAAGCTGTGTCATCTGCAAAAGTTGATGTGTGGACTAGGGTGCTAATTGGCATGTCCGATGTGTACAGTAAATATAAAATTGGTCCCAAAATACTACCTTGGGGAACTCCGGCTTCAATGAGCTGTGGCGAGCTTAAAAAGTCACCTTCTTTTAATAAAAACTTGCGATTCGTTAAATAATCTTTTAAGAGCTTATACAAGTTTTCGGGCAAGTTCAGCTTTAGCTTAAATATTAGGCCTTCGTGCCAAACCTTATCGAATGCTTGAGAAACGTCGATAAAGAGCGCAGAACAGTATTTTTTTCTTCAAAGGTCGTTTTAATTACATTTACTAATCTGTGTGTTTGTTGGATCGTACTATGTTGTTTTCTGAAGCCGAAATGATAGTTCGGAATGCATCCTTTCGCGCTAAGAATTGGATTCAGCTTAGTTATTAATATTCTCTCAAATAACTTTGACACGTTTGTTAAAAGGCTTATAGGTCTGTATGATTCTACTTTTGTGTGGTCTTTTCCTGGTTTAGGAATCATAGTTATCAAAGAGACCTTCCACTCTGTGGGAAAGTACTCAAGACGTAAGATGGCATTAAAAACAAACAGAATAATTCTGCGACCTATACGTGGCAACTCAACTAACATCTTGTTACTTGTTTTATCAACGCCAGGGGTTTTTTTGGTGTTTAAATCTGCTATTGCCCTTTCAATATCGCTAAATTCAAATCTTAGGGGTACTACGGCACTAGTCTCTACTGATGGTAACTCAGCTATATCAGTACATACATTTGGGGTGAAAACCTTTTTCAAATGTCCAACAAACAAATTGCCTTTTTCGGTATCATTCCTTGCCCAGTTTCCACAAGAAGTTCGCAAGGGAGGCTTACGTACGACCGGTCTTTTAAGGTTCCTACATGCACACCATAATAAATAATCTGATTGAGCAGTTGCGTCGAGGTCTTCCAAGTAATTTTTCAGAGATGCTACTCTTCGAGATTCTAGCAGCTGTCTTAGTCGTTTCGTGCAATCTTTAAGTCTAGATTTGCGTTGAGGAGATCTGTGTGCTTGCCACTCTCTTCTAATTTTTCTTTTTTTCAGCCAAGAGCCGCTCGACATCTACAAAATAAATTTGATTGTATCTAGCTGGTTGTCTGGTTTCTGTCGCATGTTGGGCAGCTGATTTAAGGTTTTGATCAAAATAAATTAGACTCTGGTCCACATCTTCTGGTGTTCTTAGCGGTATGTTTTCCGAACAATGAGTACTGAGATACTTTCTATATTTCAACCAATTAATGCTTGTGCAAGTTGTTGGCGACACGATATTTTGCTGATTCCATATATAGACAATATTGGGTGAATGATCTGAGGATAATTCGAGTGACGCTTCAACCTTAATCATTTCTCTCGAAATACCTTTAGTCACGCCAAAATCAATAACATCAGGTATTTTTTGTCGATCAGTAGGCCAATAGGTGGGTTGTCCACTTGATATCACATTCAGACGCATTTTGAAATTGTATCAAACAAAACCTACCTTTTGGAGTTATTAGGCGTGAACCCCAAAACGTATGTTTAGCGTTGTAGTCGCCTGCTGCTATGAAACAGGGACCTAGTGATTTGAAAAAGTCGATATATTGACTCTCTGATATTTGAAATCTAGGAGGTGAATAAATCGAAGAAATAACAAAGTTTTGATGATATTCTTCAATACAGATGTTTGTTGCTTGAAGGTAGTCCTCACAAAAATCACACAGTAAATGATGTTTAATTCGAGCCCTTATTAGTATTGCTGAACCACCACATGCTCTGCCACGGGGGTCTTTAGTGTCATATAATATATAGCCATTGATTTAAAAAAAAGCTATTTGTTGTTAAATGAGTCTCTGAAACCATCATGACATCAATTTGTTGGTTCTTTAAGATGTACTCGAGTTCATTTTTGTGTTGGCGTAAGCCGTTTGCGTTCCAGAAACATATTTTTAAACAGTTCATGGTTTGTTAAGTACCGCCTGCAACATCATAGATTGCATGCGAACCATTTCTTGCATCATGCTGCTCATAGAGCTCATAAAACTGTTTAACGAATGCACTAATGTCTCGATACTTGCTTCGAGACGATTGTAGTTGCCAGATGGAGTTTGTTCTTTAGCTTCTGGATGCATATTTGGGGTAGAATTGTTTGTAGGTGTCGCTTTGTGTGCTAAAACATGATTGGATTTTAATATATCCGCGTATGAAACATGTTTGGTTGTGGGTTGCGCTAACTGAGGGTAATGAGCAATTGCTTGGTATTGTGGCTGCCTAGCAGGAGTATTTAATTTCTGAGTTGACTTCCTTACCTCAGAAAAAACTGGACAGCCTCTGTAGTTAGCAGTGTGATTTCCACCGCAATTGCTACATTTTTTACCCTTGGAGTCATCCTTTGGTTTGTCGCATTGGGCGGAACAATGAAGCTCTCCACACACAACGCAAACCGGAGGCAACTTGCAGTAAGCCCTTGTATGGCCGTATTCTTGGCAATTTAAACACTGAACGGGTCCTGACCGCTTATGTGGTTCCTTTACACTTATCCTGCGGTGTAACAGATATTTTAGATTATAAATGGGATGCGTTTCGTGCTTCTTTAATCTAATATCTCCAGGTTCCAGTTTAACGCGAAATAGAGGTTGAGGGACACGCTCTCGATTTCTGAGATTATCAACGCTTTTGACTTTAAATCCTGCTTTTTGGAGGCCAGCTTTTATTTCCACTGGATTAACATATGAGTCTACACCTTTGATGACTTCCTGTAGGCCTTTGCTACTCTTCAGCTGATAGGTATAAAAGTTCTTATTGCAGCTTTCAAACTCCTTTACTGCTTTACGATAACTACTTTCGTCTATAAAATGAATTTTTGTTTCATCAATGTTACCAAGCTTGATTGGAATTACATAGAATGAATTTTCCCCGATAACTGAAATTAACTTATTTATTAATTCATTCGAATTTTTTTCCCTTAAAAAAATTGGTGGTGGTTTAAACGACTTGGGTGCCGTTTTTTGTTCACTTGTTTCGTTATCTAAAATAGCAAAACGATTTTGGGAACTTATTCCGTTAGCCTGCTTATCTTTAAGTACTTTGGACATTGGTGCAATCTGCGAAGATTTAGGGCTTCGACCTCTTTTCAACACAGTTATATATCTGTCCATTCCCACTTGAGTCTTAGGTTTTTCTGCACTATCCATATTACTGTTGGTAACACTGTGTTCAGAAGGCGACTTGTTTGTAGTTATATTATTGTCATCGCTTAGCAAAAGCGACGAACAAGATTGGGCACGTATAACTGGCGTAGAATTTACACACAAATTATTTTCAGTTTTTTTGTTTTTATTTAATACAATATTGTCCATATTTTATTGCTTAAATTAAAGAGGCTCATTAGCCCTTATTGTTTTTGTTTTATTTTTAAAGTAGCAATTCAATATGCCGTTGTAAAAAATAAAGAGAAAGAAAGAAAAAAAAAATTACAGACAACTTTGTTGTTGTATTAAAACAGGTTTGTTTTTTGTTTTTGTTTGAAATTATTCACACAATGTATGTTTTGTTTTTTGTTAATGCGAGCTAAAAAAAATCGCGTCCGTACTTATCAACGCCAAAAACAGAACTGAACAACCGAAATGAAGATGCAGTTTCAAACTGGATTTTTGAACAGCTTAACTCTAAAACTATGAGCATAGACACAAAAGGTTCTGTAAAGAGAAAAGTCAGCAATTTTACTCGCTTCATCCAGAAAAACTTACCTAAATGCAATAGAACTGTCTCCAACTTTAAGGTAAAACACTCTAACACTTTCGTTGAACATGACGATTATTTTGGACAGCAAACAGGATGTGGCACCCGAGCATAATAAAATGGGACATCCACCTCTAACATATGAGGCAGCAGGACCACGCCTTAAAAGAAAGTTAGCAACCGAACTGGCAGATACCCAAGAAAACGACACAAGCCTTCTTATGCATGCAGCAATAGTTTCAGCTAGGAAATCAAATGAAAAGGATACAACATTTGTGTTGAAGAATTGCTTGGTCACTCCGAGCGGATCTAGTGGTATTAAAAAAAACTGTTTTTGCAGGAAGCTATACCACTAACACAAAACGAAGCTTTGGAATTTTCGCTTGATAACTCATTAAGCAAAAAACAATATAATGCAATGAAAGCTCTAAACAAAAAGCAAAATTGTGATATATACCCGAGCTACTATAAAATTCAGAAAGCTAAATTGCAATTGAGGCCCACGGGAATAGCAGCTACAGAAACTATGGCTGTAGTTTGCTTGAAAGAACTGTTAAACCATACTGCCAGCCGAATCATACTCTTGCAAGAAGATCTTTTTATTAACTTACCGAATATTACGAATGCCAAATTAATTGTGAGCTACCGATTTGACGGATCGACTGGACAAAGCATGTACAAACAGAGATTCAAAGCAAGCCAGCCGGCTTCTTTTGGTCAGTCTTTGTTTTTCGCAACAGTCATTCCACTTAAACTAGTGGATAACTTCGGCACAGTATTGTGGATAAATCAAACTCCACAATCTGTGAGATTTTGTAGGCCTTTAAAAATGGAATTCGTCAAGGAGAGCAAAGAACACATTCTTAAGGAAAAAGAAAATTTGGACACGCAAATAAAAAACTTGATGCCGTTTGTTGGAGAAATTTTGAATGAGAGAAAGGTTGTCGTATCATATGATCTTCATATGACTCTAATAGATAGCAAAGTCTTAAACATTTTAACTGGCACAAAATCTTGTCATTTATGTCCTATCTGTGGGGCTGGCACCAAACAATTTATAAAAAATATAGATACGAGCTCATCGATATTCAAACCAAAACCTGGAAGCCTTCAATATGGAATGAGTCCATTGCATGGATGGATAAGAATATTCGAATTACTTCTTAAAATATCATACCGAACAGAATTAAAAAAATGGCAAGTAAGGAATGAAACAGAAAAATGAAAAATGAAGGTAAGAAAACTAAATATACAAAAGAAATTGTGGAAGGAAATGCCAAAACAAAATGGAAGCGGAAACACAAACCATGGTAACACTGCGAGAAAGGCTTTTTCAAATACTTATCTATATAGAAAGGCTTCATTCTATTGTAATCGCCATTTCATGTGAATTTCCAATCAATGCTATTAAGTTCAAACAATTCTGTGAGAAAACATTTCGTTTATATATGCTCAAATACCCGTGGTATCCGATGTCGCCTACTTTACATAAAATCTTATTCATGGATCTCAAATAATATCATCATCAGTAATGCCAATAGGTTGCCTTGGCGAAAAAGCATCAGAAGCCCGCAACAAATTTGTATAAACAAGACAGGAGATCGCATGCTCGTCAGAATTCGCGGATTAATAATATGCCCGATGTGTTTCACAGATCAATAGACTCTTCAGATCCCATTCTTTCGAGCATTTCGCTCAAGAAAAGGTCAGCTCAACTTAAAAAAAGGTGTTGCCCGAAGATGTTATTGAACTTTTAGAAGCACCAAATTTTGAAATTGAAAATAAAAATGAACCTGAGAATAAAGAGAGCGACTCTGATTCTGAAACTGATTCCGAATGCGAAAGTGTAATCAATTATTCATTAGAATTAGACGTAGAGGATGACTAATTTTTTATTTTAACGCATATTTTAAAGCAAGCTATATATATTTAAGGATTCAGGTCTTTTTAAGTCCATTACATGATAACTATATTATATATCACTTTAATAACTTTTGCAATTTAATAATATTACTTTCTCCAATAAAAACACATTGGTATTCAAAATTTCAACTGAAATTTTTCGTAATTTAGGAATTACAGGTCAAAAAATGGCCCGATTTTGACCAGCTTGGGTCTGGTGTTAAATAGGTATGTATTCCTGATCTCAAGAAGCCCTTAAATTTTGTACAAAACAATATTTATGCAAAATTTGGGTATATTAAATAGTTGTAACGCACGTTTTGACCCCATATGGAAGGAAGGCGTGGTCGGATTGCACAGATGCTACGCATACTATAACTATCAAATGTACCAAGTTTCTATTCTGTAACTCTATTTTTAGACTTTATGCCAAAAATTTGGCTATCCAGCCAAAAAAAAAAAGACAAATCTTTACATTATCTTGACATTACAATAACACGAGGAACTGACTCTTTAGCCTTTGACATTTTTAGAAAACCAACCACAACATACACTACTATCCACGTCACATCAAACCACCCTATGCAACATAAACTCGCAGCATTTAGACATATGATACACAGACTTAAGATAATCCCACTCAGTCCGGATAAGTACAACAAAGAACTTAGCACAATTTACGCTATAGCTAAAAATAACGATTACAAAAGCAGTACTATCGACAAACTATTGAGACAATACAACACTAGGAACGGAAGGAAAAAAGACGAAGAGTCAATTAATACAACACCACGACGACACGTTTTTACCTACACAGGACCAGAAATATATAGGTTAACTAACCTCTTTCAGAAGGAGAACCAACTTATAGCATTGAAAACCAGCAACACTTACGACATAATCTCAAGACATCAACAGAAACAACCGACAAATTTAACAACAGCGGATTATACAGACTTACTTGCACCTGCAACCATACATATATAGGACAAACGCGACGAACACTAAAAACAAGATATACAGAACACATGCGCTCGTACAAACGAAAAAGAGAGGACTCCAATTTTGCACTACACCTTGAAACTCACGAGCATACACCAAGAAAAATAGATGAATGTATGACATTGCTGCATCCTAGCAAAAAAGGACGGAGACTCGACATTCTTGAAAACATGGAAATCTACAAAACGCGGAATTTTAACGGAGATATTATTAACGAACAGGTAAACACAACCTTAGATACAATTTTCACACCACTAAAACTTCTAAAACATTCTAACAAACGAAAAACACCTGCAGACGTACACACTTACCTAGCTAACAATAAAAGACAAAAATACTAAATTATCAACTGACCTCATATAAATATATCAGGTATCAAGCAATCTACCTGTACAAGACCATTTAATTAAACATCACCATAATGAACCATACCTAAACCCATTACTATTTATACTAAAGCAGGTAATACTAACTCTCCAGTACCATTTTAAAAGCGGCTTGAAAATGATGTTTTCACATCAAAAGCTCTCGTAACGTACCAAAACAACAGCCAGTGACGACGGTCTTCACCGAAAGGTATGACAACAGTATTTTATTTACTGGCGGAACAAATCCAATCAATTTAATACCAGCATTTTTATAAAATGAATTTTATTCTTTTCATTAGCTGTATAATTTTTTTAGAAAAGGCTTTGAACTTAAAGTGAATCGAATATTCTATACCCTTCACCACGGTGAATTTATTTATACTGAAATGTACAGTAAGGCGGCACGAAAAAATATTTTTTTTCAATTTCAATATGTAATAGTGATAAAAAGTTGCCATTTGCTATTGTTAAGTCAATTATAAAGTTTGAACACGATTGGAGTAGGGTAAGAGGTGCCGCAAAGCCAAATTCCGCTGATACAAATATATTGAAATTTAACAAAATTCCATACTTTTGGATCTGTAAAAACCGTATTATAGAAATAAAAGGACTATCCTAAGTACATTAAATAAGTTTTAGTCAATGAAAAATCATTACAATATAATGTCTACCACCATCTTACTACAGCAATGAAAAAAATAAATAAATTAAAAAAACGTATATTTTTCATGTTTTTATACCCCATTTAGATATTAAAAAGTGAAAAAGGTTATAAAATGACCATGGATAACAAATTTTGCATTATTTTAGGATTAGTTTTAATGAAATTAAAATAATAATATATATTAAAAACCATAAATAAAATAAAAAATATAACCATATAAAGAGTAAGGACAAAAAAATGTGTTCAAGGCTTCTGTCGCACCTCAAGATGTGCCTCTCTCACAGTTATATCAAAATAAAATTTTGAAGAATAACTTCTCACATAAAAAGACAAATTTTTATTACTATTAGAACGGGTAATAAAAAAAAATATTTTTGGCCATATGCCGACGTTCCAGCCTAATGTACAGCATTATCCATGTTGTTGACTCTTTACATAAATTAAAATAAGTTCTGTGAGAAAAAAGTCATTATTCATTTAGGTGCGTAGCCGCTGCTAAATTAAAACAAATTCCGTTGGCTACAATCAAGGCGAATTTATAACAGGTAACATCGAGAGCTCAGGTGACTATTTTTTGTCTCAAACTTAAAGTGTCAAAATGTACTAACATTTTTTGTTTGGAAAGCGTAAAATGATTTACACAAAAACAAAATGTACGTATTTTTATTACAGAGTTGTACTTTTTTTTCGCTGCGAGTCTACATTGTTTATTGTGCCAAAGCTACATTTTTCACCGTTTAGTCAGCTACTTAATGATACTGAAGACGACAGCTACATCGTTAACTCTGATATTGTTGCTACCTATTTCGCTTTTACAAAATTAAATAACTTTTTCAAAAAATAATAAATACATCTAATTCTGTTATTACACGGTAGATTGTTTCCAGAAAAATCCGTGACATTGATCATATACAAAAATAGGTGATTGGTTCCTTATCTCTTAAACCTATTAAAATTAGTGAAAAACGAGAATTTTTTAAGAACAAGAATGCATTTTTGTATTAAAAAGGTTGTATTCTTAAAAAAAAGCATTTTGTAATAAACAACAAATAATAAACAATAAATAACAAATACTTTAAAGTATAAAATTCGTTAAAATAAATTTTTACAACAATTCTTTCATCAAAAAAATTTTCATTTTAGTTGTAGATTACTTTTACGTACTTGTCTCATCTCTGTTATGTTTATTTATTTATATCACGTTATTCACAGTTCTGTTTTTGGCGTTGATAAGTGCGGACGCGATTTTTTTTAGCTCGCATTAACAAAAAACAAAACATACATACATTGTGTGAATAATTTCAAACAAAAACAAAAAAACAAACCTGTTTTAATACAACAACAAAGTTGTTTGTAAAATATTTTTTTTCTTTTTTTTCCCCTTCTCTTTATTTTTTACAACGGCATATTGAATTGCTACTTTGGAAGTAAAACAAAAACAATAAGGGCTAATGAGCCTCTTTAATTTAAGCAATAAAAATGTGGACAATATTGTATTATATAAAAACAAAAAAACTGAAAATAATTTGTGTATTAATCCTACGCCAGTTATACGTGCCCAATCTTGTTCGTCGCTTTTGCTAAGCGATGACAATAAAATAACTACAAACAAGTCGCCTTCTGAACACAGTGTTACCAAAACTAATATGGATAGTGCAGAAAAACCTAAGACGCAAGTGGGAATGGACAGATACATAACTGTATTGAAAAGAGGTCAAAGCCTTAAATCTTCACAGATTGTACCAATGTCCAAAGTACTTAAAGATAAGGAGCCTAACGGATTAAGTTCCCAAAATCGTTTTGCTATTTTAGATAGCGAAACAAGTGAACTAAAATACAATTTATTGATGAAAGTAGTTATCGTAAAGGAGTTTGAAAGCTGCAAAAAGAACTTTTATACCTATCAGCTGAAGAGTAGCAAAGGCCTACAGGTAGTCATCAAAGGTGTAGACTCATATGTTAATCCAGTGGAAATAAAAGCTGGCCTCCAAAAAGAAGGTTAAGGTTAAAAGCGTTGACAATCTCAGAAATCGAGAGCGTGTCCCTCAACCTCTATTTCGCGTTGAACTGGAACCTGAAGATATTAGATTGAAGAAGAACGAAACGCATCCCATTTATAATCTAAAATATCTGTTACATCGCAGGATAAGTGTAGAGGAACCACATAAGCGGTTAGGACCCGTTCGGTGTTTAAATTGCCAAGAATACTGCCATACAAGGGCTTACTGCAAGTTGCGTCCGGTTTGCGTTGTGTGTGGAGAGCTACATTGTTACGCCCAATGCGACAAACCAAAGCATGACTCGAAGATTAAAAAATGTAGCAATTGTGGAGGAATTCACACTGCTAATTACAGAGGCTGTCCAGTTTTTTCTATGGTAAGGAAGTCAACTCAGAAATCAAATACTCCTGCTAGGCAGCCACAATATCAAGCAAATACTCATTACCCTCAGTTAGCTCAACCAACACCCCAACATGTTTCATACGCGGATATATTAAAATTCAATCATATTTCAGCACACAAAGCGATACCGACAACCAATTCTACTCCAAATTTGCACCCAGAACATAAAGAACAAACACCATCTGGTAACTACAATCGTCTCGAAGCAAGTATCGAGACATTAGTGCATTCGTTAAACAGTTTTATGAGCTCTATGAGCAGCATGATGCAAGAAATGGTTCGCATGCAATCTATGATGTTGCAGGTGTAACTTAACAAACCATGAACTGTTTAAAAATATTTTTCTGGAACGCAAACGGCTTACGCCAATACAAAAATGAACTAGAGTACTTCTTGAGGAAGCAACAAGTTGATGTTATGATGGTTTCAGACACTAATTTAACAACAAATAGCTTTTTTAAAATCAATGGGTATATCATATGACACTAAAGACCCCCGTGGAAGAGCATGTGGTGGTTCAGCAATTCTAATAAAGGCTCGAATTAAACATCATTTACTGTGTGATTTTTGTTCAAGCAACAAACATCTGTATTGAAGAATATCATCAAAACTTTGTTATTTCTTCGATTTATTCACCTCCTAGGTTTCAAATATCAGAGAATCAATACAGCGATTTCTTCAAATCACTAGGTCCCTGTTTCATAGCATCAGGCGACTACAACTAGGCCGTAGTACCTCTAAAATTTGAATTTAGCGATATTGAAAGGGCAATAACAGATTTAAACACAAACAAAGCCCCTGGCGTTGATAAAATAAGTAACAAGATGTTATTTGAGTTGCCCCGTATAGGTCGCAGAATTATTCTTTTTGTTTTTAATGCCATCTTACGTCTTGAGTACTTTCCCACAGAATGGAAGGCCTCTTTGATTACTATGATACCAAAACCAGGAAAATACCACACAAAAGTATAATCTTACAGCCTTTTATCAAACATGTCAAAGTTGTTTGATAGAATATTAATAACTAAGCTGAATCCAATTCTTAGCGCGAAATGGTGTATTCCGAACCACCAATTCGGCTTCAGAAAACAACATAGTACGATCCAACAAACACACAGATTAGTAAATGTAATTAAAAAAACCTTTGAAAAAAATACTGTTCTGCGCTTTTTATCGACATTTCTCAAGCATTCGATACGGTTTGGCACGAAGGTCTAATATTTAAGTTAAAGCTGCACTTACCCGAAAACCTTTATAAGCTCTTAAAAAATTATTTAACGAATAGAAAGTTTTTACTAAAAGAAGGAGATTTTTTAAGCTTGCCACAGCTCTTTGAAGCCGGAGTTCCCCAAGGTAGTATTTTGGGACCAATTTTATATTTACTGTACACATCAGATATGCCAATTAGAACCTTAGTCCACACATAAATATTTGGAGATGACACAGCCTTTCTAAGTATTCATGAAAGCGCCCAAGTAGCTTCACAACTTTTACAAGACCACTTACTCAATTTGGAAAAATGGAGAATAAAAGTGAATGAACAAAAATGTACTCACATAACTTTCACAATGCGTAGGTACTTATGCCCTTCTATTTGGCTGCATACAAAATGACCCTATAAAAAATCGTCCAAGAGCATAAATAAAAAATCGCCCAAGAAATCTTCATACAAAATTGTAATATTTCATATGAAAAGTAACCCAAATATTTTGGATGTTTTTTCGTCATTTTTGGAGAATAATTCATTTTTATATTTTTCAAAATGAAAAATTGCCCGAATGTTTTAATTTTTAATAATAAGAGTGAAAAAAAACAATGGTTTGTCTTAAAAGCGATATATTAAAAAAAAAATATATCACTAATAAGTAGTTATAAAGTTTACCTTAAACAGCAGAATTGTTATGATTAAAAATTTATTAGGATTTAAACTGGAAAAATAAGCACCTTAGTTTCTCTCTCTGCTTTTCCAAAAAACTGAATTGCAGAAAATGTATTGACATCACATTTATGGTTGTACCAATGGCAGTTTTCAAAAAGCTTCTGATTATTTAAGTAAATTGTCGCGCGATTTTTCATATTTTATAAAAATTTTTGCCTGCGGCGCCTAATTCCAAAGTTTAACAATAAACAATAATTAATTTATTAATTTAATTAAAAAATTTCAACTCATATTAGCAAACTCTTTATACATTTATTATTTTTTTTATTCACATATATTTCCTTTCATATTTATTTTAGTGAACGCATACAATATTAATTTGCGTACATTGGCAACAATATATTTAACTTGGTACCAAAACGCTTCCTAACAGACTGTGATCACAGATTACATACAACTTCTTCTCAAAGCTTGCTCGATAAATTCAATTAATTTAAATCAACGATTTAATTTAGCAACGTTTGTAGCGACCGTGACCACGGTTACTCAGAGTTCCTTTGGCAGCACCCCCCAGGAGCAGCAGGTGTCACAGCTTTCTTGGATTTTAATCAAAGATTACATACAGAAGTTGCAAGCTGAAAGCTTTCTCGATAAATAAAACTAATATCAATGTTCTTACTAAAACTATTGACATTTTTATATTTAATAAGAAAACTATAAATACATTTTGGCGATAATTCATTTACATTTGGGTATTTTTTCACAATTTTTGGGCGAAATTTCCATTTTTCTTTTTTGAGCAATCTTTCATTTCCTTAGGGTGATTATTCATTCGGCAATTTATCATTTTTGTTTTTGGGCGATTTTTCATAGGGCCTACTTGCATAAATAAGCAAATGATACTGCAGCTTCCAGACGTCAAATACCTGGGTATACATCTTGACCGACGCCTTACTTGGAAAAGCTACATAGATTTCAAGTTAACACAAATGAAATTAAAAGCAGTACAACTAAATTGGCTTATTGGCAGAAACTCCCCCCTGAGCTAAGATTGTAAACTTCTACTATACAAGTCGATCTTCAAACCAATTTTGTGTTATGGGATTCAGTTATGTGGCACTGCCTTAGCTAGCAATGTAGAAAAATTCAAAGGCGCCAAAATAAGGTAATACGTATGATTACATCTGCTCCCTGGTATATAAAAAATTCGAACATCCAAAAAGACTTAAACATGGCATCAGTTAAAGCAGAAATAGCGAAACATGCAGTCACATATCTAAAGAGGCTTGAATCTCATCCAAACCCTTTGCACTATAGGAAATTTTACCCATTTTTTGGCCAAAAGTTAAAATCAAAATTTTTGTTAGGTGTATTTTTTTGCTTTAATATAAAAAACAATAACAAAGTAATCATCTCTATTTAAATTTTTCGAGAGAATTGACTGACTGTTACTTTATCACATGTTTTGCTTGCGATTTGTAAATTAGTTATCTGGAAACGATTGAGTGCAGTGAATTTTGTGATAGTTTGTAATAAAAGTTTTCATAATAATAATTTATAATTTGCAAAAACTAACTGGAAAATAATGTCGAAGGTGAGTACTTTAATGATATATAGTGAAATGTTGGTAAACTCATATATTAGATCGATTAAATTGGAAAAATTAAAGTGACCTTTAGATGAACTTATATAATTATGAGCAGGAATTTTATATAGACTTCCAAAAAAATGCTAACACATGCTAGCCAGAAAACCATAATATTTCCCTAGGACAATCAATTACCTTCCGGACTTTATAAATTTCAACTGCGGATATCTGCAAAATTTTATAAAAAACGTATTTTTCCAGGTGACTACTACGTGCTAAATTCAGAGTTATTCAATACATAGCGATACAAACACAACGTAGTTGACGAATTGGAACTCGAAAATCAAATTTTTGAATAAAATCCTTTTACAACATAACTTTGTTTGTTACTTATTTAAATGGTAAGCTTAATTTCTACTGCTATCTTTAAATGTAAGAGTACACTCGAAAAAAATTGTAAAAAAAACATTTTAGAACACCAGAGAATCTATCAAAGATCTGAAAAATCTTGTATACGGAAACCTATAACCCTGAAACCCCTTTGGAACTAATTCTTAGTTAATTTTTTACATAACTTTACTAACGTTTTTTTTTTTAGTGTACGCAAAACAAAAGATCCCTCTCTTCCTCTTAATAGTCTTCCAAAAGTCAGGTCTAACACAATTATTCAAATTTGTCCTGCCGTTTGCCTGTAATTAATTTTGGCCAAAAAAGGGGTAAAATTTCCTATAGTGCTTTGGCGCGTAACATGCTGAATGAACCTGGTTACATTCGACTAAAAAGAAGAGATACTGCTTTTCTTGGCCGTACATTAGAGAGATGAACCGCAAATGATTGCAAAATCCGTGTAACAAACATTATTTTTGTCTAGCACTGGCTGGACTTAAAAAGTATATTTTTTGCACTTAAGATATGAGTAATTATTGTTAGTTCAAAAATATGGAAGATGCAATAAATAATTTATGAAAAAAAAAATTAATAAATAAACAAAAAACAACACTAAACACAATATTTTCAAAAATAAAAACTCCTATTGACAAACAACAACAAAAAAATATTGTTTATGAAATAAAATGTATAGGGAGTGATAACAACAACTGCAATTTAATTTACATTGGCACAACAAAACGAACTTTAGAAGCAAGGACGAAAGAACATAAGAATGACATAGAAAAACATATACAATTAACTGCGTTGGCGCAACACATACTACAAACAGGTCATTCAGCTGATTTTGAAACAAACACAATTTTAGATAGAGAAAATGTGGAAAAGAAAAGGTACACTATTGAGAGCCTAAGAATACAACAAAAGAAAGTGTATGAACTTGTAATGAACTTGAAGAAAGATACGGACAACATAAACACTTGTTACATAGTCGCCATTAAATAGACTGTGATATAAATCTAAGTTGTTTTTTATATGTTCAATTTTAATTTAATGTTAAATGTAATATGTTAGATTACGTTTTAATGTAATTAATAATATTGTTTTTACTGTAAGTAAGTTTGTTATATCTAATGTAAGAGTGGTTTGATTGTATTATTTTGTTGTTCTTAATTAAATAGATTCCCCTTGATAAAGTCAACAAGAAATTGACGAAACGTCGGGAAAATGTAATTAAATTATTGTTTTATTTACATTAAAGAAGTTAGGCTGGACTAGCTTATAAAGAAACAACGAAGATTAATGAACACTAGCCAATAAACAAACAAGAGGAAAAAAACCGTATTGTCAACTAAACGTATTTTATTAAAATTAAGCGATTAAACATTCTTATAGATACAAATTTAAAATAAATGTATAGCAAATATTCTTAATATGATATGTTTATTCATATATTCAGATACACAAACATACACATATATATAAATAAATTTAGTTTACGGCCACATTATACAAATTTAAAAATAAGTATTCTATTGTGTGTAAAATTAATTTTAAATAGTTTCGGAGTTACGGACCCCTAAAGTTTCTATGTAAAATTTTGTATATCTCAACTATTTAATCGAATGAATGAATCTCACTGGAATGGTAATTAAATTGAAATTAATGAAAAATATTATAAAATATTAAGCAAGCACAAAAAACTGTTTTTTTTAAAGGATTTTCTTGTCTATGTTCTGGCAAAACGAATGAAAATTAAAAAAAAATATTTTTTTGTTCACCTAAAATGTATCCCAAAGGTAAAAAGTAACCCAATTGTTTTCGCTTCAATGTGTGTCAGCGCCTTCTATCTCTGGAACCGTAATAGGTAGAGTCTTGAAATTTTTACAGGAGGCGAATTACTGTGTTGCCTTTTGTTCTGTTTTTGGCGTTGATAAGTGCGGACGCGATTTTTTTTAGCTCGCATTAACAAAAAAGAAAACATACATTGTGTGAATAATTTAAAACAAAAACAAAAAACAAACCTGTTTTAATACAACAACAAAGTTGTCTGTAATTTTTTTTTCTTTCTTTCTCTTTATTTTTTACAACGGCATATTGAATTGCTACTTTAAAAATAAAACAAAAACAATAAGGGCTAATGAGCCTCTTTAATTTAAGCAATAAAAATGTGGACAATATTGTATTAAATAAAAACAAAAAAACTGAAAATAATTTGTGTGTAAATTCTACACCAGTTATACGTGCCCAATCTTGTTCGTCGCTTTTGCTAAGCGATGACAATAATATAACTACAAACAAGTCGCCTTCTGAGCACAGTGTTACCAACAGTAATATATACAGTGCAGAAAAACCTATGACGCAAGTGGGAATGGACAGATATATAACTGTATTAAAAAGAGGTCGAAGCCCTAAATCTTCGCAGATTGCACCAATGTCCAAAGTACTTAAAGATAAGGAGGCTAACGGTATAAGTTCCCAAAATCGTTTTGCTATTTTAGATAGCGAAACAAGTGAACAAAAATCGGCACCCAGGTCGTTTAAACCACCACCAATTTTTTTAAGGGAAAAAAATTCGAATGAATTAATTAATAAGTTAATTTCAGTTATCGGGGAAAATTCATTCTATGTAATTCCAATCAAGCGTGGTAACATTGATGAAACTAAAATTCATTTTATAGACGAAAGTAGTTATCGTAAAGCAGTAAAGGAGTTTGAAAGCTGCAATAAGAACTTTTATACCTATCAGCTGAAGAGCTGGGGATATTAGATTAAAGAAGAACGAAACGCATCCCATTTATAATCTAAAATATCTGTTACACCGCAGGATAAGTGTAGAGGAACCACTTAAGCGGTCAGGACCCGTTCAGTGTTTAAATTTCCAAGAATACGGCCATACAAGGGCTAACTGCAAGTTGCCTCCGGTTTGCGTTGTGTGTGGAGAGCTTCATTGCTTCAGGTAAGGAAGTCAACTCAGAAATTAAATACTCCTGCTAGACAGCCACAATACCAAGCAAATGCTCATTACCCTCAGTTAGCTCAACCCACAACCAAACATGTTTCATACGCGGATATGTTAAAATCCAATCATGTTTTAGCACACAAAGCGACACCTACAACCAATTCTACCCCAAATAAGCATCTAGAAGCTAAAGAACAAACACCATCTGGTAACTACAATCGTCTCGAAGCAAGTATCGAGACATTAGTGCATTCGTTAAACAGTTTTATGAGCTCTATGAGCAGCATGATGCAAGAAATGGTTCGCATGCAATCTATGATGTTGCAGGCGGTACTTAACAAACCATGAACTGTTTAAAAATATGTTTCTGGAACGCAAACGGCTTACGCCAACACAAAAATGAACTCGAGTACTTCTTGAAGAACCAACAAATTGATGTCATGATGGTTTCAGAGACTCATTTAACAACAAATAGCTTTTTTAAAATCAATGGCTAAATATTATATGACACTAAAGACCCCCGTGGCAGAGCATGTGGTGGTTCAGCAATACTAATAAGGGCTCGAATTAAACATCATTTACTGTGTGATTTTTGTGAGGACTATCTTCAAGCAACAAACATCTGTATTGAAGAATATCATCAAAACTTTGTTATTTCTTCGATTTATTCACCTCCTAGATTTCAAATATCAGAGAGTCAATATATCGACTTTTACAAATCACTAGGTCCCTGTTTCATATCATCAGGCGACTACAACGCTAAACATACGTTTTGGGGATCACGCCTAATAACTCCAAAAGGTCGTGTTTTGTTTGATACAATTTCAAAAATGCGTCTGAATGTGTGATATCAAGTGGACAACCCACCTATTTGCGTACTGACAAAAAATACCTGATGTTATTGATTTTGGCGTGACTAAAGGTATTTCGAGAGAAATGATTATGGTTGAAGCGTCACTCGAATTATCCTCAGATCATTCACCCACTATTGTCTATATATGGAATCAGCAAAATATTGTGTCGCCAACAACTTGCACAAGCATTAATTAGTTGAAATATAGAAAGTATCTCAGTACTCATTGTTCGGAAAACATACCGCTAAGAACACCAGAAGATGTGGACCAGAGTCTAATTTATTTTGATCAAAACCTTAAATCAACTGCCCAACATGCGACAGAAACCAGACAACCAGCTATATACAATCAAATTTATTTTGTAGATGTCGAGCGGATCTTGGCTGAAAAAAGAAAAATTAGAAGAGAATGGCAAGCATACAGATCTCCTCAACTCAAATCTAGACTTAAAGATTGCACGAAACGGCTACGAGAGCTGCTAGAATCTCGAAGAGTAGCATCTCTGAAAAATTACTTGGAAGACCTCGACGCAACTGCACAATCAGATTATTCATTATGGCGCGCATGTAGGAACCTTAAAAGACCGGTCGTACGTAAGCCTCCCTTGCGAACTTCTTGTGGAGAATGGGCAAGAAATGATACCGAAAAAGGCAATTTGTTTGTTGGACATTTAAAGAAGGTTTTCACCCCAAATGTATGTACTGATATAGCTGAGTTGTCATCAGTAGAGACTAGTGCCGTAGTACCCCTGAGATTTGAATTTAGCGATATTGAAAGGGCAATAGCAGATTTAAACACCAAAAAAGCCCCTGGCGCTGATAAAACAAGTAACAAGATGTTAGTTGAGTTGCCCCGTACAGGTCGCATAATTCTTCTGTTTGTTTTTAATGCCATCTTACGTCTTGAGTACTTTCCCACAGAGTGGAAGGTCTCTTTGATAACTATGATTCCTAAACCAGGAAAAGACCACACAAAAGTAGAATCATACAGACCTATAAGCCTTTTAACAAACGTGTCAAAGTTATTTGAGAGAATATTAATAACTAAGCTGAATCCAATTCTTAGCGCGAAAGGATGCATTCCGAACTATCATTTCGGCTTCAGAAAACAACATAGTACGATCCAACAAACACACAGATTAGTAAATGTAATTAAAACGACCTTTGAAGAAAAAAATACTGTTCTGCGCTCTTTATCGACGTTTCTCAAGCATTCGATAAGGTTTGGCACGAAGGCCTAATATTTAAGCTAAAGCTGAACTTGCCCGAAAACTTGTATAAGCTCTTAAAAGATTATTTAACGAATCGCAAGTTTTTATTAAAAGAAGGTGACTTTTTAAGCTCGCCACAGCTCATTGAAGCCGGAGTTCCCCAAGGTAGTATTTTGGGACCAATTTTATATTTACTGTACACATCGGACATGCCAATTAGCACCCTAGTCCACACATCAACTTTTGCAGATGACACAGCTTTTTTAAGTATTCATGAAAGTGCCCAAGTAGCATCACAACTTTTACTGACCACATACTCAATTTGGAAAAATGGCTAGAAAAATGGAGAATAAAAGTGAATGAACAAAAATGCACTCACATAACTTTCACACTGCGTAGGGACTCATGCCCTCCTATTCGCATAAATAACCAAATGATACCACAGCTTTCAGACGTTAAATATCTGGGTATATATCGTGACCGTCGCCTTACTTGGAAAAGCCACATTGACTTCAAGTTAACACAAATGAAACTAAAAGCAGTACAACTAAATTGGCTTATTGACAGAAACTCCACCCTGAGCTTAGATTGTAAACTTCTACTGTACAAGTCGGTCCTCAAACCAATTTGGTGTTATGGGATTCAGTTATGGGGCACTGCCTCAGCTAGCAATGTAGAAAAAATTCAAAGGCGCCAAAATAAGATTTTACGTATTATTACATCTGCTCCCTGGTATATAAAAAATTTGAACATCCACAAAGACCTAAACATGCCATCAGTGAAAGCAGAAATAGCGAAACATGCAGTCACATATCTAAAGAGACTTGAATCTCATCCAAACCCTTTGGCGCGTAACATACTGAATGAACTTGGTTACATTCGACTAAAAAGAAGAGATACTGCTTTTCTTGGCCGTACATTAGAGGGATGACCCGCAAATGATTTTAAAATCCGTGAAAAAAACATTATTTTTGTCTAGCACTGGCTGGACTTAAAAAGAATATTTTATTTTAGACTTAAGATACGAGTAATTATTGTTAGTTCAATAATATTGAAGATACAATAAATAAATTATGAGAAAAAAAAAAAAAAATATCACTTTATTAAACAACTGTAATTCAGAAGCTAAGTAATGATTTTTGCACAAAATATTATGTGCGTAAGCTTAGTGAATTCCAAAAATTATTTTAAATTTCCTATTTCACTCCCTATTTTAGCAAAAATTGTTCTTATTTCATTTAAACTACAGCTTTTATTCTCTTTGG
Source organism: Phasia obesa (assembly GCA_949628195.1). Taxonomy (NCBI): domain Eukaryota; kingdom Metazoa; phylum Arthropoda; class Insecta; order Diptera; family Tachinidae; genus Phasia; species Phasia obesa. Next base: position 64,326,550 of record OX451219.1, read on the forward strand.
GTTCTCTGTCTGATATTTTAACTTTTTTAAAGTTCACTGTGTGATTATGCTTTTTTGCATGCTGTGACAATGCTGTCGATTCTTTTACTTTTTTAATGTCTGCCTTAATCTTGTTTCCAACATTCTCTTTGTTGTATCTATGCATTGATAGCTCACAAAATATTAACACATTTCAATTGCTCTAACAAGTAAAAATGCTTGTATGCACAAAAAGGGAATTCCTCTAAATTATTGATATGAAAATATTTCGCAAAACTTAAATTTTACAAATAAAATCTAAGCTCAAAAGAGTTTGAATCGTGCTAAAGGGAATAAAATCGCGTAAAAATAACGGTTTTGTTAAATCAAAAACGTGTAAAAAAAAGACTGCGTGTTTGTATATGAATTTTTAATTTATAATTTTGTGACATTATCTTTGGTTGAATAAAATAAAATTGTCGCATACAAAGTAGAAATTCGCCTAAGTTGACTACAGCCACAACGGTGGCCATGTAGCTTTGCAGGCTTCAAAATAATCGTTTAGCTATAAACGTGTGTATTTTATTTTTGACAGTTTCTAGTCGGTATCCTGATGTTTTCTATTTGTTTAATGCATCTAGGTTTTAAAACAGAGATTTCATCTATTTAATCAAACGCATTTACACAAATTTGTTACTGTATAAACATAAATTCTTACTATTAACAATATGTATGTTATGTTTAACTCAGTTCTGTTTTTGGCGTTGATAAATGCGGACGCGATTTATTTTAGCTCGCATTAACAAAAAACAAAACAAACATTGTGTGAATAATTTCAAACAAAAATAAAAAAAACAAACCTGTTTTAATACAACAACAAAGTTGTCTGTAATTTTTTTTTTCTTTCTTTCTCTTTATTTTTTACAACGGCATATTGAATTGCTACTTTAAAAATAAAACAAAAACAATAAGGGCTAATGAGCCTCTTTAATTTAAGCAACAAAAATGTTGACAATGTCGAATTAAATAAAAACAAAAAAAACAGAAAATAATTTGTGTGTAAATTCTACGCAAGTTATACGTGCCCAATCTTGTTCGTCGCTTTTGCTAAGCGATGACAAAAATATAACTACAAAGAAGTCGCCTTCTGAACACAGTGTTACCAACAGTAATATGGATAGTGCAGAAAAACCTAAGACGCAAGTGGGAATGGACAGATATATAACTATTGAAAAGAGGTCGAAGCCCTAAATCTTCGCAGATTGCACCAATGTCGAAAGTACTTAAAGATAAGGAGGCTAACGGAATAAGTTCCCAAAATCGTTTTGCTATTTTAGATAGCGAAACAAGTGAGCAAAAAACGGCACCGAAGTCGTTTAAACCACCACCAATTTTTTTAAGGGAAAAAAATTCGAATGAATTAATAAATAAGTTAATTTCAGTTATCGGGGAAAATTCATTCTATGTAATTCCAATCAAGCGTGGTAACATTGATGAAACTAAAATTAATTTTATAGACGAAAGTAGTTATCGTAAAGCAGTAAAGGAATTTGAAAGCTGCAATAAGAACTTTTATACCTATCAGCTGAAGAGTAGCAAAGGCCTACAGGTAGTCATCAAAGGTGTTGACTCATATGTTAATCCAGTGGAAATAAAAGCTGGCCTCCAAAAAGCAGGATTTAAGGTTAAAAGCGTTGACAATCTCAGAAATCGAGAGCGTGTCCCTCAACCTCTATTTCGCGTTGAACTGGAACCTGGGGATATTAGATTAAAGAAGAACGAAACGCATCCCATTTATAATCTAAAATATCTGTTACAGCGCAGGATAAGTGTAGAGGAACCACATAAGCGGTCAGGACCCGTTCAGTGTTTAAATTGCCAAGAATACGGCCATACAAGGGCTTACTGCAAGTTGCCTCCGGTTTGCGTTGTGTGTGGAGAGCTTCATTGTTCTGCCCAATGCGACAAACCAAAGGATGACTCGAAGGTTAAAAAATGTAGCAATTGCGGTGGAAATCACACTGCTAACTACAGAGGCTGTCCAGTTTTTTCTGAGGTAAGGAAGTCAACTCAGAAATTAAATACTCCTGCTAGGCAGCTACAATACCAAGTAAATGCTCATTACCCTCAGTTAGCTCAACCCACAACCAAACATGTTTCATACGCGGATATGTTAAAATCCAATCATGTTTTAGCACACAAAGCGACACCTACAACCAATTCTACCCCAAATATGCATCCAGAAGCCAAAGAACAAACACCATCTGGTAACTACAATCGTCTCGAAGCAAGTATCGAGACATTAGTGCACTCGTTAAACAGTTTTATGAGCTCTATGAGCAGCATGATGCAAGAAATGGTTCGCATGCAATCTATGATGTTGCAGGCGGTACTTAACAAACCATGAACTGTTTAAAAATATGTTTCTGGAACGCAAACGGCTTACGCCAACACAAAAATGAACTCGAGTACTTCTTGAAGAACCAACAAATTGATGTCATGATGGTTTCAGAGACTCATTTAACAACAAATAGCTTTTTTAAAATCAATGGCTATATATTATATGACACTAAAGACCCCCGTGGCAGAGCATGTGGTGGTTCAGAAATACTAATAAGGGCTCGAATTAAACATCATTTACTGTGTGACTTTTGTGAGGACTACCTTCAAGCAACAAACATCTGTATTGAAGAATATCATCAAAACTTTGTTATTTCTTCGATTTATTCACCTCCTAGATTTCAAATATCAGAGAGTCAATATATCGACTTTTTCAAATCACTAGGTCCCTGTTTCATAGCATCAGGCGACTACAACGCTAAACATACGTTTTGGGGATCACGCCTAATAACTCCAAAAGGTCGTGTTTTGTTTGATACAATTTCAAAAATGCGTCTGAATGTGATATCAAGTGGACAACCCACCTATTGGCCTACTGATCGACAAAAAATACCTGATGTTATTGATTTTGGCGTGACTCAAGGTATTTCGAGAGAAATGATTAAGGTTGAAGCGTCACTCGAATTATCCTCAGATCATTCACCCACTATTGTCTATATATGGAATCAGCAAAATATCGTGTCGCCAACAACTTGCAGAAGCATTAATTGGTTGAAATATAGAAAGTATCTCAGTACGCATTGTTCGGAAAACATACCGCTAAGAACAACAGAAGATGTGGACCAGAGTCTAATTTATTTTGATCAAAACCTTAAATCAGCTGCCCAACATGCGACAGAAACCAGACAACCAGCTAGATACAATCAAGTTTATTTTGCAGATGTCGAGCGGCTCTTGGCTGAAAAAAGGAAAATTAGAAGAGAGTGGCAAGCACACAGATCTCCTCAACTCAAATCTGGACTTAAAGATTGCACGAAACGGCTAAGACAACTGCTAGAATCTCAAAGAGTAGCATCTCTGAAAAATTACTTGGAAGACCTCGACGCAACTGCACAATCAGATTATTCATTATGGCGTGCTTGTAGGAACCTTAAAAGACCAGTCGTACGTAAGTCTCCCTTGCGAACTTCTTGTGGAAACTGGGCAAGGAATGATACCGAAAAAGGCAATTTCTTTGTTGGACATTTGAAAAAGGTTTTCACCCCAAATGTATGTACTGATATAGCTGAGTTGCCATCAGTAGAGACTAGTGCCGTAGTACCCCTAAGATTTGAATTTAGCGATATTGAAAGGGCAATAGCGGATTTAAACACCAAAAAGCCCCTGGCGTTGATAAAGCAAGTAACAGGATGTTAGTTGAAATGCCCCGTATAGGTCGCAGAATTATTCTGTTTGTTTTTAATGCCATCTTACGTCTTGAGTACTTTCCCACAGAGTGGAAGGTCTCTTTGATAACTATGATTCCTAAACCAGGAAAAGACCACACAAAAGTAGAATCATACAGACCTATAAGCCTTTTATCTAACGTGTCAAAGTTATTTAAGAGAATATTAATAACTAAGCTGAATCCAATTCTTAGCGCGAAAGGATGCATTCCGAACCATCAATTCGGCTTCAAAAAACAACATAGTACGATCCAACAAACACACAGATTAGTAAATGTAATTAAAACGACCTTTGAAGAAAAAAAAATACTGTTCTGCGCTCTTTATCGACGTTTCTCAAGCATTCGATAAGGTTTGGCACGAAGGCCTAATATTTAAGCTAAAGCTGAACTTGCCCGAAAACTTGTATAAGCTTTTAAAAGATTATTTAACGAATCGCAAGTTTTTCCTAAAAGAAGGTGACTTTTTAAGCTCGCCACAGCTCATTGAAGCCGGAGTTCCCCAAGGTAGTATTTTGGGACCAATTTTATATTTACTATACACATCGGATATGCCAATTAGCACCCTAGTCCACACATCAACTTTTGCAGATGACACAGCTTTCTTAAGTATTCATGAAAGTGCCCAAGAAGCATCACAAATTTTACAAGACCACATACTCAATTTGGAAAAATGGAGAATAAAAGTGAATGAACAAAAATGCACTCACATAACTTTCACACTGCGTAGGGACTCATGCCCTCCTATTCGCATAAATAACCAAATGATACCACAGCTTTCAGACGTTAAATACCTGGGTATACATCTTGACCGTCGCCTTACTTGGAAAAGCCACATTGACTTCAAGTTAACACAAATGAAACTAAAAATAGTACAACTAAATTGGCTTATTGGCAGAAACTCCACCCTGAGCTTAGATTGTAAACTTCTACTGTACAAGTCGGTCCTCAAACCAATTTGGTCCTATGGGATTCAGTTATGGGGCACTGCCTCAGCTAGCAATGTAGAAAAAATTCATAGGTGCCAAAATAAGATTTTACGTATTATTACATCTGCTCCCTGGTATATAAAAAATTCGAACATCCACAAAGACCTAAACATGACATCAGTTAAAGCAGAAATAGCGAAACATGCAGTCACATATCTAAAGAGGCTTGAATCTCATCCATGCTGAATGAACCTGGTTACATTCGACTAAAAAGAAGAGACACTGCTTTTCTTGGCCGTACATTAGAGGGATGACCCGCAAATGATTTCAAAATCCGTGAAACAAACATTATTTTTGTATAGCACTGGCTGGACTTAAAAATAATATTTTATTTTAGACTTAAGATACGAGTAATTATTGTTAGTTCAAAAATATTGAAGATACAATAAATAAATTATGAAAACAAAAAAAAAATGTTTAACTCATGATTTTCATTTTCAAAGAAATATTGAAAATTTTTTGCAAAAATATTTTTTGTTAATTATTTGTAAAATTTTTTGGAAAATCTATCAAAATTTTTTTTCGAAAAGTTTCTGTAAAAATGTCTTTTTGTAAATGTGTCTTCAATCTATATTGAGTTATAATGGTTAGACTAAATAAAAAAAAATCTGTAAAAAATTTCCTCATATTGACCCCCACATCTGCCTTTTAACTGCTCCTGTTTACCAGTGGGTACCCTATGGGTTCATTGGCTACCTATAAAGGTTGTTCATGCTTGAATTTTATATTTTGCTATTTTCATATTCTGTACTTATAATTATAACAAACACTTAATTAATGTCACAAATATTTCAACTCTCTCTTCCTCTCTAATATTATGAGAAGATACAGTTGATTTAACTAAAACACAAACTGGAGTATTATAACAAAGTTAGTTTCATTTTTAAGCTCGAGCATCAAAGTAAAAGAAATAACCCCCTTTATAAGATTTAATAAAAAATTGGAATTATTAAATATCAATTACTTTGAGTTTTATTTTCCCCCTCTATTTTTTCTGGTTAACAAAACCACCCCCGTTTAAACATTATTTTTGGTCCATTCGATCTCGGATGTTAACGAGAAGAATATAATACGATTTGCAACATCAATCATAAAAAGCAGTTTTTTGTCTCATCTTTAATCATCTTTAATTTGCACAAGATTGGAGCGCCTGTGATATTAAACAAAAGCAAGTAATATTAAATAAATAGAAAAGAAAAAGTAAGTGGTCATCATATACGTATGTATGGAAGTACATACTTAAATATATAAATATAAAAGAAATAAAAATTTACAAAAACAACAATATTAACTCTTGTGAATTTTTTATATGATCAGAACCTTACAAAAATCCCTTCTTAATATTAATAAATTCCACATGTTGATAAAAATAAGAAAATAAACATTTTATTTATTTTATCAACAAATCGTTTGTTGCTAAACAATTAAAAATAAAGTGTCTGGACACATGTCTCAGTGATAAAAATAGTGTGAAAATAATAAACTATTTTAACATAGATACAAATGTATAGGAACAAACATTCACATTATTTCCTAAACACTTTGTTCATCTTTTCAATGAGTTTCGCAACATTTTCTTTAACATTAAAGAACAAAAATCGCTGTGATATAAATTCAAATATTCTGCACTAAAGCTTATATTTTAAAACTTTAAAAACAATTTTAGCTAATTAAAACCAAGTTACAAAATAAAATATCAGCTAAGACTAAACATTTTTTGCTAGTTAAAAAAAATTCATATAAATTATTTAAAAATTTTAAAATATTAAATGAAATCAGTCTTTCAAAATTTCCCAAAAGAATAAATTTGTGCTAACAGATAAATAAAATTTTCATTGACACTGTTCCAAATATATTTTATTTGTTTACGTGCTATCTGTTCATCTATTTAATCAAACGCATTTACACAAATTTGTTACTGTATAAACATAAATTCTTACTATTTACAATATGTATGTTATGTTTAACTCAGTTCTGTTTTTGGCGTTGATAAGTGCGGACGCGATTTATTTTAGCTCGCATTAACAAAAAACAAAACAAACATTGTGTGAATAATTTCAAACAAAAATAAAAAAAAACAAACCTGTTTTAATACAACAACAAAGTTGTCTGTAATTTTTTTATTTCTTTCTTTCTCTTTATTTTTTACAACGGCATATTGAATTGCTACTTTAAAAATAAAACAAAAACAATAAGGGCTAATGAGCCTCTTTAATTTAAGCAACAAAAATGTTGACAATGTCGAATTAAATAAAAACAAAAAAACAGAAAATAATTTGTGTGTAAATTCTACGCAAGTTATACGTGCCCAATCTTGTTCGTCGCTTTTGCTAAGCGATGACAATAATATAACTACAAAGAAGTCGCCTTCTGAACACAGTGTTACCAACAGTAATATGGATAGTGCAGAAAAACCTAAGACGCAAGTGGGAATGGACAGATATATAACTATTGAAAAGAGGTCGAAGCCCTAAATCTTCGCAGATTGCACCAATGTCGAAAGTACTTAAAGATAAGGAGGCTAACGGAATAAGTTCCCAAAATCGTTTTGCTATTTTAGATAGCGAAACAAGTGAGCAAAAAACGGCACCGAAGTCGTTTAAACCACCACCAATTTTTTTAAGGGAAAAAAATTCGAATGAATTAATAAATAAGTTAATTTCAGTTATCGGGGAAAATTCATTCTATGTAATTCCAATCAAGCGTGGTAACATTGATGAAACTAAAATTAATTTTATAGACGAAAGTAGTTATCGTAAAGCAGTAAAGGAATTTGAAAGCTATAAGAACTTTTATACCTATCAGCTGAAGAGTAGCAAAGGCCTACAGGTAGTCATCAAAGGTGTTGACTCATATGTTAATCCAGTGGAAATAAAAGCTGGCCTCCAAAAAGCAGGATTTAAGGTTAAAAGCGTTGACAATCTCAGAAATCGAGAGCGTGTCCCTCAACCTCTATTTCGCGTTGAACTGGAACCTGGGGATATTAGATTAAAGAAGAACGAAACGCATCCCATTTATAATCTAAAATATCTGTTACAGCGCAGGATAAGTGTAGAGGAACCACATATGCGGTCAGGACCCGTTCAGTGTTTAAATTGCCAAGAATACGGCCATACAAGGGCTTACTGCAAGTTGCCTCCGGTTTGCGTTGTGTGTGGAGAGCTTCATTGTTCCGCCCAATGCGACAAACCAAAGGATGACTCGAAGGTTAAAAAATGTAGCAATTGCGGTGGAAATCACACTGCTAACTACAGAGGCTGTCCAGTTTTTTCTGAGGTAAGGAAGTCAACTCAGAAATTAAATACTCCTGCTAGGCAGCCACAATACCAAGCAAATGCTCATTACCCTCAGTTAGCTCAACCCACAACCAAACATGTTTCATACGCGGATATGTTAAAATCCAATCATGTTTTAGCACACAAAGCGACACCTACAACCAATTCTACCCCAAATATGCATCCAGAAGCCAAAGAACAAACACCATCTGGTAACTACAATCGTCTCGAAGCAAGTATCGAGACATTAGTGCATTCGTTAAACAGTTTTATGAGCTCTATGAGCAGCATGATGCAAGAAATGGTTCGCATGCAATTTATGATGTTGCAGGCGGTACTTAACAAACCATGAACGGTTTAAAAATATGTTTCTGGAACGCAAACGGCTTACGCCAACACAAAAATGAACTCGAGTACTTCTTGAAGAACCAACAAATTGATGTCATGATGGTTTCAGAGACTCATTTAACAACAAATAGCTTTTTTAAAATCAATGGCTATATATTATATGACACTAAAGACCCCCGTGGCAGAGCATGTGGTGGTTCAGAAATACTAATAAGGGCTCGAATTAAACATCATTTACTGTGTGACTTTTGTGAGGACTACCTTCAAGCAACAAACATCTGTATTGAAGAATATCATCAAAACTTTGTTATTTCTTCGATTTATTCACCTCCTAGATTTCAAATATCAGAGAGTCAATATATCGACTTTTTCAAATCACTAGGTCCCTGTTTCATAGCATCAGGCGACTACAACGCTAAACATACGTTTTGGGGATCACGCCTAATAACTCCAAAAGGTCGTGTTTTGTTTGATACAATTTCAAAAATGCGTCTGAATGTGATATCAAGTGGACAACCCACCTATTGGCCTACTGATCGACAAAAAATACCTGATGTTATTGATTTTGGCGTGACTCAAGGTATTTCGAGAGAAATGATTAAGGTTGAAGCGTCACTCGAATTATCCTCAGATCATTCACCCACTATTGTCTATATATGGAATCAGCAAAATATCGTGTCGCCAACAACTTGCAGAAGCATTAATTGGTTGAAATATAGAAAGTATCTCAGTACGCATTGTTCGGAAAACATACCGCTAAGAACAACAGAAGATGTGGACCAGAGTCTAATTTATTTTGATCAAAACCTTAAATCAGCTGCCGAACATGCGACAGAAACCAGACAACCAGCTAGATACAATCAAGTTTATTTTGCAGATGTCGAGCGGCTCTTGGCTGAAAAAAGGAAAATTAGAAGAGAGTGGCAAGCACACAGATCTCCTCAACTCAAATCTAGACTTAAAGATTGCACGAAACGGCTAAGACAACTGCTAGAATCTCAAAGAGTAGCATCTCTGAAAAATTACTTGGAAGACCTCGACGCAACTGCACAATCAGATTATTCATTATGGCGTGCTTGTAGGAACCTTAAAAGACCAGTCGTACGTAAGTCTCCCTTGCGAACTTCTTGTGGAAACTGGGCAAGGAATGATACCGAAAAAGGCAATTTGTTTGTTGGACATTTGAAAAAGGTTTTCACCCCAAATGTATGTACTGATATAGCTGAGTTGCCATCAGTAGAGACTAGTGCCGTAGTACCCCTAAGATTTGAATTTAGCGATATTGAAAGGGCAATAGCGGATTTAAACACCAAAAAGCCCCTGGCGTTGATAAAACAAGTAACAGGATGTTAGTTGAAATGCCCCGTATAGGTCGCAGAATTATTCTGTTTGTTTTTAATGCCATCTTACGTCTTGAGTACTTTCCCACAGAGTGGAAGGTCTCTTTGATAACTATGATTCCTAAACCAGGAAAAGACCACACAAAAGTAGAATCATACAGACCTATAAGCCTTTTATCTAACGTGTCAAAGTTATTTAAGAGAATATTAATAACTAAGCTGAATCCAATTCTTAGCGCGAAAGGATGCATTCCGAACCATCAATTCGGCTTCAAAAAACAACATAGTACGATCCAACAAACACACAGATTAGTAAATGTAATTAAAACGACCTTTGAAGAAAAAAAAAAAATACTGTTCTGCGCTCTTTATCGACGTTTCTCAAGCATTCGATAAGGTTTGGCACGAAGGCCTAATATTTAAGCTAAAGCTGAACTTGCCCGAAAACTTGTATAAGCTTTTAAAAGATTATTTAACGAATCGCAAGTTTTTACTAAAAGAAGGTGACTTTTTAAGCTCGCCACAGCTCATTGAAGCCGGAGTTCCCCAAGGTAGTATTTTGGGACCAATTTTATATTTACTATACACATCGGATATGCCAATTAGCACCCTAGTCCACACATCAACTTTTGCAGATGACACAGCTTTCTTAAGTATTCATGAAAGTGCCCAAGAAGCATCACAAATTTTACAAGACCACATACTCAATTTGGAAAAATGGCTAGAAAAATTGAGAATAAAAGTGAATGAACAAAAATGCACTCACAAAACTTTCACACTGCGTAGGGACTCATGCCCTCCTATTCGCATAAATAACCAAATGATACCACAGCTTTCAGACGTTAAATACCTGGGTATACATCTTGACCGTCGCCTTACTTGGAAAAGCCACATTGACTTCAAGTTAACACAAATGAAACTAAAAATAGTACAACTAAATTGGCTTATTGGCAGAAACTCCACCCTGAGCTTAGATTGTAAACTTCTACTGTACAAGTCGGTCCTCAAACCAATTTGGTCCTATGGGATTCAGTTATGTGGCACTGCCTCAGCTAGCAATGTAGAAAAAATTCATAGGTGCCAAAATAAGATTTTACGTATTATTACATCTGCTCCCTGGTATATAAAAAATTCGAACATCCACAAAGACCTAAACATGACATCAGTTAAAGCAGAAATAGCGAAACATGCAGTCACATATCTAAAGAGGCTTGAATCTCATCCAAACCCTTTGGCGCGTAACATGCTGAATGAACCTGGTTACATTCGACTAAAAAGAAGAGACACTGCTTTTCTTGGCCGTACATTAGAGGGATGACCCGCAAATGATTTCAAAATCCGTGAAACAAACATTATTTTTGTCTAGCACTGGCTGGTCTTAAAAATAATATTTTATTTTAGACTTAAGATACGAGTAATTATTGTTAGTTCAAAAATATTGAAGATACAATAAATAAATTATGAAAACAAAAAAAAAATGTTTAACTCATGATTTTCATTTTCAAAGAAATATTGAAAATTTTTTGCAAAAATATTTTTTTTTAATTATTTGTAAAATTTTTTGGAAAATCTATCAAAATTTTTTTTCGAAAAGTTTCTGTAAAAATGTCTTTTTGTAAATGTGTAGTAATATTTAAAAAAAATGTTTTTATGAAATTTGATTTTTTTTTTTTAATTAGGACCTGTCTTCAATCTATATTGAGTTATAATGGTTAGACTAAATAAAAAAAAATCTGTAAAAAATTTCCTCATATTGACCCCCACATCTGCCTTTTAACTGCTCCTGTTTACCAGTGGGTACCCTATGGGTTCATTGGCTACCTATAAAGGTTGTTCATGCTTGAATTTTATATTTTGCTATTTTCATATTCTGTACTTATAATTATAACAAACACTTAATTAATGTCACAAATATTTCAACTCTCTCTTCCTCTCTAATATTATGAGAAGATACAGTTGATTTATCATTGCATTTAACTAAAACACAAACTGGAGTATTATAACAAAGTTAGTTTCATTTTTAAGCTCGAGCATCAAAGTAAAAGAAATAACCCCCTTTATAAGATTTAATAAAAAATTGGAATTATTAAATATCAATTACTTTGAGTTTTATTTTCCCCCTCTATTTTTTCTGGTTAACAAAACCACCCCCGTTTAAACATTATTTTTGGTCCATTCGATCTCGGATGTTAACGAGAAGAATATAATACGATTTGCAACATCAATCATAAAAAGCAGTTTTTTGTCTCATCTTTAATCATCTTTAATTTGCACAAGATTGGAGCGCCTGTGATATTAAACAAAAGCAAGTAATATTAAATAAATAGAAAAGAAAAAGTAAGTGGTCGTCATATACGTATGTATGGAAGTACATACTTAAATATATAAATATAAAAGAAATAAAAATTTACAAAAACAACAATATTAACTCTTGTGAATTTTTTATATGATCAGAACCTTACAAAAATCCCTTCTTAATATTAATAAATTCCACATGTTGATAAAAATAAGAAAATAAACATTTTATTTATTTTATCAACAAATCGTTTGTTGCTAAACAATTAAAAATAAAGTGTCTGGACACATGTCTCAGTGATAAAAATAGTGTGAAAATAATAAACTATTTTAACATAGATACAAATGTATAGGAACAAACATTCACATTATTTCCTAAACACTTTGTTCATCTTTTCAATGAGTTTCGCAACATTTTCTTTAACATTAAAGAACAAAAATCGCTGTGATATAAATTCAAATATTCTGCACTAAAGCTTATATTTTAAAACTTTAAAAATAATTTTAGCTAATTAAAACCAAGTTACAAAATAAAATATCAGCTAAGACTAAACATTTTTTGCTAGTTAAAAAAAATTCATATAAATTATTTAAAAATTTTAAAATATTAAATGAAATCAGTCTTTCAAAATTTCCCAAAAGAATAAATTTGTGCTAACAGATAAATAAAATTTTCATTGACACTGTTCCAAATATATTTTATTTGTTTACGTGCTATCTATTGATTCTTTTTCGACGAAACCTTCACTGCTGCGGGTGTCTTTAGATTCGTCTAGATTCTTTGTATATATAATTGGTTTTCAATTTATATTAGTAATTGTTGCTTTCTATCTGTTCTTTAAAAAACCTCAGCAAAATATTCAGAACTTGCTTAGACAATCTACTTTCCCTTCGTCAAATTATAATGGCTGAATTAGATAATTTTATACGTGCCTCGGACCGCGTAGTTGAATTTCATGCTTATTTTTCTGCCCTTTCTCAAGATGATCATACTGTCCATAGCATAGAGATTCAAAAGGATGAAATAGTTCACCTTTGGACAACGTTACGTACTTCATATGACAATCTTTTAGGGAAAATCGCTACTCTAGAAGAAGATGTCAACATAGAAACCGTAAAAAACAAGTTTTATGTCGCTTATAGTGCTTACCTTAAATGTCTCTCTAGGGCGAACGAGCTTCTAGATTATTTAAAAACCCATTCTACTAATTCTGGCGAAAATGTAAGCTACATTGTTCCTACAATGACCCGAATAAATCTACCACCTTGTGACATGGACAATTTTAATGGTGATTACGAACCATGGCCAACTTTTAGGGACCAGTTTTTAGCACTATATGACGGACAATACCATATTCCTGCTGTCGAAAAACTCTGTCATCTGCTCAAGAAGACCAAGAGAGACGCTCACGAAATTGTAAGATCTTGCCCATTTACCAATGCTGGTTTTCAGATGGCGTGGAAAAATTTAGAAGATCGCTACAAAAACAAAAGGGTACTCATAAATGTACAATTGAAAATCCTTTTCGGTCTTTCACATATCCCTAAGGAATCTGGCCCTGTTATTAAAACCCTTCAAAGAACCATAAACAATTGTGTCACCAACCTATCCTTGCTCAATATAGATACCGAGAATTGGGATGTCATTTTTGTTTATATTTGCTCCACTTGTTTACCAGATGTTACCCTTAACTTGTGGGAACAATCCATAAGAAACAGTGTTGACTTGCCCACCTGGCAGGATATGGATGTTTTTTAACAAGCCGTTTCCACACTTTGGAGTCCGTAAGTGATATTCGCTCTTCATACCCCTCTCAAAATTCTGTTAAAAAAGTTCAACAGTTCAAAGCTGAAAATTACCGCGATTTCCGAAAGGTAAATACTTTTCACACGAATGTTTCGTTAAATAAAGTTATGTGTTCGTTATGTCAAGATGCTCATCCTCTGAGATTATGTCCCATTTTCTTGCAAATGTCTATTGAGGAACGGTTTGCCACGGTCAAGACTCAAAAACGCTGTACTAACTGCTTAGCCACATCCCATGAGTTTAAGAAATTTAAAAGCCAATATGTTTGTTCTATTTGTAAGCAGAAACACCACTCTCTTTTACATCGTTCCTCTTCATCAAATTCTAGCCAAAATTCTCAGTCGACCCTCGTAACATCCAATAAAACTTCTCTTAATATCCCATCTACAGATAGACCCTCTTATTCGATACCCCATGATCAGCCTACTACGTCAGCTGAAGCGGCTAGGATTTGTCGAACTTATTCAACTCATTTACAGTCCACTCAGTCGAATTTAACTCTTCTTGGAACAGCGGTGGTTGTTATTAGCGTAGGAGATTCTACCTACAAAGTTAGAGCGCTTATAGACCGAGCATCAGAAGCTTCTTTTATATCGAAATCTATTCAAAAGACTGTCGCTACCTTCCAGAGTTTCTCAAACTACTATCGTAGGTCGAAGTGAGTCGGTCGCTGCGACGTCAACTCAAATCTGTTCTATTCAAATTAGATCACCACTTGAGTCGTCATTCACTTGTGATGTTGAAGCATACGTCGTCGGAAAACTTACAGGACAATTACCTTACAACTCCCTCTCATCCTTTAATATTTCTCAGTTTTCAGGATTACCTATGGCAGACAATATTCATCAATCTTCTTCTCATATAGACCTGCTCCTGGGGGGTGATTTATACCCACGAATTATTCGTACTGGCATTCGATGGAATAAAGATCAGTCCCTGGTTGCCCAACGGAGCGTCTTTGGCTGGATAATCACCGGTCGCGCTTATTCCTCCTCCTCCAACTCTGCCGTAGCCTCGTTTTTTAATAAAGTTGAGGGCGATCATCTGCTGAATCGTTTTTGGGAAATCGAAGAGGTACCTCGAGCTAAACAGATTTCAGATGATGATAAATATTGCGAGGATCTTTACAAAAGTATCACGTATCGTAACGAAGCCGGACGGTTCGTGGTTTCCCTTCCATTTATCTTTATATGTCCCAATAAAAGAATCTTGGGCAATCCAGAAATATTGCCTTGTCCCAATATACTCGGACCGAAACTCGCTTGTGCAAACATACAGATTTAAAATCGAAATATGATAGTGTCATAATGGAATATCTAACCCTTAATAACATGAAAGTTGTTACCGCAGACTTTTCTATTAACCCCCGTTCTTACTACTTACCCCATCATGCCGTAGTGAAACCCGATAGAACTACTACAAAGATTCGAGTAGTATTTAATGCCTCTTGTCCACCCTCTAATGGCGTTAGTCTCAATGATGTTCTTTACCCCGGCCCAGTCCTACGGTCTGATTTACCCACTCATATTCTCAAATGGCGTCTCTTTAAATACGTCTTTAATGCGGATATCGAGAAGATGTACCGCCAAATACTCGTAAATCCCGATCATACGCCCTTTCAACGGATTTTGTTTCGTAGTAACCCCCATGAAGAAGTTTCTGACTTCGAATTAAGCACTGTGACATTTGGCGTCAATTGTGCTCCCTATTTGGCAATTAGAACGTTGCTGGAATTAGCTAATCAGTGCGAAAAACAACACCCCCATGTTTCAAATATTATAAGAAACTATATGTACGTAGATGATGTGTTGTTTGGAGCTCATGATGCTATTAAATCTAGACACGATCTCATTACTGTACTCAACTCTGCTGGATTCCTTTTTAGAAAGTCGACAGCGAACAACACACTCATTTTGAATGATTTACCCCCCGAGCACTTACTAGATGCAGAGTTTTTGAATCTCTCTGATTCTTGCACTTCGAAACCATTAGGTTTACGATGGAATGCTGGAAGTGACAACTTCTACTTTACCCCCATAGAACATCCTAGCACAAATAACATAACAAAAAGAGCAGTACTCTCAGAAATAGCAAAGTTATTTGACCCCGCTGGATGGTTGGCACCCAAGTTGATTGTTGCGAAAATGTTGATGCAACAGATCTGGAAAGATAACACTGAATGGGACGAAACTATAAAACCCGAAACCCTTAAGCAATGGCAAGATTTTCTCGCAGATTATCCAAACATCGACAGAATAAAAATTCCTAGATTTCTCAATTACCACCCATCCTTTTCCATAGAAATACATGGTTTTTGTGACGCGTCGGAAAAGGCCTATGCGGCCACTCTTTATCTTCACAGTGAGTCACCTGACGGAAAAGTATATACATATCTCTTGTCGTCAAAAACGAAAGTTGCCCCTATAAAGTTCATAACATTACCCCGGAAAGAACTTTGTGGTGCTGAGCTTTTGGCCAGGATGTTTAAGCACTTTAAAACCCAATTCCCCTTATATAATTATCGCGTCAATATGTGGACCGATTCAACCATCGTATTAGCATGGTTACAGAAACCCCCTTACCATTGGAACACTTTTGTGGATAATCGTACCTCTTCAATTTTGGAGAATATCGATGCCAAAGTTTGGTCGCATATTGATTCTAAGGATAACCCTGCAGATATAGCATCTCGCGGCTGTACTGCTAGTGATCTGGTAAATAATGAATTATGGTGGTATGGTCCATCATGGCTACGTCTAAACCCATTTAACTGGCCTTTAAATCGTACCAGTTTCGAAACAAGAGAAGAAATAAAACCTATTGGAACCCATGTCACTAAAGTTTTTCATTCAGATATTTTAGATCGTTTTTCTGATTTATCTAAGGCTATGAGAGTTTTATGCTATGTTTTTCATTTTTTCCATAGTATTCATTACGTACAAAGAGAAAATTACAAATATGACTCGATTTCTCTAAAACAAACTGAAATTAGCTTCATCAAATAAGTTGATCATTCTTCAATACGTTCGATTTCACCACCAGAACATGCCACTCAGGCCCATTCACACGTCGCAGCTTCATCAAACGGTGCACCGACAATTGTTATTAACGTTAACTCTAAGTATTAATTAAAACTTGTAAATTATATAGTGTTCTTGTAATGAACTTCTTATATACTTATCACTATTTTAAATTTCTTTATGAATATGTATAACCTAAATGAATTATAATTATATTTTAAGATCCTAAACATATTGCCTGTTTGCCTATATTTTTTCGTTACAGCAAGAGGGGCGGAATGTTCATGCTTGAATTTTATATTTTGCTATTTTGATATTCTGTACTTATAATTATAACAAACACTTAATTAATGTCACAAATATTTCAACTCTCTCTTCCTCTCTAATATTATGAGAAGATTCAGTTGATTTATAATTGCATTTAACTAAAAGACAAACTGGAGTATTATAACAAAGTTAGTTGCATTTTTAAGCTCGAGCATCAAAGTAAAAGAAATAACCCCCTTTATAAGATTTAATAAAAAATTGGAATTATTAAATATCAATTACTTTGAGTTTTATTTTCCCCCTCTAATTTTTCTGGTTAACAAAACCACCCCCGTTTAAACAAAGGTATTTAATACAAATCAAAGAAGAAAAACCCTACCAACCTTAAAACAAACAAAAATCGCCCATCACAGGGGGTTATTGATCCCCCGAGATCTCTATGCACTCCTTGCGATCTACCTGTCGCTGAATTGCAATCCCAAAATTTTCGAAACTATGCCTGACAGATTGGTGTGCTTAAATTTATTGTATCTCTTCTGGTGCCTTGGCAAACGACATTTCAGCGTCAACACTTACAGCTGGACATTGCTCTATGTATAAGGATTTAGAATATATATACTTTATGGGGTCAGAAATGCATATTGTAGAAATTACACACGGAATGACAAACTTATATATACACTTTCCACATGTGGTGAAGCGTATAAAAAGCTAGAAACACACCCAAATCGAAACATCCTTAACTATCGGGGTTACATTCGACTAAGAAGGAGAAAACTTGCTTCTTTTAGCAGAACATCAGATGAATAGCTCTTATATGATATCAGTAATCGTATAATTAACAGTTTGGTGTCTGGCACTGGCTGGACTTTACAAGTTTATTTTATTTTATCTTAGATTTAAGATAATTTTTTTTTCCTTTTTTTCTCTTGAAAGATAATTTTTTTTCTTTCTTTCTCTTTATTTTTTACAACGGCATATTGAATTGCTACTTTAAAAATAAAACAAAAACAATAAGGGCTAATGAGCCTCTTTAATTTAAGCAAAAAAAATGTAGACAATATTGTATTAAATAAAGACAAAAAAACTGAAAATAATTTGTGTGTAAATTCTACGCCAGTTATACGTGCCCAATCTTGTTCGTCGCTTTTGCTAAGCGTGACAATAATATAACTACAAACAAGTCGCCTTCTGAACACAGTGTTACCAACAATAATATGGATAGTGCAGAAAAACCTAAGACTCAAGTGGGAATGGACAGATATATAACTGTGTTGAAAAGAGGTCGAAGCCCTAAATCTTCGCAAATTGCACCAATGTCCAAAGTACTTAAAGATAAGCAGGCTAACGGAATAAGTTCCCAAAATCGTTTTGCTATTTTAGATAACGAAACAAGTGAACAAAAAACGGCACTCAAGTCGTTTAAATCACCACCAATTTTTTAAGGGAAAAAAATTCGAATGAATTAATAAATAAGTTAATTTCAGTTATCGGGGAAAATTCATTCTATGTAATTCCAATCAAGCGTGGTAACATTGATGAAACAAAAATTCATTTTATAGACGAAAGTAGTTATCGTAAAGCAGTAAAGGAGTTTGAAAGCTGCAATAAGAACTTTTATACCTATCAGCTGAAGAGTAGCAAAGGCCTACAGGTAGTCATCAAAGGTGTAGACTCATATGTTAATCCAGTGGAAATAAAAGCTGGCCTTTAAAAGGCAGGATTTAAAGTCAAAAGCGTTGACAATCTCAGAAATCGAGAGCGTGTCCTTCAACCTCTATTTCGCGTTGAACTGAAACCTGGGGATATTAGATTAAAGAAGCACGAAACGCATCCCATTTATAATCTAAAATATCTGTTACACCGCAGGATAAGTGTAGAGGAACCACATAAGCGGTCAGGACCCGTTCAGTGTTTAAATTGCCAAGGGCTTACTGCAATACAAGGGCTTACTGCAAGTTGCCTCCGGTTTGCGTTATGTGTGGAGAGCTTCATTGTTCCGCCCAATGCGACAAACCAAAGGATGACTTCAAGGTTAAAAAATGTAGCAATTGCGGTGGAAATCACACTGCTAACTACAGAGGCTGTCCAGTTTTTTCTGAGGTAAGGAAGTCAACTCAGAAATTAAATACTCCTGCTAGGCAGCCACAATACCAAGCAAATGCTCATTACCCTCAGTTAGCTCAACCCACAACCAAACATGTTTCATACGCGGATATATTAAAATCGAATCATGTTTTAGCACACAAAGCGACACCTACAAACAATTCTACCCCAAATATGCACCCAGAAGCTAAAGAACAAACACCATCTGGTAACTACAATCTTCTCGAAGCAAGTATCGAGACATTAGTGCATTCGTTAAACAGTTTTATGAGCTCTATGAGCAGCATGATGCAAGAAATGGTTCGCATGCAATCTATGATGTTGCAGGCGGTACTTAACAAACCATGAACTGTTTAAAAATATGTTTCTTGAACGCAAACGGCTTACGCCAACTCAAAAATGAACTCGAGTACTTCTTGAAGAACCAACAAATTGATGTCATGATGGTTTCAGAGACTCAATTAAAAACAAATAGCTTTTTTAAAATCAATGGCTATATATTATATGACACTAAAGACCCCCGTGGCAGAGCATGTGGTGGTTCAGCAATTCTAATAAAGGCTCGAATTAAACATCATTTACTGTGTGATTTTTGTTCAAGCAACAAACATCTGTATTGAAGAATATCATCAAAACTTTGTTATTTCTTCGATTTATTCACCTCCTAGATTTCAAATATCAGAGAGTCAATATATCGACTTTTTCAAATCACTAGGTCCCTGTTTCATAGCATCAGGCGACTACAACGCTAAACATACGTTTTGGGGATAACGCCTAATAACTCCAAAAGGTCGTGTTTTGTTTGATACAATTTCAAAAATACGTCTGAATGTGATATCAAGTGGACAACCCACCTATTGGCCTACTGATCGACAAAAAATACCTGATGTTATTGGTTTTGGCGTGACTCAAGGTATTTCGAGAGAAATGATTAAGGTTGAAGCGTCACTCGAATTATCCTCAGATCATTCACCCACTATTGTCTATATATGGAATCAGCAAAATATCGTGTCGCCAACAACTTGCAGAAGCATTAATTGGTTGAAATATAGAAAGTATCTCAGTACGCATTGTTCGGAAAACATACCGCTAAGAACACCAGAAGATGTGGACCAGAGTCTAATTTATTTTGATCAAAACCTTAAATCAGCTGCCCAATATGCGACAGAAACCAGACAACCAGCTAGATACAATCAAATTTATTTTGTAGATGTCGAGCGGCTCTTGGCTAAAAAAAGAAAAATTAGAAGAGAGTGGCAAGCACACAGATCTCCTCAACTCAAATATAGACTTAAAGATTGCACGAAACTGCTAAGACACCTACTAGAATCTCGAAGAGTAGCATCTCTGAAAAATTACTTGAAAGACCTCGACGCAACTGCTCAATCAGATTATTCATTATGGCGTGCATGTAGGAACCTTAAAAGACCGGTCATACGTAAGCCTCCCTTGCGAACTTCTTGTGGAGACTGGGCAAGGAATGATACCGAAAAAGGCAATTTGTTTGTTGGACATTTGAAGAAGGTTTTCACCCCAAATGTATGTACTGATATAGCTGATTTACCATCAGTAGAGACTAGTGCCGTAGTACCCCTAAGATTTGAATTTAGCGATATTGAAAGGGCAATAGCAGATTTAAACACCAAAAAAGCCCCTGGCGTTGATAAAACAAGTAACAAGATGTTAGTTGAGTTGCCCCGTATAGGTCGCAGAATTATTCTGTTTGTTTTTAATGCCATCTTACGTCTTGAGTACTTTCCCACAGAGTGGAAGGTCTCTTTGATAACTATGATTCCTAAACCAGGAAAAGACCACACAAAAGTAGAATCATACAAACGTATAAGCCTTTTATCAAACGTGTCAAAGTTATTTGAGAGAATATTAGTAACTAAGCT
This sequence comes from Phasia obesa, assembly GCA_949628195.1. Lineage (NCBI taxonomy): Eukaryota > Metazoa > Arthropoda > Insecta > Diptera > Tachinidae > Phasia > Phasia obesa. Next base: position 64,347,634 of record OX451219.1, read on the forward strand.
GAATCCAATTCTTAGCGCGAAAGGATGCATTCCGAACTATCAATTCGGCTTCAGAAAACAACATAGTACGATTCAACAAACACACAGATTAGTAAATGTAATTAAAACAACCTTTGAAGAAAAAAATACTGTTTTGCGCTCTTTATCGACGTTTCTCAAGCATTCGATAAGGTTTGGCACGAAGGCCTAATATTTAAGCTAAAGCTGAACTTGCCCGAAAACTTGTATAAGCTCTTAAAAGATTATTTAACGAATCGCAAGTTTTTACTAAAAGAAGGTGACGTTTTAAGCTCGCCACAGCTCATTGAAGCCGGAGTTCCCCAAGGTAGTATTTTGGGACCAATTTTATATTTACTGTACACATCGGATATGCCAATTAGCACCCTAGTCCACACATCAAGTGTGGACTAGGTAAGTATTCATGAAAGTGCCCAAGAAGCATCACAACTTTTACAAAACCACATACTCAATTTGGAAAAATGGCTAGAAAAATGGAGAATAAAAGTGAATTAACAAAAATGCACTCACATAACTTTCACACTGCGCAGGGACTCATGCCCTCCTATTCGCATAAATAACCAAATGATACCACAGCTTTCAGACGTTAAATACCTGGGTATACATCTTGACCGTCGCCTTACTTGGAAAAGCCACATTGACTTCAAGTTAACACAAATGAAACTAAAAGCAGTACAACTAAATTGGCTTATTGGCAGAAACTCCACCCTGAGCTTAAATTGTAAACTTCTACTGTACAAGTCGGTCCTCAAACCAATTTGGTCCTATGGGATTCAGTTATGGGGCACTGCCTCAGCTAGCAATGTAGAAAAAATTCAAAGGCGCCAAAATAAGATTTTACGTATTATTACATCTGCTTCCTGGTATATAAAAAATTCAAACATCCACAAAGACCTAAACATGCTATCAGTTAAAGCAGAAATAGCGAAACATGCAGTCACATATCTAAAGAGGCTTGAATCTCATCCAAACCCTTTGGCGCGTAACATACTGAATGAACCTGGTTACATTCGACTAAAAAGAAGAGATACTGCTTTTCTTGGCCGTACATTAGAGGGATGAACCGCAAATGATTGCAAAATCCGTGAAACAAACATTATTTTTGTCTAGCACTGGCTGGACTTAAAAAGAATATTTTATTTTAGACTTAAGATACGAGTAATTATTGTTAGTTCAAAAATATTGAAGATACAATAAATAAATTATGAAAAAAAAAAGATTTAAGATGTGAAACCTTATTGTTAGTTCAAATACTTTAAAGATACAATAAATAAATTATGAGAAAAAAAAAATTATTTATACTTTGTTGTTGTAATTTTAATTAATATTTTAATGTACACATTAAGACCTTATTTACACCTTGCAACAAACGCCGAGTTCTTTTCCTATTATTTTTGAAAGTTGCTTCAAAACCCTGTTTTCTTTTACATTTGAATTTTTTCAAAATATTTATTTTTGAAAGTTTGTTTTTTTATGCTTTTCTGTGTTATTAATAAATCAAAGTTCTGTTTTCGGCGTTGATAAGTGCGGACGCGATTTTTAAGCTCCCATTAACAAAAAACAAAACATACATTGTGTAAATAATTTCAAACAAAAACAAAAAAACAAACCTGTTTTAATACAACAACAAAGTTGTCTGTAATTTTTTTTTTCTTTCTTTCTCTTTATTTTTTACAACGGCATATTGAATTGCTACTTTGGAAATAAAACAAAAACAATAAGGGCTAATGAGCCTCTTTAATTTAAGCAATAAAAATGTGGACAATATTGTATTAAATAAAAACAAAAAAACTGAAAATAATTTGTGTATTAATCCTACGCCAGTTATACGTGCCCAATCTTGTTCGTCGCTTTTGCTAATCGATGACAATAAAATAACTACAAACAAGTCGCCTTCTGAACACAGTGTTACCAAAACTAATATGGATAGTGCAGAAAAACCTAAGACGCAAGTGGGAATGGACAGATACATAACTGTATTGAAAAGAGGTCAAAGCCCTAAATCTTCACAGATTGTACCAATGTCCAAAGTACTTAAAGATAAGGAGCCTAACGGATTAAGTTCCCAAAATCGTTTTGCTATTTTAGATAGCGAAACAAGTGAACTAAAATACAATTTATTGATGAAAGTAGTTATCGTAAAGGAGTTTGAAAGCTGCAAAAAGAACTTTTATACCTATCAGCTGAAGAGTAGCAAAGGCCTACAGGTAGTCATCAAAGGTGTAGACTCATATGTTAATCCAGTGGAAATAAAAGCTGGCCTCCAAAAAGAAGGTTAAGGTTAAAAGCGTTGACAATCTCAGAAATCGAGAGCGTGTCCCTCAACCTCTATTTCGCGTTGAACTGGAACCTGAAGATATTAGATTGAAGAAGAACGAAACGCATCCCATTTATAATCTAAAATATCTGTTACATCGCAGGATAAGTGTAGAGGAACCACATAAGCGGTTAGGACCCGTTCGGTGTTTAAATTGCCAAGAATACTGCCATACAAGGGCTTACTGCAAGTTGCGTCCGGTTTGCGTTGTGTGTGGAGAGCTACATTGTTACGCCCAATGCGACAAACCAAAGCATGACTCGAAGATTAAAAAAGGTAGCAATTGTGGAGGAATTCACACTGCTAATTACAGAGGCTGTCCAGTTTTTTCTGAGGTAAGGAAGTCAACTCAGAAATCAAATACTTCTGCTAGGCAGCCACAATATCAAGCAAATACTCATTACCCTCAGTTAGCTCAACCAACAACCCAACATGTTTCATACGCGGATATATTAAAATTCAATCATATTTCAGCACACAAAGCGATACCGACAACCAATTCTACTCCAAATTTGCACCCAGAACATAAAGAACAAACACCATCTGGTAACTACAATCGTCTTGAAGCAAGTATCGAGACATTAGTGCATTCGTTAAACAGTTTTATGAGCTCTATGAGCAGCATGATGCAAGAAATGGTTCGCATGCAATCTATGATGTTGCAGGCGTAACTTAACAATCCATGAACTGTTTAAAAATATTTTTCTGGAACGCAAACGGCTTACGCCAATACAAAAATGAACTAGAGTACTTCTTGAGGAAGCAACAAGTTGATGTTATGATGGTTTCAGACACTAACTTAACAACAAATAGCTTTTTTAAAATCAATGGGTATATCATATGACACTAAAGACCCCCGTGGCAGAGCATGTGGTGGTTCAGCAATTCTAATAAAGGCTCGAATTAAACATCATTTACTGTGTGATTTTTGTTCAAGCAACAAACATCTGTATTGAAGAATATCATCAAAACTTTGTTATTTCTTCGATTTATTCACTTCCTAGGTTTCAAATATCAGAGAATCAATACAGCGATTTCTTCAAATCACTAGGTCCCTGTTTCATAGCATCAGGCGACTACAACTAGGCCGTAGTACCTCTAAAATTTGAATTTAGCGATATTGAAAGGGCAATTACAGATTTAAACACAAACAAAGCCCCTGGCGTTGATAAAATAAGTAACAAGATGTTATTTGAGTTGCCCCGTATAGGTCGCAGAATTATTCTGTTTGTTTTTAATGCCATCTTACGTCTTGAGTACTTTCCCACAGAATGGAAGGCCTCTTTGATTACTATTATACCAAAACCAGGAAAATACCACACAAAAGTAGAATCTTACAGCCTTTTATCAAACATGTCAAAGTTGTTTGATAGAATATTAATAACTAAGCTGAATCCAATTCTTAGCGTGTATTAATGGTGTATTCCGAACCACCAATTCGGCTTCAGAAAACAACATAGTACGATCCAACAAACACACAGATTAGTAAATGTAATTAAAAAAACCTTTGAAAAAAAATACTGTTCTGCGCTTTTTATCGACATTTCTCAAGCATTCGATACGGTTTGGCACGAAGGTCTAATATTTAAGTTAAAGCTGCACTTACCCGAAAACCTTTATAAGCTCTTAAAAAATTATTTAACGAATAGAAAGTTTTTACTAAAAGAAGGAGATTTTTTAAGCTTGCCACAGCTCTTTGAAGCCGGAGTTCCCCAAGGTAGTATTTTGGGACCAATTTTATATTTACTGTACACATCAGATATGCCAATTAGCACCCTAGTCCACACATCAACTTTTGCAGATGACACAGCTTTTTTAAGTATTCATGAAAGTGCCCAAGTAGCATCACAACTTTTACAAGACCACATACTCAATTTGGAAAAATGGCTAGAAAAATGGAGAATAAAAGTGAATGAACAAAAATGCACTCACATAACTTTCACACTGTGCAGGGACTCATGCCCTCCTATTCGCATAAATAACCAAATGATACCACAGCTTTCAGACGTTAAATATCTGGGTATATATCGTGACCGTCGCCTTACTTGGAAAAGCCACATTGACTTCATGTTAACACAAATGAAACTAAAAGCAGTACAACTAAATTGGCTTATTGGCAGAAACTCCACCCTGAGCTTAGATTGTAAACTTCTACTGTACAAGTCGGTCCTCAAACCAATTTGGTGTTATGGGATTCAGTTATGGGGCACTGCCTCAGCTAGCAATGTAGAAAAAATTCAAAGGCGCCAAAATAAGGTAATACGTATGATTACATCTGCTCCCTGGTATATAAAAAATTCGAACATCCACAAAGACTTAAACATGGCATCAGTTAAAGCAGAAATAGCGAAACATGCAGTCACATATCTAAAGAGGCTTGCATCTCGTCCAAACCCTTTGCACTATAGGAAATTTTACCCATTTTTTGGCCAAAAGTTAAAATCAAAATTTTTGTTAGGTGTATTTTTTTGCTTTAATATAAAAAACAATAACAAAGTAATTATCTCTATTTAAATTTTTCGAGAGAATTGACTGACTGTTACTTTATCACATGTTTTGCTTGCGATTTGTAAATTAGTTATCTGGAAACGATTGAGTGCAGTGAATTTTGTGATAGTTTGTAATAAAAGTTTTCATAATAATAATTTATAATTTGCAAAAACTAAATAATGTCGAAGGTGAGTACTTTAATGATATATAGTGAAATGTTGGTAAACTCATATATTAGATCGATTAAATTGGAAAAATTAAAGTGACCTTTAGATGAACTTATATAATTATGAACAGGAATTTTATATATTATAAAATATTAAGCAAGCACAAAAAACTGTTTTTTTAAAGGATTTTCTTGTCTATGTTCTGGCAAAACGAATGAAAATTAAAAAAAAATATTTTTTTGTTCACCTAAAATGTATCCCAAAGGTAAAAAGTAACCCAATTGTTTTCGCTTCAATGTGTGTCAGCGCCTTCTATCTCTGGAACCGTAATAGGTAGAGTCTTGAAATTTTTACAGGAGGCGAATTACTGTGTTGCCTTTTGTTCTGTTTTTGGCGTTGATAAGTGCAGACGCGATTTTTTTTAGCTCGCATTAACAAAAAAGAAAACATACATTGTGTGAATAATTTAAAACAAAAACAAACCTGTTTTAATACAACAACAAAGTTGTCTGTAATTTTTTTTTCTTTCTTTCTCTTTATTTTTTACAACGGCACATTGAATTGCTACTTTAAAAATAAAACAAAAACAATAAGGGCTAATGAGCCTCTTTAATTTAAGCAATAAAATATGGACAATATTGTATTAAATAAAAACAAAAAAACTGAAAATAATTTGTGTGTAAATTCTACGCCAGTTATACGTGCCCAATCTTGTTCGTCGCTTTTGCTAAGCGATGACAATAATATAACTACAAACAAGTCGCCTTCTGAGCACAGTGTTACCAACAGTAATATATACAGTGCAGAAAAACCTATGACGCAAGTGGGAATGGACAGATATATAACTGTATTAAAAAGAGGTCGAAGCCCTAAATCTTCGCAGATTGCACCAATGTCCAAAGTACTTAAAGATAAGGAGGCTAACGGAATAAGTTCCCAAAATCGTTTTGCTATTTTAGATAGCGAAACAAGTGAACTAAAATACAATTTATTGATGAAAGTAGTTATCGTAAAGGAGTTTGAAAGCTGCAAAAAGAACTTTTATACCTATCAGCTGAAGAGTAGCAAAGGCCTACAGGTAGTCATCAAAGGTGTAGACTCATATGTTAATCCAGTGGAAATAAAAGCTGGCCTCCAAAAAGAAGGTTAAGGTTAAAAGCGTTGACAATCTCAGAAATCGAGAGCGTGTCCCTCAACCTCTATTTCGCGTTGAACTGGAACCTGAAGATATTAGATTGAAGAAGAACGAAACGCATCCCATTTATAATCTAAAATATCTGTTACATCGCAGGATAAGTGTAGAGGAACCACATAAGCGGTTAGGACCCGTTCGGTGTTTAAATTGCCAAGAATACTGCCATACAAGGGCTTACTGCAAGTTGCGTCCGGTTTGCGTTGTGTGTGGAGAGCTACATTGTTACGCCCAATGCGACAAACCAAAGCATGACTCGAAGATTAAAAAAGGTAGCAATTGTGGAGGAATTCACACTGCTAATTACAGAGGCTGTCCAGTTTTTTCTGAGGTAAGGAAGTCAACTCAGAAATCAAATACTCCTGCTAGGCAGCCACAATATCAAGCAAATACTCATTACCCTCAGTTAGCTCAACCAACAACCCAACATGTTTCATACGCGGATATATTAAAATTCAATCATATTTCAGCACACAAAGCGATACCGACAACCAATTCTACCCCAAATAAGCATCCAGAAGCTAAAGAACAAACACCATCTGGTAACTACAATCGTCTCGAAGCAAGTATCGAGACATTAGTGCATTCGTTAAACAGTTTTATGAGCTCTATGACCAGCATGATGCAAGAAATGGTTCGCATGCAATCTATGATGTTGCAGGCGGTACTTAACAAACCATGAACTGTTTAAAAATATGTTTCTGGAACGCAAACGGCTTACGCCAACACAAAAATGAACTCGAATACTTCTTGAAGAACCAACAAATTGATGTCATGATGGTTTCAGAGACTCATTTAACAACAAATAGCTTTTTTAAAATCAATGGCTAAATATTATATGACACTAAAGACCCCCGTGGCAGAGCATGTGGTGGTTCAGCAATACTAATAAGGGCTCGAATTAAACATCATTTACTGTGTGATTTTTGTCAGGACTATCTTCAAGCAACACACATCTGTATTGAAGAATATCATCAAAACTTTGTTATTTCTTCGATTTATTCACCTCCTAGATTTCAAATATCAGAGAGTCAATATATCGACTTTTACAAATCACTAGGTCCCTGTTTCATATCATCAGGCGACTACAACGCTAAACATACGTTTTGGGGATCACGCCTAATAACTCCAAAAGGTCGTGTTTTGTTTGATACAATTTCAAAAATGCGTCTGAATGTGTGATATCAAGTGGACAACCCACCTATTTGCGTACTGATCGACAAAAAATACCTGACGTTATTGATTTTGGCGTGACTAAAGGTATTTCGAGAGAAATGATTATGGTTGAAGCGTCACTCGAATTATCCTCAGATCATTCACCCACTATTGTCTATATATGGAATCAGCAAAATATTGTGTCGCCAACAACTTGCACAAGCATTAATTGGTTGAAATATAGAAAGTATCTCAGTACTCATTGTTCGGAAAACATACCGCTAAGAACACCAGAAGATGTGGACCAGAGTCTAATTTATTTTGATCAAAACCTTAAATCAACTGCCCAACATGCGACAGAAACCAGACAACCAGCTATATACAATCAAATTTATTTTGTAGATGTCGAGCGGATCTTGGCTGAAAAAAGAAAAATTAGAAGAGAATGGCAAGCATACAGATCTCCTCAACTCAAATCTAGACTTAAAGATTGCACGAAACGGCTACGAGAGCTGCTAGAATCTCGAAGAGTAGCATCTCTGAAAAATTACTTGGAAGACCTCGACGCAACTGCACAATCAGATTATTCATTATGGCGCGCATGTAGGAACCTTAAAAGACCGGTCGTACGTAAGCCTCCCTTGCGAACTTCTTGTGGAGAATGGGCAAGAAATGATACCGAAAAAGGCAATTTGTTTGTTGGACATTTAAAGAAGATTTTCACCCCAAATGTATGTACTGATATAGCTGAGTTGTCATCAGTAGAGACTAGTGCCGTAGTACCCCTGAGATTTGAATTTAGCGATATTGAAAGGGCAATAGCAGATTTAAACACCAAAAAAGCCCCTGGCGCTGATAAAACAAGTAACAAGATGTTAGTTGAGTTGCCCCGTACAGGTCGCATAATTCTTCTGTTTGTTTTTAATGCCATCTTACGTCTTGAGTACTTTCCCACAGAGTGGAAGGTCTCTTTGATAACTATGATTCCTAAACCAGGAAAAGACCACACAAAAGTAGAATCATACAGACCTATAAGCCTTTTAACAAACGTGTCAAAGTTATTTGAGAGAATATTAATAACTAAGCTGAATCCAATTCTTAGCGCGAAAGGATGCATTCCGAACTATCATTTCGGCTTCAGAAAACAACATAGTACGATCCAACAAACACACAGATTAGTAAATGTAATTAAAACGACCTTTGAAGAAAAAAATACTGTTCTGCGCTCTTTATCGACGTTTCTCAAGCATTCGATAAGGTTTGGCACGAAGGCCTAATATTTAAGCTAAAGCTGAACTTGCCCGAAAACTTGTATAAGCTCTTAAAAGATTATTTAACGAATCGCAAGTTTTTATTAAAAGAAGGTGACTTTTTAAGCTCGCCACAGCTCATTGAAGCCGGAGTTCCCCAAGGTAGTATTTTGGGACCAATTTTATATTTACTGTACACATCGGATATGCCAATTAGCACCCTAGTCCACACATCAACTTTTGCAGATGACACAGCTTTTTTAAGTATTCATGAAAGTGCCCAAGTAGCATCACAACTTTTACTGACCACATACTCAATTTGGAAAAATGGCTAGAAAAATGGAGAATAAAAGTGAATGAACAAAAATGCACTCACATAACTTTCACACTGCGTAGGGACTCATGCCCTCCTATTCGCATAAATAACCAAATGATACCACAGCTTTCAGACGTTAAATATCTGGGTATATATCGTGACCGTCGCCTTACTTGGAAAAGCCACATTGACTTCAAGTTAACACAAATGAAACTAAAAGCAGTACAACTAAATTGGCTTATTGGCAGAAACTCCACCCTGAGCTTAGATTGTAAACTTCTACTGTACAAGTCGGTCCTCAAACCAATTTGGTGTTATGGGATTCAGTTATGGGGCACTGCCTCAGCTAGCAATGTAGAAAAAATTCAAAGGCGCCAAAATAAGATTTTACGTATTATTACATCTGCTCCCTGGTATATAAAAAATTTGAACATCCACAAAGACCTAAACATGCCATCAGTGAAAGCAGAAATAGCGAAACATGCAGTCACATATCTAAAGAGACTTGAATCTCATCCAAACCCTTTGGCGCGTAACATACTGAATGAACTTGGTTACATTCGACTAAAAAGAAGAGATACTGCTTTTCTTGGCCGTACATTAGAGGGATGACCCGCAAATGATTTTAAAATCCGTGAAAAAAACATTATTTTTGTCTAGCACTGGCTGGACTTAAAAAGAATATTTTATTTTAGACTTAAGATACGAGTAATTATTGTTAGTTCAATAATATTGAAGATACAATAAATAAATTATGAAAAAAAAAAAATATTGCCTTTTTACCGCAATAGGTAGGCTGCTATTATTTTCATAAAAAGCTATAACAATAATTACTAAAATATAAAGAGTATTTCGATAGTTATGCAGTTTTCGCGAATATGACTGTTATTTTTTAAACGCGAGTATATACAGAGTTTGTAAATTTATGGCAAAAATATAAAAAATAAAAAAAAGGGTTTTGCGAGAGTGGCAAATATTTTCGAATAGTTGTAGCCTAATTTTTGAACCGGAACAAATAATAAAACCAAAAATTAAATTGTGATTCGATAATGACTCGATTTTATATATATAACCTTATATTGACACTTAAAATTTACACATATTATATTTAACAATAATGTCTCAAAGTTGCGGAATTTGACTTTCTCTTCTTAACCTTGTAGGTAGACATTTGATATTTACACAGGGTATTTAGTACTATGCTCTACTAGAAAAAATAATTAAAAATTAGAGTGTACCTCATAAGCAAGAGCCCCCACGCAAACCCCTAAGGATCTGTGAGCACATACACAATCTCAACGAGAATCTCACAGAGAACAAAACGTAAAAATTTTAAATCAGTAGCATACCAGCTTTCAACAAGGTAGGTTTGTGTAACTTTGCTAAATATTTAGCAAACCTATGCATTTTCATTTTAACCACTTTTTTTTTTGGTTGGGGGCCTTTGCTCATAAGACGTAAAAAATTGTAGACTTAAATTTTTAAAGTTGAACTGAACATTAAAACCATACATGTGTGAGTCTGACGCGCACTAGGCTGATTTATTTTTATTAATTTCATTTTAATTGGATATTATTTTTTACCTTTCCAATGGAACGCATATTACCTCATTCCGCCCTAAAATAGTCGAGATACACCATACTTTACATACAAATTGAAAGGGGTCCGTAACTCCGAAACTAAGAGTACCGCCCAATTTTTTCTCTTGAAATTTTTGTTTAAAATTAAATTTTTATATATATATCTTAAATTATAATTTGGAAATACATTTTTTATACAAAACAAAAATACAATTTGTCGTTTTTTCTTTAGTCAAAAAGTAGACAACACTTTAAAAAATAAAATGAAAATAATCCAAAACAAAAAACAAAAAAATACCTCGTCAGGTTTTGTCATGCAACTTTTTCAACCCCGCTTGCCACCCAACCCCTCTTAATAACAAGAAAAAAGTTGAGGCGTTTATTGCAAGGTGTAAAAATAGTCTAACTTTTAAAGCACAAAGTTTTAAGCAAAGAACACGTTTTAAAGGAAAATTTTTAGTTTCTGTTTTGTTTATTTTCCCATGTTCGTAGAAATTTGGTACTATGTTTGTCTCTTTCTTGACAAGTATAGGAAACTCTGATTATGGCCATTTTCATCAATCACCATTTACATCTCTGTATACTTTGTGAGTATAAGGTACATACATAAAGAATTTTGCAACGTGTCTGACGCATGAAGTTGACTAAATTTCAAATTTTCGCGCGTTATGATAAAAATGACATCTAGTCAGGTGACTTTTGTTTCGCATTGTTATCAAGATTCTTCTCAAATGGGGGAGAAATTTATTGAAGAAATAAAAAACATAAAGTATTATATAATAAAGGATTATAAAAATAAAAGGAAGCGTGCTGAAGTCAACATTATTTTGAAAGTTGATTTAAACAAGAAGACTGTAGCTCTGTTCAGTAACTGAAAGTTAGTACTAATTTTTACTGGGAAAGTGTTCATTAACTCGAAAAACTAGCAACGAGAGAGTAAAACAAGAGAATATAAATGTGAGAGCAAAAAAATTACTTGCAAGTTTTTGCTAGTAAAATTTTTACAAGCAAGAATTTGTCAATGAGCTGTTCGAGATTTTGAGTTCAAAATATTTTTTTGGAAAAATTGTATAAAAAAAGAAATTTTTGCAATATTAGGGAAAATATCAGTATTTAGTAGTGAAAATAATATAAAAGTAAAATTTTGTTGGTGTATTGTTTTTCTTTAATTTAGCGAGGATATCAAACGACAAAATTTAGTTTTTCCTTTTTAAATTTAGGTTTTCATTTTAAGTCTTTTTGTTTTTAAATAATAAATAGTAAACAAATCAGGGATGATAAATTTATTGCAATTATACTTTTTTGGTACAATTCTGATTTTAAAATTGGTATTGTACAGCTTTTAATATATTTTGAACAATAAACATGATTGTGTTTTGGAATATTATTAATGTAAATATTATAGAAATTACTTTGAAATAAGAATGTTTATTAGCACTGAATAACCAAAAATATTGACATCTAAAGCTTAAAATCATCATAAACTTTTTCAAAAACTACTCAATATTTAAAAAAAAATAATTTTATTTATATTATTGTGCTTTTATTTTTGTTGTTTGATTTATTTCTATGGTTTCCTTGAGATTACTATTATCAGTTTGAGCTTCTTTAAAGCAACATTTCTGGCTAACAACGGTAGATTACTTTATGTTTGCCCTTTAAGTTTACGTTTACAAAGGTACTATATGATGGGGTAATCGGTACAAGTTTTAAGTTCTTCCTGACGCCACCGTAGTCTACTTGCTAATTTTTTCTAGTAAAACGTTCATTTATTTAGGAGAGTAATTATGTAAATTTTTGTTTTACTCTCTCGTTGCTAGTTTCTGCTAGGAAAGTTACTGAACAGACCTTGTTATGTAACTTGAAGAGTTTAAAGCGTACAAAGTATACAAAGCTAGCAACGCGTTGACATATTGTTATGTACTTTCACCTTAAGCCTGGTACTCTGTTCAGTTTTTCATGCGGAATGCTGTCAAATTACATACATAAAAAATTTCTATGAAAAAGTCATGAAAAAATGTTGCAGAAGTAGTACTCTGTTTTTGCTGTGAAATGTTTCTGGAAATATTTTATCAAAGCTGTCAAATAAAGCAGAGGGGCATTATTTAATGTGGAATTTCTCAAACAACAGCTGATCGCTTAGCTTTTGTTAACATTTCTAAAACAATGTGGTATACTTAAAAACAATAAAATCGTAAAATTCTTTCAAATCGCGAGATACACACCACATTTAAATGTCAAATTTTTCTTGTGAAATAATAAATGTTGCTCAACATTTTTCACAAATTAGAACAGAGTACTAGGCTTTAAAGAAGAAACGCGCATTATCTTCAGCAGGAATAAACACACTTATATACATAGAGGACATCAAGAATACACACACATAAGAACATAAATACAAGAATAAATAATAAAATAAAAAAACAGGCCTGCCAAATCTTTCTAGTAAACTCCTAAGGGTAAAATTAGTTGATTTGTATCGTGTTACTTTTTAACATTCAACTTTGTGGTTAAGTTGGACGAATCGTAGCTGGAAACTTATATACATTATAAGTTTCCAGCTACTTTTTTATAATTAAGTTTTTAAGCTCTCTAGAGATAAAACTATTTTTATTTCCTGACGATGCTACCCAATGGTGTAGCGAAATATCGAATATAAAAATAAATTGAAAAATTTTTATTAGAAAGACCTAGAGCTTAAAAACTTAATTATAAAATTATAAAAAATGGCTATATATTATATGACACTAAAGATCCCCGTGGCAGAGCATGTGGTGGTTCAGCAATACTAATAAAGTCTCGAATTAAACATCATTTATTGTGTGATTTTTGTGAGGACTACCTTAAAGCAACAAACATCTGCATTGAAGAATATCATCAAAACTTCGTTATTTCTTCGATTTTTTCACCTCCTAGATTTTAAATATCAGAGAGTCAATATAGCCACTTCTACAAATCACTAGGTCCCTGTTTCATAGCATCAGGCGACTACAACACTAAACATACGTTTTGGGGATCAAGACTTATTATTCCAAAAGGTCGTGTTTTTGACACTATTTCAAAAATGCATCTGATCGACGCACATAGGGGTATTTTGCCAATCTAGCCGGACATTACTTTTGTTTTTAGCTTATATTGGCTCTAAAAATTTACTGAGTGCACCTAGGTCAATGAAACTTTGCAGAAAAATCTGTTATGGTCATTGGCTGTCAAAGCTAGAAAATAGTAAAAATCGGACCAAGGAGAAAAAAGTTCCCCTTGGAAGAACTAATCCTACCTCTGAAAAATGCAAGTTTTTTTTTTTAATTTTCCCGGTATTTTGTTTAGCAATTACAACTTTTGAGGTCAAAGAATGTTCAAAAACTTAAAGTTGGACTTAAGAGATTCTTAGATGCCATTTTTAGCCCCGCCCCTTTTGTGGGCGGTTAAATAAAATATTATTTGAAAAAATAATGCAATTATTCAAAGAAATAGATTTTATACTTCTTAAAACCATAAAAATTTATTTTTAAAAATTTATTTTTATGGTTTTATGGCCCATAAAAATAAATTTTTATGGGCAGGGGGAGGCCTTCCTCCAATCCCACCCCCAAAACGTCCCTGTGAAAAAAATATTTTTTTTTGCCAATTTTCTAAAAATAATCATTTTTAAGCTTTCCAATGCCTAACCAATCCCTGCCTCCCAAGAATATTATTAAAAAAATATTTTTGTAACTTGTTACTTTATAGTATTTGATATCTGAAAATATTTTATTTATTTATAGTAATGACTTATTTATGATTGTAACGATAAATTTTATTTAAAATTATAACAATTAATTTATTTAAAACGACTTCTCCTTTGCACTAAGATGATGATGAGTGCCACGGTTCTTCTTCGTCTGATTCTTCAAAAGTCTCTTCCGAATCCTCTTCAGCGTTAAGTGCTGGTGGAAGCATGAAAGAAATTGCTTCTTTCGTAAAAGGTAATGACCTTTTTTTGGAGTGGGTCTTATACTAGTAATTAGTGGGTCAGAACTTAGCAAAAGCCTATTAATAATATATAAGTTACACTGAACCCTTGAAAACTTTCTAGCGAAATTCTGCCTGTAAAGCCGGAAATGCTTGTTTCGTGTCTCAGCTGCTTCTTCTGATAATAGTCCAATAGGCAACAATGCCTCATTCATAACAATTGCACCATGTATTAAAATCTTGTGCATTGTAGGTGTCATAGGATGCCACTCATATAGAGAAACGTAAAGTTTCTCTCAATTCTTCTATGTGCGGAATGCCAATATAATAAAATTTTTTTTTTTTGAAACTCTTTAAACAGTCCTTTACTGCTGATATATCACCATCTCCTTGACATTTTGAAACATCGCACAATTTTCTAAATAAAAATTGTAATTTCCCTTCAACGGTATTAGCATTAGATTCCTGTACTATTTGGAACAACTCCAATCTTGTATATACTTTTTCCATTTTACTCTCGAAGCTTCAAAAGGGTTATGATTACAATTTTGTACAATAACCACAATTTATAGTAAACAAATTGTTAATTGCAGGTCAGATTTGTTTTTTTAAACACTACTTTTGGTTTTTATTATTTTAAAAAATTATTTAATACAGGTACATTTTTGTTCCAGGAATAACGTCATTTACAACGTAGCTGCACAGGTATCTATGTATATATGTAAGCTATGGGGGTGGGTAAAATTACTTTTTTACCTTTTTGCTCATTTTTTGTACAGGTAATAACAGTGTTAGATGCAATGATTTAAATAAAAAACATCTACCTTCAGTTATTGAAAACCAAAATGTTTTAACAATATAAAAAGGTTTCTTACTCGTATTCACCTATGTAAGATAAGAAGCAACAGAAAAAGATGTAATTTTTAAAAAATCGCCAAAAAAATGGCGCACCTATGCGCAAGCTGTTTTTTACAGTATAAAAGTAGAGATCTCAGATTTTATAGTGATATATAACATTTTTAGGGCCGCGATGGAGATCACTCTTAAAAAGCTTTTCACTTTTTTTTTACAAAAAATTTTACAAAAAAAACTTTTTTTTAATTTTGAATGAAATTTTTTATCTATAAAATTTAAAAAAGAAAATTATAAAAATTAACGTAAGTAGCTACTAATAAACCATTTCACAGAAAAAAAAATCAATACAAAATCTTTATTCGTTTAGCCACCAAAAAATATATTGCAAACCTCTCAAAATCGTTTAAAGTCAATAAAAACGTATACGATATACTCAACTTTCCAGAATTTAACAGTGTCCCAAAACGACAAATCTCAAGCAAAAGCCTTGAAAATTCACTATACGATGCAGAATTTTGTTGTCTGTCGAGTTGCATACTTAAATTTTTACATTTCTCAAAATAAATTTTTTGCCTAATGTCCAGCTAGATTGGCAAAATACCCCTCTGTGCGACGCCTACTGATCGACAAAAAATACCTGATGATATTGCTTTTTCGCCAACAAGCTGCACAAGCATTGATTGCTTGAAATATAGAAAGTGTCTCAGTACTCATTGTTCGGAAAACATACCGATAACAACAGCAGAAGACGTGGACCAGAGTCTAATTGATTTTGAACAAAACCTTAAATCAGCTGCCCAACATGCGAGAGTAACCCGACAACAAGCTAGATACAATCAAATTTATTTTGTAGATGTCGAGCGGCTCTTGGCTGAAAAATGAAAAATTCGAAGAGAGTGGCAATCAGACAGATCTCCTCAGCTCAAATCCAGACTTAAAGATAGCACGAAACGGTTAAGACAGCTGCTGGAATCTCGAAGAGTAGCATCTCTGAAAAATTACTTGGAAGACCTCGACGCAACTGCACAATCAGATTATTATGGCGTGCATGTAGGAACCTTAAAAGACCGGTCGTACGTAAGCCTTCCTTGCGAACTTCTTGTGGAGACTGGGCAAGAAATGATACCGAAAAAGGCAATTTATTTGTTGGACATTTGAAGAAGGTTTTCACCCCAAATGCATGTACTGATATAGCTGAGTTGCCACCAGTAGAGACTAGTGCCGTAGTACCTCTAAAATTTGAATTTAGCGATATTGAAAGGGCAATAACGGATTTAAACCCCAAAATGCCCCTGGCGTTGATAAAACAAGTAAAAAGATGTTATTTGAGTTGCCCCGTATAGGTCGCAGAATTATTCTTTTTGTTTTAATACCATCTTACGTCTTGAGTACTTTCCCACTGAATGGAAGGTCTTTTTGATTACTATGATACATAAACCAGATCTATGAGCCTATTATCAAACATGTCAAAGTTATTTGAGAGAATGTTAATAAATGAGCTAAATCCAAAGGATGTATTCCGAACCACCAATTCGGCTTCAGAAAACAACATAGTACGATCCAAAAAAAAAACTTTGAAGAAAAAAAATACTGTTCTGCGCTTTTTATGGACATTTCTCAAGCATTCGATACGGTTTGGCACGAAGGTCTAGTATTTAAGTTAAAGCTGCACTTACCCAAAAACCTTTATAAAAGTGAATGAACAAAAATGTGCTCACATAACTTTCACTGTAGTATTATTTGTTATTAGGATGTAATAGTCTATAGCACTTATGTTTATTTTAAACAGCTGAAAGGGTTCCAGCTAAAACTTAGGCGTTCATAAGAACTGCCAAAAGAGTTGAGACTTTAAATTAAAACAAAGGCTTGGCATGGCCGGATTAAGTTGTTAAATCAAAGTCTGTTTTATTATTTAAATTTTGTTTATTATATTATATATTATACTACTTATAAAAATAAATCTTAACCTTTCTTACTTATCATAGTATTACATTCTATTCATTCAATTACACTAATATTTATCTATGACCAATCACAATCTTCCATATTTGAAATGCACTCAATTTTATGAAAGTCACTCAAATATCTGCATTACAACATGTATAGAACAATAAGTGCTAGTATTGATATTTGATCACTCATTGGTTCTATACGTTGTGAATGCATGGTCGACTTGTGTGGTACACTACATCAAACTACGTAGGGACTCATGCCCTCCTATTTACATAAATAACCAAATAATACCGCAGCTTCCAGATGTCAAATACCTGGGTAAACATCTTACTTGGAAAAGCCACTTAGATTTCCAGTTAACACAAATGAAATTAAAAGCAGTACAACTAAATTGGCTTATTGGCAGAAACTCCACCCTGAGCTTAGATTGCAAACTTCTACTGTACAAGTCGATCCTCAAACCAATTTGGTGTTATGGGATTCAATTATGGGGCACTGCCTCAGCTAGCAATGTAGAAAAATTTCAAAGGCGCCAAAATAAGGTACTACGTATGATTACATCTGCTCCCTGGTATATAAAAAATTCGAACATCCACAAAGACCTAAACATGCCATCAGTTAAAGCAGAAATAGCGAAACATGCAGTCACATATCTAAAGAGGCTTGAATCTCATCCAAACTCGTAACATGCTGAACGAACCTGGTTACATTCGACTAAAAAGAAGAGATACTGCTTTTCTTGGCCGTACATAGAGGGATGACCGGCAAATGATTGGAAAATCTGTGAAACAAACATTAATTTTGTCTAGCGCTGGCAGGACTTAAAAAATATATTTTTATTTTAGACTTAAGATATGAGTAATTATTGTTAGTTCAAAAATATTGAAGATACAATAAATAATATATGAAGAAAAAAATATTGCCTTAATCCGCCATAAAATAGTCGACATATACCAAATTTATCAAAAACTTTGAGGGTCCGTAACTCCGAAACTAAGCGTCGCAGACAATTTTTTCATTAAAAAAATTAAATTTTACATACAGTAGATTTGTTCAATTTTTTATAACCCCGCTAGCTGCACAGAGAGTCTTTGGCACTACCAATCAGTTTATGGGGAACCACCTAGTCTTCTTGGTATCCAAGCAATGGGTCAGTTGTTTGCTCATATGTACTTGATAATGAGCGCAACCGTGTCGATATAGCAAAAATCTATGAATTAGGCTAGCGTTAGCGTCGTACATATTATTAAATCACCTTAATTCTTACTAAAAAAAAACAAGGAAGAACACATAGTTCGATGTACTCAATGGCTAATCAATTAGAAAATAAAACGCTGGTACAACAGTAAGAGGCAAAAACGTTTTTTTTTTATACATATTTAAAGCAATATTACTCTTTTGGCGTTTTTGTATATAACGTACATACATAAATTTGACCTTAAAAAATGGTGGTACCAATTAATATTTCAGAATAGCAGATGAAATATGATATAAGTATAATAATGTATGTATACATAAAAAATGTCCTTCATTTTAACAAAACTAAGCTAAATATTTTTTTTAGTTTTTTTTTTACCAGTTTTCATTATTAAGGTCTAATGCTGTAAAAATCCCAAAGTTTAGTGTTTGCTTTCAACCACTTTACAAATCATCCCCATTTTTGACGTGTTTCTATTGTGGTCCATTTGTACTAAAATAAAAAAATAACATTGATTGAAAAATATAAAAGGGTGTCTTTTTTTAAAGACAAAATTTTTTACTCGTTAGAATTGTAAAGGTTTATTGAAAACGTTGAAAAGTTGTGCCTCAAAAGTTAAATAAAATAAAAATAATTGGAGACAAGTTAATATACATAAACACAAAATTTTTATTTGGATTTACGACGGGAAGTGCTGATTATTATCCTTGTGTTATTGATGGTTATTTTATAGGAAAAAAGTGAAGTAAATAAATAATAAATAAATGATTATTATACCATTTATAGAAAAAATATAAAAATTTATGTTGTACGAATCGCCACAAGAAATCAATACAATATATAATTTTTCTCATAATAGTCACTAAATGCTTAAATATGGTGATATTATATGCATATGTGCGTGTGCATGTTCTGGGGACCTAAAATGTAGAAGAAGGCATACATCAAAAAATATAAATATACCTACATTCTTACATAAGTAAATAAATTAAGTTCAATAATATATTTATAAAAATTAAATTAAAAGAAGCTAACAAAATTATTAAAAAAAATGAGAAAACTTAATAAATACGTTAGCGATTGACTTCACGCCTTTTTGATGCTGCCGCGGTACGCACATAATTCACAAACTATTTATAGAACAACCACACATTCTCCCACTGCTCTTGTACAGCATCCTACAGTATTTGTCTATATGAAGTTCTGCTTATAAAAACAAAAAGAAAGTGGATAGTAACTTGAAAATTATTATACGCTCTATTACGTTGCATGTGCATACATAGTGTATAACATACGCAACAAATATGTCAGGGAATTCA
Organism: Phasia obesa; assembly: GCA_949628195.1. NCBI lineage: Eukaryota > Metazoa > Arthropoda > Insecta > Diptera > Tachinidae > Phasia > Phasia obesa. The sequence continues at coordinate 64,367,395 of OX451219.1, forward strand.
CAACCGACAAAAGAACGAGTATTTCTATTGTATCATGCATATGAATATACATAAAAAAGAATCGAATAAAAAATGTTTAAAAAGCAATAGAAGAGCTGTCGAATAAAACGAAAATATACACGAAAGAGAATTTAAATTAAAACTGATTGATGGTTTTAAGAAAAAAACAAATATTTATATTTACTAAATTAATTTCAAATAACTGCCAACCTAAAATAAACAACATTAACAATAAGATTTGTGAATATTTAATTTATAATATAAGCGAGTAAATACGCATACATATATGCATAAAAATTAATTAACGAAACTTTTAATGTAAATTAAGAAATTTATCTATGGATATGTGTATTTATTTATTCTTACAACTCTTGCACAGATATGAAATATTGAAAACGTCTTCCTTAATTTAAATTATGATGTTATGAAGTGATAAAAAATTTACAAAGTAGTAATCAATAAATACACCATTAAAAAGCAATAATTATAATCCAACAATAGAAAAAAAAATAAAAAAACGGTGAAAATTCAAACTTTCGTATGTTTGCAAATTGCTAATATGATCGAACTTGTGGCGAATAAAATGTATTTGGAAATTTGCTGATCCTATTGTGCCACCTGTAAGTTATTAAAAGGCAGACGCTTTAGGTGGGTTCTGTTGAGCATGACGTAATGGCAAGAGAGGTTAGTGATCTTTTATTATGTAATAATTAATTTATAAAGGTGCGTGCAGAGTCGGGTTAATCTTGTCTGGGCCTTTACGGTTTGCACGTCCATCCCCTTTTCTAAGATCCTAAAATATTTACATATATGTATTTGTTTTTACTAAAGCGATTTTTTTCATTTCAATGTTTTATTTTTTACTATATTACACAGGAATTCGATCACCCTATTCAAAGAAAAGTATTAAGCAAATTAAAAACATTTAAACATTTTCTACTCTTTTTTCAGATACGAATTGATTTAAAACATATTTTTATACCCTTCACCACAGGTAGATAAGTTTATCATTCCGTGTGTAATTTCTACAATATTCATTTCCGACCCCATAAAGTATATATATTCTGGATCCTTATACATAGAGAAGTTGATTAAGCGATGTCCGTCTGTCCGTCTGTCCGTCTGTCCGTCTATCCGTCTGTCCGTCTGTCCGTCTGTCCGTGTTAGTGTGGTAATGTCATTTACCAAGGCACCAGAAGAGATACAAAAAATTTAAGCACACCAATCTGTCAGGCATAGTTTCGAAAATTTTGGTATTGCAATTCAGCAACATCGGATCATTCCTTTGGAGGCTACGGGCCAAAAACCACGCCCACCTATATTTTTTTTCACGTTTTTTCAGGTTTTTTTTAAATTTTTTTCAGCTTTAATGTTTCTGTTTTGCCTTTTTTTCTCAAATAAATATTAGACTGCGACAGGTAGATCGCAAGGAGTGCATACAGATCTCGGGGGATCAATAACCCCCTGCGAGGGGCGATTTTTGTTTGTTTTTAGATTGGTAGGATTTTTCTGCTTTGATTTGTATTAGTGACCTTAATAGAAAGCAATACATATAGAGGTAGCCAATGGACCCACAGGGTACCCACTGATAAATAGGAGCAGTTAAAAGGACCCCCATGTGTCAATATGAGGAAATTTTTTTTTTTTAAGGATTTTTTTTTTTTGCTTTAGTCTGACCATTCTAACTCAATATAGATTGGAGAAAGGTCCAAAATTTAACAAAAAAATTTCAATCGAATTTTTAAAAAAAAATTTTTTTAAAAATTTTTTAAAAAAAATTTTAAAATTTTTTTTTCAAAAATATTTACAAAAAAATTTACAAAGCATTTTCAAAAAGATATTTTACAGAAAAATATTCGAAAAAAAATTTTTTTAAAAAATTTTCCAAAAAATTTTCGAATAAAATTTTACAAAAAATTTTTAAAAAAATATTTTTACAAAAAATTTTTACACACAATTTTCGAAAAATTAAAACAAAAATTTCAATATTTCTTTGAAAATGAAAATCATGACTGTAACATAACATATATTTAATATTAAGAATATACATATGTATGTATGTGTGTATATAGAGTAACATATTTTTATACCCTTCACCACAGGTGGAAAGGGTATATATAAGTTTGTCATTCCGTGTGTAATTTCTACAATATTCATTTCCGACCCCATAAAGTATATATATTCTGGATCCTTATACATAGAGAAGTTGATTAAGCGATGTCCGTCTGTCCGTCTGTCCGTCTATCCGTCTGTCCGTCTGTCCGTGTTAGTGTGGTAATGTCATTTACCAAGGCACCAGAAGAGATACAAAAAATTTAAGCACACCAATCTGTCAGGCATAGTTTCGAAAATTTTGGTATTGCAATTCAGCAACATCGGATCATTCCTTTGGAGGCTGCGGGCCAAAAACCACGCCCACCTATATTTTTTTTCACGTTTTTTCAGGTTTTTTTTAAATTTTTTTCAGCTTTAATGTTTCTGTTTTGCCTTTTTTTCTCAAATAAATATTAGACTGCGACAGGTAGATCGCAAGGAGTGCATACAGATCTCGGGGGATCAATAACCCCCTGCGAGGGGCGATTTTTGTTTGTTTTTAGATTGGTAGGATTTTTCTGCTTTGATTTGTATTAGTGACCTTAATAGAAAGCAATACACATAGAGGTAGCCAATGGACCCACAGGGTACCCACTGATAAATAGGAGCAGTTAAAAGGACCCCCATGTGTCAATATGAGGAAATTTTTTTTTTTTAAGGATTTTTTTTTTGCTTTGGTCTGACCATTCTAACTCAATATAGATTGGAGAAAGGTCCAAAATTTAACAAAAAAATTTCAATCGAATTTTAAAAAAAAAAATTTTTTAAAAATTTTTTAAAAAAAATTTTAAAATTTTTTTTAAAAATATTTACAAAAAAATTTACAAAGCATTTTCAAAAAGATATTTTACAGAAAAATATTCGAAAAAAAAATTTTTTTAAAAAATTTTCCAAAAAATTTTCGAATAAAATTTTACAAAAAATTTTTAAAAAAATATTTTTACAAAAAATTTTTACACACAATTTTCGAAAAATTAAAACAAAAATTTCAATATTTCTTTGAAAATGAAAATCATGACTGTAACATAACATATATTTAATATTAAGAATATACATATGTATGTATGTGTGTATATAGAGTAACATATTTTTTTAAATGCGTTTGATTTTTTAATATATGATATCTCTGTTTTAAAACCTAGGTGCATTAAACACATAGACATTATCAGAATACCGACTACAAACTGTCAAAAATGAAACGTTGTGGCTGTCGTCAACTTAGGCTAATTTCTATTTTATTCAACAAAAGAAAATGTCACAAAATTGTAAATTGCTAATTTATATATAAACAAAAAGTTTTGGAGAAAATATTTATAATTTTTTGAAAAAGTTATTTAATTTTATAAAATCAAAATAAGTATTTCTACAACAATGTCAGAGTTTACGATGTAGCTGTCGTCTTCAATATCATTAAGTAGCTGACAACACGGCGGCAATTGTAGCAAACGGAATTTGTTTTCATTTGTCTTCTATTTTTTTAACTTATGAATAATGATTTTTTCTCATACGAATTTATTTAAGTAAACAGTCAACAATATGGATAATGCTGTACATGTCTGTATAAATAAAATCACCGTGGTGAAGGGTATAGAAGATTCGGCACGGCCGAATATAGCACTTTTACTTGTTTTTTAATATAATTAATATTGTTCATGTTTATACATATACAATTAATTTCTGTGACGGCCTCTTGAAAGTGAATATTTTTTAATAATGATTTCAGCTGCTATTATTACTTTTAGGCCCATTATTATAACTTGCCTTTAGCTAAAGTTAGGATTTTGTGGAGCGATAAGTAGTTTTTAGTTATAATAATGTGTATAATGCTCATTGCTATAACTTGTCCTTATAGTACGTGATAGCTAAAAGTGGTTTTTAGCTTACTTATAATAACGTTTGTTATTGATCGCAAAGTTTTAGACTGAAATCTTTGTAAGATAAAATGTTAGTAAGATTTCTATGTTCGAATTGCTAGCAGTTCCCCATAACTATACCATAGGTCCAAATAGGTTTAAGGATTGTTTTGTAGAGTAAAACTTTATTTTTCAGAGAGAGTTGGGACTTAGGTCTAAGCAGCCAGTACATTTTTTTAATGTTATGTTTAGTTGTTTCCTTTTGACACTTATATGCGTTTTCCATGTATGCCGTTTATCTAAGTGCAGACCCAGATAATTTAAATTATTATCGCTAGGAATTATAGAGGCATTGATGATTACAGATGGACAATCATTTCGTCTTGTTGAAAAAGTAACATATTTTGATTTTTGGTTATTAACTAAAATATTCCACTTGTTGAGCCAAAGATGAAGACTATCAAGTTGCAGTTGTATGATTATAGAAGCTTCAGAAGCAGATTCATTCGAACACAAAAACGCCGTGTCGTCTGCATAAGTTGCAACGGTTACGCCATCCCTTATCGGCATGTCATAACTCTGTCGGAAATTAGTGACAAATTGTTCCAATCGTACTAGTCCTATGAAATGTCAATTTAGAAGTGGTGCAAAAAGTTATAACTCGTAACGGGTGAAAAAGGACCTATTAAGTAAATGACTTAAAAATAAATTAGTATAAAAATATTAAAATTAAAGAAAAACAAATAACAGATGTACGTACATACATGCATACCCAGCAAAATTTTTACTCACAACTTCAGTCGGAAGAACTTCTTACTCTTAGTAGCTATTAAATAACTACTTCATTATAATAAATTACATAACTCATTATTTTCTTGTATAAAAAAAATACATTTAATTTAAAAATAATTTTTAATACATTTGAATGAAATATGGTTGTCTCTCGTGAGCAAATCAGCTGTATGAATATTCATACGCAATACATACACTATGTTTTATTCATTTAGAGCAATGATGCACTTTTAGTGAAACAATTGTTTGTAAGCTCCACCTGTTCTCTTTAGTTTAGTCGTTCAACAGACGTTGTTGAATGCACATGTTAGCAGATGCCTATGAATCTTTTTTTTAATTTTTTTTTTCAGTTACAGTGGTCAATATAAGTAAACATGAAATTAAAAAATTATGTCTTTTATGTCATCAAACATTTAAAAGCTATAGAGAAAATGTTATTAAAAGTTATTATAATTCTTTCCATTCTAACATAAATAAATATAATGATGACGAGAAAAAAGAGCTTTTTAATAGATCTAAAAAATTATTTTTTAAAAAAATAAGGCGATGGCTAGAATTGGAAGAAAACAATGAAAATGAAAAAGATTTTAATTTAAGAGGAGATAAGTTTCAAAACATAAATAATATAAAACCACTTCTTGAACTTTTTAAGAAACCATTTAATGTTGACATTAGTAAATATGAATACAAAATACAAATTGAATTTATTATATTTCGTAGCGATCTAAAAGCTCTACCGGAAATAGACAGTGTATTATTTTGGAAAACTTTGAATAACTCGGACTATCCTTAAATTAAAAAAAAAAATCTTTAAAAATTCTTTCATTTTTCCCGTCCACATACTTATGAGAACAAATTTTTTCGGACTTAAAATTCATTTGTACTAAACAACGTAATAAAATTGGTTCTACGTCTTTGAAACATATATTGCTTTTCTGAAACTGTCATAACAGCATTAACGTAGACAATTTATTTTGATTTAATTTTTCAACGAAAATCTTTGCAGTTACTTTTGCTTATCACGGTATTTTAAAATTACTCTCAAATTCTCACCAATACTAGTACAAAATAAATTTGTGCATCAATGATTTAGAGCAAAGACCGCCCCCAACGAGAGAAAGTTGTTAAAACTAGATAAAATGTGAATTTTGCAGTGAAAAAAATCACATTGTTTAACATAAGTAAATAAAAAGCGTTTAATTTTGAATGAGTTTTATTATTTTAAATTTTAGTTTAAGTTTTTTGTTAAGATAGAGTTAAAAAGTAGCAAAAAATGGTAGCAAAAAGGTTTTTGTACAATATTAAGTTAATGTATAATTGAATTGGTTTCCTTATGATTAAGAAAGTCATGAATTGTAACATATGTATGTGTATGTTTTGAAAATTCCGTACAAGCGGTTCTTATGAAAAAAAAAAAATCTAACATATTCATTAACAATGGTAATAGGTAGAGAAATCACACAATACAATAGCGCTTGTTTAGAAATGCCCATTACTGTCATAAGGATCCTTTTGTGCAAAGTTTTTTTTTCAAACATAATTACGTTCATTTATTTTTCATTATTACTATTAACCTAATTTCGTATTTTCCAATTTAATAATATGCAATAATATATTCATGCATGCGTACCCGTATATCATTTTTTGTGATTTTTTTTTTTTTTCATAATTTGTTTATTGTATCTTCAATATTTTTGAACTAACAATAATTACTCATATCTTAAGTCTAAAATAAAAATATAATTTTTAAGTCCAGCCAGTGCTAGACAAAAATAATAATCTAAGCTCAGGGTAGAGTTTCTGCCAATAAGCCAATTTAGTTGTACTGCTTTTAGTTTCATTTGTGTTATCTTGAAATCAATGTGGTTTTTCCAAGTAAGGCGACGGTCGAGATGTATACACAGGTATTTAACGTCTGAAAACTGTGGTATCATTTGGTTATTTATGCGAACAGGAGGGCATGAGTCCCTACATAGTGTGAAAGTTATGTGAGTAAATTTTTGCTCATTCACTTTTATTCTCCATTTTTTCAGCCATTTTTCCAAATTGAGTATGTGGTCTTGTAAAAGTTGTGATGCTTCTTGGGCACTTTCATGAATACTTCAAAAAGCTGTGTCGTCTGCAAAAGTTGATGTGTGGACTAGGGTGCTAATTGGCATATCTGATGTGTACAGTAAATATAAAATTGGTCCAAAATACTACCTTGGGGAACTCCGGCTTCAATGATCTGTGGCGAGCTTAAAAAGTCACCTTCTTTTAGTAAAAACTTGCGATTCGTTAAATAATCTTTTAAGAGCTTATACCAGTTTTCAGGCAAGTTTAGCTTTAGCTTAAATATAAGGCCTTCGTGCCAAACCTTATCAAATGCTTGAGAAACGTCTATAAAAAGCGCAGAACAGTATTTTTTTTCTTCAAAGGTCGTTTTAATTGCATTTACTAATCTGTGTGTTTGTTGGATCGTACTATGTTGTTTTCTGAAGCCGAATTGAATTGGATTCAGCTTAGTTATTAATATTCTCTCAAACAACTTTAACATCTTTGATAAAAGACTTATAGGTCTGTATGATTCTACTTTTGTGTGGTCTTTTCCTGGTTTAGGAATCATAGTAATCAAAGAAACCTTCCACTCTGTGGGAAAGTACTCAAGACGTAAGATGGCATTAAAACTAAACTGAATAATTCTGCGACCTATAAGGGGCAACTCAACTAACATCTTGTTACTTGTTTTATTAACCCCAGGGGCTTTTTTGGTGTTTAAATCCGCTATTTCCCTTTTAATATCGCTATATTCAGATCTTAGGTGTACTTCGGCACTAGTCTCTACTGATGGCAACTCAACTATATCAGCACACATATTTGGAGTGAAAACCTTTTTCAAATGATCAACAAATAAATTACCTTTTTCGGTATCATTTCTTGCCCAGACTCCACAAGAAGTTCCCAAGGGGAGCGTGCATACGACTGGCCTTTTAAGGTTTCTACATGCACGCCATAATGAATAATCTGATTGTGCAGTTGCGTCGAGGTTTTCCAAGTAATTTTTCAGAGATGCTACTCTTCGATATTCTAGCAGCTGTCTTAGCCGTTTCGTGCAATCTTTGAGTCTAGCTTTGAGTTGAGGAGATCTGTGTGCTTGCCACTCTCTTCTAATTTACCTTTTTTCAGCCAAGAGCCGCTCGACATCTACAAAGTAAATGTAGCTGATTGTCGGGTTACTGTTGCATGTTGGGCAGCTGATTTGAGGATTTGATCAAAATTAATAAGACTTTGATCCACGTCTTCTGGTTTTCTCAGCGGTATATTTTCCGAACAGTGAGTACTGAGATACTTTCTATATTTCAACCAATTAATGCTTGTGCAGTTGTTGGTGACGCAATATTTTGCTGGTTCCATATATAGACTATTGTGGGTGAATGATCTGAGGATAATTCGAGTGACGCTTCAACCATAATCATTTCTCTCGAAATACCTTTAGTCACGCCAAAATCAATAACATCAGGTATTTTTTGTCGATCAGTAGGCCAATAGATGGGTTTTCCGCTTGATATCACATTCAGACGCAAATAAAACACGAACTTTTGGAGTAATAAGTCTTGATCCCCAAAACGTATGTTTAGCGTTGTAGTCGCCTGATGCTATGAAACAGGGACCTAGTGATTTGTAGAAGTCGCTATGTTGACTCTCTGATATTTGAAATCTAGGAGGTGAATAAATCGAAGAAATAACAAAGTTTTGATAATATTCTTCAATACAGATGTTTGTTGCTTGAAGATAGTTCTCACAAAAATCACACAGTAAATGATGTTTAATTGGAGCCTTTATTAGAATTGCTGAACTACCATATGCTCTGCCACGGGGTTCTTTAGTGTCATATAATATATAGCCATTGATTTCAAAAAAGCTATTTGTTGTTAAATGAGTCTCTGAAACCATTATGACATCAATTTGTTGGTTCTTCAAGAAGTACTCGAGTTCATTTTTGTGTTGGCGTAAGCCGTTTGCGTTCCAGAAACATAATTTTAAACAGTTCATGGTTTGTTAAGTACCGCCTGCAACATCATAGATTGCATACGAACCATTTCTTGCATCATGCTGCTCATAGAGCTCATAAAACTGTTTAACGAATGCACTAATGTCTCGATACTTGCTTCGAGACGATTGTAGTTAACAGATGGTGTTTGTTCTTTATGTTCTGGGTGCAAATTTGGAGTAGAATTGGCTATCGGGGTCGCTTTGTGTGCTGAAATATGATTGGATTTTAACATATCCGCGTATGAAACATGTTGGGTTGTTGGTTGAGCTAACTGAGGGTAATGAGCATTTACTTGATATTGTGGCTGCCTAGCGGGAGTATTTGACTTTTGAGTTGACTTCCTTACCATAGAAAAAACTGGACAGCCTCTGTAGTTAGCAGTGTGATTTCCTCCACAATTGCTACATTTTTTAATCTTCGAGTCATCCTTTGGTTTGTCGCATTGCGCGGAACAATGAAGCTCTCCACACACAACGCAAATCGGAGGCAACCTGCAGTAAGCCCTTGTATGGCCGTATTCTTGGAAATTTAGACACTGTTCGGGTCCTGATCGCTTATGCGGTTCCTATACGCTTATTTTGCGGTGCAACAGATATCTCAAATTATAAATAGGGTGCGTTTCGTCCTTTTTCACTCTCGTATCTCCAGGTTCCAGTTCAACGCGAAATAGAGGTTGAGGGACACATTCTCGATTTCTGATCTCTAATTTAGACTGGATCAACATTTGGGAAAATAAAGCAAATAAATGTAACGTTTATTGCTTTAGAATTGTTAAATGAAAGTGTGGTTTATATTAATCTAATACAAAAACTAATAAAAAATATTTTTTATATTTAAATAATAAATATTATTTCAAAGTGACAACATTTTTGGTTATGGTTGAATAATTTCAGTGTACTTATTTTATTACACAATGCGACATAAACCTGCTTTGTTGAAAGTTGGCATGCTACTGATTAAAAATTACAAGTTTTGTTCTCTTTGTGAGAGTCTCGTTGAGATTGTGTGTGTGCACACATAATACAGAGGGGTTTGCGTGGGCTTAATGATTTAGAGTAATATAAGAACAATTTTAACCATTTTTAATAAACAAAGCGTTAATCAATTTGATTAATCAATGGGATGAATTCCATGTCTATTTTCCATGCCTGTTATTGCATTTCATACACACTTATATAAATTAGCATATAGATATTATTATATCAAAGGGTGCCGTAGCCCAAGTAGTTAGCACGTTGACTACTAAGCAATGGTGATGAGGTCAACACTCATATATTTAAAGCTATAATTTCTATTGACACGTAATGTCTAAGAATTTTACGATGTATTCGGAGTTATCACTGATGCGTGGAGGTTTGAAAGTTGTTTCTAAATGTTCAGCAAAAGCAAGGCATTTTTGTTTATCTGTTCTAAACCAAATATCACTATTATTTTTAATGGGGACGTTCTTTTTTGCAAGACATTAAAGAAACTTAGTTGCATTATACAGTTCATGTTCTTTATTTTTGTTTTGGGGTTTTAGTTTGTTAAGATCAAACATACCCAACCAGTGGCGGATTTAGGCCTGGCCCATCTCAGGCACTGTTTGAAGTGCCGCCCTTTTTGATTATATGTGACATTTAAGTCACATATAATTACTAATAGTCTTTTTTCCACTGCAGTGTAATTCATTTATTAAATATTGTTTATTATTTTCGACCAAAAAATTTATAAAATTTTACACATAATTGGGGTGTTTTTAATAATCTTTTATTTCAAGTTTTCTGTTTTTTTAATTAGAAATTTCTAAAGTTTTTTAGTTTTATATAAAATTAAATATGTTATCTTAAAATAAAATTAAATACTTCATATGTACATGTGTTTGTGTACCGATAAAACACAAAAGAAACGCTTTTTCTGAAAAGTAAATATAACTTTAAATATAATATTAATATGAATACTATTTTTCAAAAATTAGCAAAGTTTTTTATCAACGCTTATTTTATTAATTTAGACTTTCGAGATTTTTCTCTGGCAAAGCCTTCAATTAAATCTTCATAGTCAATTTCATCCACCAATTGCGCTTCAATGGACAATAATGCAAGAGAATTAAGTCTATCTTGGCCCATACTTGCCCGTAGATAGTTTTTTACTCTTTTCAGGGTTGAAAAAGATTTTTCTGCTGAACAGTTTGTAGCGGGGATACTCAGAAAAATTCGCAAAAATTGGGGTAAACATATTGAAGATTCCGTATATTACATGTATATATAGAATATACTTTGTGCAGAACGCACATCTTTAGTATTCGCCAATGAATCTTTGAGTTGATAATGTAAATGAATGCATTCATTTGCTAATGTCTCTTCTAGATCATCAGGATACTTTTCCACCAGTTTATTTGCTTGTTGTATTAATTCATTTCTGATAAATTATTAAAAAAATTAAAGTTTTCAAAAAGTTTTACGTATGCATTTTTACGTTCCGATACCTGCACACTCAGAGTATCCAAAATGGGATAATAAATATTTGTACGAAAATGTTCCTGTCCAGAAATTGGTCCTCTTTCATTTGTCCGTGCTTCATCTGAATGAAGTTTCCTAATTTTTCTACGACGGGAATCATAATGATAATAATCTTGAACTCCAGATAGCAATTTAGCTTTTTCCTCAAATTCAGAAAATTGTTTATTTCTAATATACTGCAGAAATGAGGCAAGGGAATCATAAATTTGGATAACGGATAAATCAGCGTGGGACCCCTGAAGTTTCTTACTGGCAGCATTAAAACGATTTAAAATTACATTCCACACATTGACCAGGGTAGCTGTTTCCAGATGTTGTAATTTTCGTTGCAATCCAAGAGCTTCAGATCGTGTGGTTGGTTTCTCGTCCTCGTTTTCTGCAACAAGAAAATATTGTAGTGCAACGCTCTAATAAAGCGCATTAATAAACTTAATATAGATGTACCTTAGCATTTTATTTCCAATGCAGTTATGTATGCAGTTATTTTAGTAGTAAAGAAATACATTAACCATAACTGAACTGAACTAACCGGATATGCATACTTTATCTATATACATATATAAAGCACAAAATGTGTTTGTTTGTCGGAAAGCTATAGCTGCCTACACCAGTGAACCGATCTTTATAAAATTTTCACTGTTTGTTATTGGATATACGAATGGTCAAATAGGGTACTTATTTTTTTATATTCGACGTAGGCGTGGTACCACCCATACGTACTAAATATTTATCATCGTGTTGCTTGGTAACAGTAATAGGTAGCACATTGAAATTTTGCAACAGTAACCTCTATATTAAAAAGCACAGTTTAGAGAAAAATAAACTAGATTGGAATAGTGGGCGTGGTACCTCCCATACAAAGTGAAATATTATTATCGTGTCCTGGCGAACTGCAATAGATAGCGCCTTGAAACTACTATTAGTAACCCCTGTGCAAATGCATATAATATGCTAAATTACAGAATTAAATGGGACAGTGGGCGTGGTACCTCCCATATAAAGTGAAAAATTATTATTGTGTACATAGAGTACTATAATAGGTATGGTAGGTACAAGTAACCATCGTACCCATGCGTACACTCTAGAAAAAGGTAGGCCGGATTGGGACAGTGATCGTAGTACTCTCTGTACAAAGTAAACAATTATTATCCTGTATCTAGAGAACTGCAATAGGTAGCGTTTTTGAATTTTGCATCAGGAACCCCCATACGTATCTTACATTATGTAGATAAACACAGACTGAATTGAAATGGTGGGCGTCGTATCTCCTATACAAAGAGAGGAATTATTATCGTGTACCTGGAGAACTACAATAGATGGAGCCTTGAAACTTTACACAATTAACCCTCAGAATAATGGGCATAGTTAAGCAAAATACAAGCAGGATAATAATAATGGGAGTGGTACCTCCCATAAAAAGTAAAAAATCATTACTATGTTAATATGTGTAGTCAAGCAAAAAACAAATTGGTTGGGAACAGTAGGCGTCGTACCTTGCATATAAACTAAAACATTTTTTTATGAGAGAATAACGTGCGTTTTCGAGTTAAAGTTTGGCCATACTTTTCTTCAAAGTGTTTATTTTTTTTGTGGATGGGTGTAGCGAAGCTCACCGGGGATAGCTAGTTGTACAGTATTTTTCGGTTAATTGACCCTACGGTTAATTGGTTTCCACGCTTAATTGAACCACATGATCGGGCAAAAAATATTGCATACGAAAACACATGTAAATTTCCTCGGACAATTGAACCCGGTTAATTGATTTTCCCGCTTAATTGGTTCAAAATTCATGTCATCAAAAATAAATTTCCTCTTACTTTTACCCGGTTAATTGCATTATGTATTATTGAAAAATAATCTGGCATTTTTGCACATACGTATTTGACATCATTTGTGAAAAACACTGGGTGGCATCTCTACTAATTGAAAACAGATGTTTATTGCTAAGGAAAAACCGTGAGAAAGCGTAAGTGTTTAATTTTAATTCATTAGTATGTATGTATGTAGTTCCAATTATGCGTGATTTCTGTAATTGAACAAATTGTTCAATTAAACGGGTATCGGCTAATTATTTCCCCGGTTAATTGAACAAAAAAATGTGCAAATTTGATGTGCAATTAACCGAAAAATACTGTATATAAAGCACGAAATGTGATTGTTTCTTTGTTTGAAAGCTATAGCTGCCTACACCAGTGAACCGATTTTTCTGAAATTTTCACAGTTTGTTATTAGATAGACCGTTGGTAAAATAGGGTACTTATTTTTTGTATGTTGTGTATGTTCTGTAATCCGAAACCGAGTGAAATTGAAATCGAATAAATTTTTAAAGAAAAATATAACTTAGTTTCGCCTATTATTTTAAAACATTAGCAACCAAGGAAATTATGTGAATGGTCTTTAATCAAATGTATAAAAAAAATACCAAAATATTGTAAGATTTAAAAGTTATGACAATTTAAAATTTCATTCGAATTCAATTTCACTCCGTTTCGGATTACAGAACGTACCCGATTATCCTGTATCTAGAGAACTGATTTAGGCAGCATCTTGGAATTTTGCACCAGTAACCCCGATATTAAGATACATAGTCGAGCTAAACACAGACTGAATTGTAACAGTAGGCGTGGTACCTCCCATACAAAGTGAACAATTATTATCGTCTTCCTGGCAAACTACAATAGATAGAGCCTTTAAGCTTTGCACGAGTAACTCCTATATTAGTGCGCATAGTCTACCAAATACAGAATTAATTGGGACGGTGGGCGTGGTACCTCCCATACAAAGTGAAAAATTGTTATCCTGTATCTAGGGAACTGCAATAGGCATCGCCTTGAAATTTTGCACCAGTAAACACCATGGTAACGTACATAGTTTGGCTAAACACAAACTGAATTAAAGTAGTGGGCGTGGTACCTTCCATGCAAAGTGAAAAACTGATATCGTGTTGCTGGCGAACTACAATAGATAGCGCCTTGAAACTTTGCATGAGTAATCCCTGTACACATGCGTAAAATCTACCAAAACACAGAATGAATTGGGACAGCGGGCGTGGTACCTCCCATACAAAGTTAAAATTATTATCGTCTACATAGAGTACTATAATAGGTACGGTCTTGAAAGTAGGTAAAAGTTACCCTCATACTCATGCCTATACTCTAGAAGTACATAAGCTGGATTGGTACAGTGATCGTGGTATCCCCACCAATTTCAAACCAGTAACCCCCATATTAACGTCCATAGCTAAACACAGGAATTGGAATTTTGGGCGTGATATCTCCCATACAAAGTGATAAATGATTATCGCGTACCTGAAGAACTACAATAGGCAGAGTCTTGAAGCTTGGCACAAATAACACTTAGACACTTAGAGTAATTTGCATAGTCTAACAAAATAAAGACCGAATTGAGAAAGTGGGCATGGCATCACCCATATTGAGTGAAAAATTATCATCGTGCACCTGAAGAACTACAATAAGTAAAGTCTTGAAACTTTGAACAAGTAACCCTCAGAGTAATGTGCAATGTCTAGCAAAATACAGACTGGATTAAGATGGTGGGACTGGTACCTCCCATAAAAAGTAAAACATTATTATCGTGTTGATACGTATAGTCTATAAATTCTCTTTTTGTACGCGTTGTCAAAACTTTACTGATCTATGTTCAACCCTAGTAATCATTGTTCCAAAGACGGTGTATATAACATGATTAGGGTTCTTTCCAAACAAAAGTCTGGTCTAAAAATCTTTCAAAAAACACTGACGCAGTTGGTATGGATGGTATAAATCCTATATTTTTAAAAATCTTAACCCCCAAGATCCTACCCTTCCTCACACACTTGTTTAACACTATACTTATGAAATCTACTTTTCCATTAGAGTGGAATCATTCAAATTCTCAAAACCAATAATGAATTTCGACCGATTGCCACTCTCCCCTTCTTGTCTTGTTTTAGAAAATCTTATTTGTAAACAAATGAAGGTGTATCTGACAGGAAACAAATTTTTTTCGGAAATTCAATTCGGTTTTGTGAAGGGTAGAAGTTGCGTAACAGCTCTAGTAGATGTAGTTGAGGATCTTAGGTCGAAACTTGATATTAATATGGTTGCATTTCTGATTCTTCTGGACCACAGTAAAGCTTTCGATACAGTCATTTATCAAATTCTCTTAAAAAAACTTGAAAAATTGTTTTACTTTTCTAGATAGGCCTGTAATATTATGTCCTCTTATCTTACTAACAGATCCCAAATAGTTCAGTTTGAAGGTAACATTTCTAATGCACTTAGTGTCAACAGAGGAGTTCCACAAGGTTCAATAATAGGGCCTTTTCTTTTCTGTCTGTACATTAACGATTTACCTGATACTTCAATCAACAGTAGAGTTCATATGTACGCTGATGATGTACAACTCTATAACAGTTGTAATATGTCAGATATTTCTTTTTGTGTAAATAATATTAATGAAGATTTGAAAAAAATTAACGAGTGGGCTAATGCTAACGGATTATGTATTAATCCTTCTAAATCTAAATGTATTTGTCTTACAAAATCAAAGAAGTCTTTTGTAACTCCTCAAATTAAAATTGATAATAATCATATTGATTTTGTGACCTCTGCATCCAATCTGGGAGTCATTTTTAACAATAGACTTACTTGGTCCGATCATATTAATGCTGTAGTAGGAAGAGTCTATGGTATGCTTAGAAACCTATGGGCACTAAAAGTCTCTACACCATTTGCCATTCGTATGCTTTTAGATAAAACGTATATCATCCCATCACTCCTATATGGTTGCGAAATTTATGCAAACTCTGATAGTAATGACCAACGCAAAATTAATGTGTTATACAACAACATAGCTAGATATATTTTTCAGAAGGGCCGTCGAGAACAAATCTCATTATACTCATACCAGATTTACCAAATAAAACTTGACAATCTTTTTAAATACAGATGCCTTTTCTTTCTGCATAAAATTATTACTTCGAAGGAACCAACATAGAAGAATTATATTTGCTAGATCTTATCGTGGAAGGAATATAATTCAACAAAAACACAAAAGTCTTTTATCTAAACGACAATTTCTGGTTTATACAACTAGTCTTTGGAACACGCTACCAAATAATATCCAATAACTTGACAACGCTAATATGTATAAAAGAGAGTTATTTAAATTGCTTCAATGATAATTTATTTTTTTTATATATTTTTATATTGTTAATTAATATTTTTCTTAATTTATTTTAAACTTTTTATTTTTTGTGCTTGTTTTATTATTTCTTTTTTCTTCATTTTGAACATTGTTTTTATTTATTTTTACTGTTGATTTTTTAAATCTAATAATATTTAATATCTATTTTTGCAATGACAAACATATGTATTTATCACTAGCACTATCATTTGTAAGATACTTAATCTTGTTGTGCTAGATCGCTATCTTAATAAATAAATAAATAAATAAATAAAAAAAAAAAAAACAAATTGGATGAAAACAATAGGCGTCGTACCTTGCATATAAACTGAAACATTTTCGATGTGAGAATAGCGTGCATTTTCAAGTTAAAGGTTGGCCATACATATCTTCCAAGTGTTTACTGTATTTTTTGTGGATGGATGTAGCGAAGCGCACCGGGGATAGTTAGTCTTTTATAAAGTAAAAAATACATAAACTGATTGCAGCATAGTTTAAGTTGGTACCAAAAACGTAAGGGTCTTTAGTGTGGATTGCTTTCAAAGCAAAATCGAACAATTATTTCTAGGTCGCTTACAAAGTGGCGGGCACAGCTAGTTTAAAATAATATTATTATTTTATTACAAAAATAGTTTCATTAAAACATAAATTTATATAATTCCGCAAAGCAGGACACGGATTTGACATTTTTAACTTCAACACTTTCGTGTTATTAATCAAAAATATACAATTTGAAATAATGGGTGATTTTTTTGAGGTTAGGATTTTCATGCATTAGTATTTGACAGATCACGTGAGATTTCAGACATGGTGCCAAAGAGAAAGATGCTCAGTATGCTTTGACATTTCATCATGAATAGACTTACTAACGAGCAACGCTTGCAAATCATTGAATTTTATTACCAAAATCAGTGTTCGGTTCGAAATGTTCAAATGTGACAAATTTTGTTCAGCGATGAGGCTCATTTCTGGTTGAATGGCTACGTAAATAAGCAAAATTGCCGCATTTGGAGTGAAGAGCAACCAGAAGCCGTTCAAGAACTGCCCATGCATCCCGAAAAATGCACTGTTTGGTGTGGTTTGTACGCTGGTGGAATCATTGGACCGTATTTTTTCAAAGATGCTGTTGGACGCAACGTTACGGTGAATGGCGATCGCTATCGTTCGATGCTAACAAACTTTTTGTTGCCAAAAATGGAACAACTGAACTTGGTTGACATGTGGTTTCAACAAGATGGCGCTACATGCCACACAGCTCGCGATTCTATGGCCATTTTGAGGGAAAACTTCGGAGAACAATTCATCTCAAGAAATGGACCGGTAAGTTGGCCACCAAGATCATGCGATTTGACGCCTTTAGACTATTTTTTGTGGGGCTACGTCAAGTCTAAAGTCTACAGAAATAAGCCAGCAACTATTCCAGCTTTGGAAGACAACATTTCCGAAGAAATTCGGGCTATTCCGGCCGAAATGCTCGAAAAAGTTGCCCAAAATTGGACTTTCCGAATGGACCACCTAAGACGCAGCCGCGGTCAACATTTAAATGAAATTATCTTCAAAAAGTAAATGTCATGGACCAATCTAACGTTTCAAATAAAGAACCGATGAGATTTTGCAAATTTTATGCGTTTTTTTTATTATTATTATTGTTGTTAATTGCTAAACAAAGGTTGGCTAATAGCAAGAATATATAGACCAATTTCAAGTAAATAATCTACATATAAAGAAGAAATGTCTGGTTGGTAGTATAATTTTTCATTATGTTTAGATATAATATTTAAGAGTGTAAAATATTTTCAAAAAAGCTCTATCACCTATTAAATCTAATATTAAATTTGAAATTTTGCCTATTTTTTTATTACAATTTTTTAATTACAATTGAAACTACCTTCTAGATAGATACGAAGAATGCTGAAGACTAATGTAACGAATCGGAAAATGAATTACATTCTGCTAGTATGTAATTTTTCTTTATCTCTTTATTATAAAGAACTTCAGCCTAAAATATTATTAATTCATTTAAAAAATAGTTAAAATAAACATTTAATTAATGTTATTCTTTACAAAATCTAAGAAAATCAAAGTAGACCTTTCTGGAAAAGCTAACATTTTATTCGTAACAAAGGTTATATTCGGGTATGTTCTGTAATCCGAAACCGAGTGAAATTGAAATCGAATAAATTTTTAAAGAAAAATATAACTTAGTTGCGCCTATTATTTTAAAACATTAGCAACCAAGGAAATTATGTGAATGGTCTTTAATCAAATGTATAAAAAATAATATCAAAATGTTGTAAGATTTAAAAGTTATGACAATTTAAAATTTCATTCGGATTCAATTTCACTCGGTTTAGGATTACAGAACATACCCGATTATTTTAAAGAAGAGGTTGATACCAACATTTCACAAGTAATTTGCATTAAATCTAGGTAAAAATTTATGAAATAACCGGGTTTTTGTGAAATGAAGAGGAGGTTGATACTAACAATTCACAAGTAATTTGAAATAAAACTGTGTAACCGTTTACGAGAACACCGGGTACTCGTAAAATAGTTTAAAAAACCTATATTCTTTACAAATTCTGAGAAAATAACAAGCAATTGACCTTTCCGGAAAACCCAAAATTTTAATCTAAATAAAGCTTATACTATTTTAAAGAGAAGGTTGATACCAATAATTTGCAAGTAATTTGATATTAATCTGTTCAGATTAAAATTTTATCTTTTCCAGAATTGCTTGTGATTTTCTTAGAATTTGAAAGAATTAGAAGGGCTTTTTATATTAATTTTTTATTTAAATGTTGTGTTTGACCGTATTTACAACTTGCAACAAACGCCGATTTTTTTTTCCTATTCTTTTTGAAAGTTGCTTCGAAACCCTGTTTTCTTTTACATTTGAATTTTTTCAAAATATCTATTTCTGAAAGTTAGCTTTTTATGCTTTTCTGTGTTATTAATAAATAATCAAAAAACTGTATTGTCAACTAAACGTATTTTATTATGATTAAGCGATTAAACGTTCTTATAGATACAAATTAAATGAATATGCATATATACACATACACACATTCACATTTATATATATATGAAATAAATTTAGTTTACGGCCAAAAATTTAAAAATAAGTATTCTATGGTGTGTAAAATTAATTTTAATTAGTTTCGGAGTTATGGAAAAAGTTTTGTATATCTCAACCATTTAATGGAATGAGATAATATGAGTATCACTGGAATGATAATTAAAAGTGCTATTTAACTAAATTAAAATTAATGAAAAATATTATAAAATATCAAGCAAGCACAAAAAATTATTTTTTAAAGGATTTTCTTGTCTATGTTCTGGCAAAAATAATGAAAATTGAAACAGTGTTTTTTGTTCACCTAAAATGTTTCTCAAAGGTAAAAATGGCAAAAATATAAAAAATAAAAATAAAGGGTTTTGCGAGAGTGGCAAATATTTTCAAATAGTTGTAGCCTAATTTTTGAACCGGACCGGGTAGACACGTTACACCTACACAAACTATGTACAAATTTGTCCCCTCGAACAAATAATAAAACCAAAAATTAAAGGCTGTTTCGATAACTCGACTCGATTTTACATATATAACCTTATATTGACACTTAAAATTTACACATATTATATTTAACAATATTTACTGTAACAACAAGAAACGAAAATAAATTTAATAATAATGGGGTGTTCCCTTAATGTCTCAAAGTTGCGTAATTTGACTTTCTCTTCTTAACCTAGTAGGTAGACACTTGATATTTACACAGGGTATTTAGTACTACGCTCTAGTAGAAAAAATAAAACGTGAAAAATTATAGACTTGAATTTTTAAAGTTGAACTGAGCATAGTTCGAGACCATACGTGTGTGAGTCTGACTCACACTTGGCTGATTTATTTTTATTAATTTTATTTTGATTGGATAATACTTTTAATACCTTTCCAATGCACGTATATTTTCTTATTCCGCCCTAAAATAGTCGAGATACACAATACTTTACATACAAATTTAAAGGGGTTCGGAACTCCGAAACTAAGTACCGCCCAATTTGTTCTCTTGACATTTTTGTTTAAAATTAAATTTTTATATGTATACATATCTTAAATTATAATTTGGAAATACATTTTTTATACAAAACAAAAAGACAATTTGTCGTTTTCCAAAACAAAAAACAAAAAATGCCTCGTCAGGCTTTGTCAAGCAACTTTTTCAATTCCGCTTGCCTCCCAACCCCTCTTACTAACAAGAAAAAAGTTTCATGAAAAAGTTGCTGCGTTTATTGCAAGTTGTAAAAGTAGTCTAAGTCTTCATTATTGTTTCTAAATAGACAAATTTTCAAAAGGACCAGCCTAGGACAAATCAATGAAAAACATAAAACTATGCTGATTGTGTGACAGTAACCAGATGTCATCAGCATAGTCAAGGTCTGTAAGTCTTCCAGCCATGCCGACTGTGATCCAACGCATGGGATTCACATAATAACATCGAGCACGATATTGAATAGTAGGGGAGATAGGCCACACCCTTACCTTACTCCTGTTTTAACGCTTAAGTTTTCGCTAACTTGACCTTCATGGAGCACTGAGCAACTTGCATCCATACAAAACCATTCAGGAGTCTAAATAAATTATCCGGTATTCCTTTACACTGCATCGCTTTCCATATGGAGTGAGGTAAATGCACGTTGAAAATCTATAACTATCAAATACAAATTCGATTGTCATTCGGCTATCTGCTCAGTAATTATGCGAAGACTGTTAATGTGGTCTATGTAACTATTTGGCCTGAACCCTTAATTCAGGCTCTGCCGCCACAGATATGCCATTAAATAAGATACGTGCTAAAATCTTCTTAAGCGTATTTAAAAGGGTGATGCGTCTCTAATTTTTGCACTCCATCTGGTTTCCTTTTTTAAAATGTTGATTATCAATCCTTACTTAAAGGCACTCGGAACCGTTTCATTCTGCCAAGTGTTCTACTAAAGGTTGGACTATACCTGTCGAAAGGGATTTATCAGCTTTAAATAATTCAGAAGGCTGGGTGTTTACATAATTTATTTGTTGAGACAATTTTTGGCGGACTCAAAAAAGGCATTTCCAACCTGTGTCGAGATTTGATACATTATCTTTAAGTGGTTCAGTTTTTTGAGAGAGTTTGAGAAATGAAGTAGTGTTTCTCTCCCTTCTCCTATTTCAGTCATACTTGGTCGTATGACAATACCATGCATGCCAATGACAGCCTTTTTACCACAACTGTCACCACCAATCTGAGCATTAAAATCGCCCATCAAGATAAGAGTTAAGCCTGCAATAAAATTCTTCCTTGATCAACCTATCTGACGTCTCGGTCCTCGCTTATGTTTTTAGCTTTTTTGCTATTATTCTGTTGCCATGAGGTTGTCATTCGATTAGACTTTTCTTAGTCTCTTAGCTGTTGGCAAGCGGGTACTTGAACTGCATAACCATGGAATACTTGGTCTAAGACTGGAAGTAGTGAGCTGATTGCGTCTTTCAACAGAGGAATCGCTTCGTGATATCCAGCGAAACGCCGGGACACGTATAAATCCTACCATTTGTCTCATAGTGTAATTATTTGACTGAGGAAACAAAATCTGAAAAATTTTCAAATTTGTTTTTGTCGAAATGAGGTCGGCTTCCAGACAGCTTACTCAATAAATAGAAGTCCCAGTAGCAAGCACGAATAGCTTAGCAAAGATAAGAAAACACAGAATAAATTGTGGTTTCAAAAAAGAATAAGAATAATTACTTTCCTTTTATTTATTTTCATGTTTTTCCAAAATTTATTTTACTTAGAGTTTAAGTTAAATTCATGTTAAATAAAAAAACGAACGATATCGATATATATAAAGTTCAAAATAATATTACAACGCAAGAAGTTAAAAAGCGCGACTCTAACAACGAAAACAATATTTCTTTTTTATTGTCCAACGATATGGCGCAAAGAAAGACTTAACACTCTACGGCCAATGATATGGCGTAAAAAGTTATTACAACAATAAAAGTAGAAATTTATAAAAGCGCGACTTTAACCACGAACAACATTTTTAAACTTATTTTCGAATGTTAAAAACTAAGTTCCCCCCGGGGGTTCCAATTGTCATTGCAGTACATTCTCAAATGCCTTAACGCGGTTCACTCGGGGAAAATAGGGGCACCAGACGCTAGGGTTCCTAGAACCTAAATCTGGAGGAAAAGTTCTGTGTGTTAAAACACACGGGTTCTCTTCGAGGCCCGACCAGTGCCCAAAGGACTGGTACCACGGGAATCGCTTGCCCCACAGAGAGCCTATCCTCTCTGTGACCGATTGTTGGTGAGGTCCCCTTCGGGGGTACACGTGGTGGTTGTGGTTTAAGATCGATTAATGTAGGTATTGTGCAAGGTCGATCAAGTGTGCTGTTGCACTCTCAACAGACGGAGTTTGGATAGTCTCCAAACCCCTAAGCAAGAGGCTATAATATGGATCTAGGCTTGCCTTGGATAAGCCTTGCCATATTATATAAATTGCTAGTCATTGTGACTGTATCACACACAAATTACGATTGGTGGCAGTCGTAAAGTGTTGTTATACTACACAATGGGGGCGCTAGTCTACGCTTATATTTCACTCGGTGGAAAGACCACCGTAGGATTAGGCCTAACCGGCAGGTGCCCACGTTAATCTTGTTGCCCGTCTGTTAAAAACTAAGTATTAAAAAAACTTATTGACGCAAAATTAAACTAAAAAAGACAAGAAGAACAGCAGCGCCTCTTAGACGTCAGATCCTTTCAACTATAATTTAGCATCACCCATTATGAACCAGAGATGGATGGATGGAAATACGATGGTAGCGAGGCGATTTCTACAGTCTCCGACTTCTTAGATCTGCGGCTGTTGTAACGGTTCCCAAAGTGCTTAGAACCAGAGCTTGAGACGAACGAGGCCTCTCACTCTCATTACCATCGGACGAACGAAGTCCTCTGGCTGAGTTATTGGATGAACTAGGCCCTTTTCCCACTTGGCGTTTGGATGAACTAGGCCCGCGATGTAAACTGCACAACAACTAAAAATCAAGCCAGAATCAAATCCATATCCTAAATTTATGTACAGCCATATCTCTAAAGTTGACTTTCCACCAAAATTGTGTTTTAGCTTTCAAACCAAAACCATAAAGAATGAAACGAGATACTGCATTAAGAAACTAGAACGAAAGAAAAATAAAACAAAAAAAAAAAAAACAAACACATCCTCTCCTTTTTTGAAGACTTTTCTCTCTATTATATAAATTTATAAAAAAGAATCCGATGAACAGTACCGAAAAATTAAAAAGTAAAATGAACTCAAGATTGAAGCAAAATTGATATTTCTTCCTCTCTTGTAAATTTCAAAGAACTCCACGAAACCCGATCAACAAAAATGTTTCTATAATGTTAAGCTCGCAAAACTAGACTTTCAAATAAAGTATGTATGTAAATTTTAAGAAAAAATATCGAATTTAATTTTTTGTTTATAAGACAACAAAATAGGTACCACAAAAAATTGTTAGTTGGTCACATACAATGAAATTTATAATCAAGCTTAAGTTCGTTTTTATTCTCTCTAAGAAAGAATTGATTAAATTACAAATTAGATGATAATATTAAAGAAAAGTTGGGAAAATTTAATTTTTAGACACCAGCACGAGCGGAATGCACATTTTCTAGACAGCCACGTCCGTCATCAGCACTCTTGTATCTAATCTACTTAGAGTAGTGTTTAGATGTAAGCATCATCTATATAACCAACCAAACCCAGATAAAGGAATACGAGAAAACTTGTATTCAATTATCAATCGTCAGTTGGTGAGAACGAAGTCTACCACTACCTTAAGCTTCCCTCTTGTTGAATATTTTTTTAGTCTTAATATTTACCACCTTATATTTTGTTGTTCCTTCAGCCAACCTTCGGTTAGCAATGAAAGTTACTGTTTGTTTATTTGTTTTACTTCCAACATTCGTTTTTATTTAACACTAATCTAGTATCAAACAAAACTTTGTTGAGTAAACAAGATCGCGCAGTGCTTTGCGATTTTTAATTTTTGAAAATTTTAATTATTATTGGTCACCATATTTCTTTAACAACAATTGAAATCTACGAGTCAACAATTTTCAGTTCAATAACTATGTACATACATATGTGTGATGTTAAATAAATTATAATAATTAAAACAAGTATTTCAAGCCGAATTTCATGTACATGTAATAGACTGCAGGTTACCAGCTGCCATCCCAAATCCAATCACAATCGAAATGTGATGAGCTCTCTTTAGGCAAATCGTTTTCCAGCGTATGGCGTATACCTGCCTCGAGATCTCACTTTATTTATGTCTTAATCATAGACTTTAATATTATATAAAATTCTATGATTTCACTTATTTATTTTAAATGAATTTACTTTAAATAAAACAAATCCCAAAGCAAAAAAACTCACAAACAGAGTTGAGCAATCGTAAACAAAAAACAGCTGAGCAACTCGGTTATATTAAATACAGCTGTCGGCTTGTGTCTTTGCTAAATATCCAACTATAATGCAGTGCATCGATAATACAGCATCTGGTAATTATTGCCAGAAGCTTTCAATCTGTATCAAAATGATCAATTTATTTAACAGTAGCAAAGTAAATATAAAAGCTTTTTGCACTGTTAAACACTATGTTCTTGTATTATTTTGTAGAATAAAAACAAATACTACAAGACGAATGCGCACAAATAAATAAAATCAATTTCACCTTAACTTTGATAAACTCTTTGGATTCCGCACCAATTCCAATTATCCGATTCGATTGGCCCAATATTTTTGCCGAAATGAGGTCGGCTTCCAGACAGCTTACTCAATAAATGGAACTTCCAGTAGCAAGCCCGAATAGCTTAGCAAGAAAAAAGATAATAAAACACAGGATAAATTGCAAGTGTTTCAAAAAAGAATAAGAACAATTACTTTCCTTTTATTTATTTTCATGCTTTTCCACAATTTATTTTACTTAGAGTTTAAGTTAAATTCATGTTAAATAAAAAAACGAACGATATCGATATATATAATGTTAAAAATAATATTACAAAGCAAGAAGTTAAAAAGCGCGACTCTAACAACGAAAACAATATTTCTTTCTTATTGTCCAACGATATGGCGCAAAGAAAGACTTAACAAACTACGGCCAACGATATGGCGAAAAAAGTTATTACAACAATTAAAGTAGAAATTTATAAAAGCGCGACTTTAACCACGAACAATATCTTTAAACTTATTTTCGAATGTTAAAAACTAAGTATCAAAAAAACTTATTGACGAAAAATTAAACTAAAAAAGACAAGAAGAACAGCAGCGCCTCTTAGACGTCAGATCCTTTCAACTATAATTTGGCATCACCATTATGAACCAGAGATGGATAACCCGTTATGACATGAACAAAATTGACTGGCAAGCTAGCTGCGTATTGCCAAAAATGGAAGGTGTTCAGAGTATAAAAAGTCACCATTATGACGTATGATATTTTTTTTGTAATTATTTTATATTAAATGTTACAAAACAGATAACAAATTCACTACGGTAAGTCAATTCTTATATTTTGCAAAACAAGATGAAACTCTTAAAAATTATTGTTTTGCGTTCGTGTATGCTTTCTTTATCAATGACTCGTAAAAATTAAGTTAAGGCATCATTGGTCTTCACTTTCTGTTGCCGTTCTGTTCTCTGAATGCATTTTGTAGTTACTTTTTCCGCAAAAACGCACGTATTATTACTTTTCTTTGAAAGCATATATTCAGTTTTAACTTCTCCACTGCTTATTTTTCTAATATATTATTTATCTGTATTCCACAAATAAAGCAAATAAATAGTTTAAAATTTGTTTTTAGCAGGTTCGTCCGTAACAGGACGAAACGGAACAGAAAAACTAACTCCATGTACACATTTCTATTTATCAAAAATATATCAGCTGTTTCGTAACAGAACGGAAAGTAAAAGCTAATTCTACCTTTAATCTATTTTTAAGAGATTGGCTTACATTTTTACGCCACTGGCGAAAACTTTGCAAAGAGCAAAAAGAGAGCAAAAGAATCTCATAGAACAAAAACTTTAATGTATTACATTCCGTTAGATTTGTCAATGCTTTACAAGTATGTCATAAGTTCCGTTTGGAATTGAAATGATTCCGTAGTAACCATTTCGATCGGAATGGTCGAAAATCCCGTGTAAATATTTATATATGCAAAATTAATTATTTGCCTTCCAACTGGTACCAAATCAACGTATCAGCACATAAAGCGAAGAAATCGCTCCATAAGTTAATATAGTGGATAAGCAAATGATTAATGTGAAAAACAAATCAAATTTTTGGAACTTTTTGGAAAATACCACATAACAGATGAAGAACGTGGATTATTCAAGGGAATGAGTGAAGCCGGCATGAAAGTTGGCCAAATTTCTGCTTCTGTAAAGAGAAACCGTAACACGAAAACAAATTTCATCAAAAATCCAGATCACTAAGTTATTAATAAACGTAGCGGCCGGATATGCACTATTGATGACAGAAGCATACGGCGCATACAGCAGTTAGCAACTAATATCCACATGAGTTGTAAACTAATAAAAGCGAAACTTGGTCTAAATGTGACTAAACAACGTGCTTATCAAATAATAAGACAATATTTAGACCTAAAATATGACTATCGAGTGCCTAAACCACGTCTAAAACAACGCCATATAAATGCAAATATGGTATTTTATGGAAAGTATAAATTTTGGGAAGATAAATTTGAACACAAAAAGTTTAATTTGGACGTACCAGATGGTCTCCACAAAAATTAGATGGACGTAAGACGCCCACGGGAAGCATGCCGCAATCAAATTCATGGTGCAGGATCACTCAATGTATGGGGAAGCCCAAAATATTCTTTGTGCTAGGAAAAATGAATGCAGAAATTTACATCATACATCTTGAAACTATATGACAACTGGAAACAGCTAAAAAAGGATATATTGGTTGAATGGGTCAATATTGATGTGTCTGTCCTGAAAAAACTGTTGGAGTCAATGCCCCGTGATGTTAAATTGGTCAGGATAAACAAGAGTAACACAACTTCTTATTAACATATATAAAACTTTTATTTTGTAACTAAAATAATATGTTTATCTATTAAATAAAATGTTTGCACATATAGATTATTATATTTTTTTATATATTTTAATTTCTTTTAACTATAAATTAAAAAAAAAATATCTGTTCCCAATTTCCATTGCTTCTTTTAATTGAAATTAAAGTTGAAGGATTGCACATATAATTATTTGTAAGGTATGTAACAATTTCCGTTTGGATTTGAAATGATTCCGTCGGAACGGTTTCAGCTTTTATAGGTTCCGTTCCATTTTGGTAAAAATATGAAGTTTATTAATAAACTACACCAAAATACATTTTTTTACCCTACAATAGCACAATCGATAACATTTGTTCTTGAGTACGTTAACACTCTCTTACGAACTCGACAACTGATCTCTTAGACGCTTAAACAATACTGCCATGCCGTTTGGATTTTAAAATGTTGCATGTTCTTATAACAAATATTATTCATTGTTTTCTAAGATCTTTATAAATCCTAAGATACGGGGTCTGTTCGATCTAACACTTGTTAAAGTATATCAACATGTTTTTTTGCTTGCATTAACGCATTTGCGATTCACTAACCTATGGTTAACAAATAAAAAATGCAAACAAAAATAAACGGCAATGCTGCTAAACAAAATGTCAAAATAGCGAAAAGAACAAAGAGGAATGAAAAATAATAAACAAAATATACAAAACTTTCCATCCAAGTGTTTCATTTTTAATTTTATTTCTAAAAAATTGTTTAAATTCATTTTTATATGGTAGGTAAAATACATACATATGTATGTATGTGGTTTAGTTATAAATATTAATTCTTTAGAATATTTTACATTTTGTAGAATGGCAACAAATACTGCTCCAAAAAGAAGCCGCGCGTCAGCCGAGCAGCTTCATCCAATGGCCAACTTTATCTTTTGATATTTTGATAAAGTAAACGACACAAAAGTAGTTGTAGTTAAATTAACAATACTCGACTTGCTAAGAAAAACAGCTGATTAATAACAACATCAAATGTCATTAAAAAGCATTACTGAGTAGCAAAGTCTTCAGTTTTGTTGTTAAATTTTTTTAACGAGTCCCAAATCGTTAAAATTGAATAGTGAATCGCACTACTGAATTTTCGCGGGCTGTGTATATTCGATTATCGAAACACACAAACGTGACTAACCTTTTCAGTTGTAAACAACAAACTACTAATCCAAATTGGCTGATAATACCAAATAAATGATTAAAAATGCTTGACTGTTTTCAATACATATGTAATTGCTTAACTGCGTAGAAAAAGTGTGCAGCGAAAGCAAAAAGCAAAAGTAAATAAAAGAAGAGCAACTCATTTGCTTAAGCTTGATATGTGTCTCTTTCTGCAGCAAAGCAATCAGCAAAGCAATTACTTTAAAAAACATTTGCTGTTGCTTAAACAATAAGTTGTTCTTACTGTGAAGAAGTGGCTGACTGCGATTGCCGTTTTTTGCTGTTACTCGCTGCTTCAGTCTTAAGTTTTAGAAAATTCTTTGACAGTGAGAGATTAAATTATGGCGCCACGTGTAAATCAAAAAAAAAACAGAAAGACACACATAGTAAAATTAAGCAAATGAGTTGCTCTTCTTTTTTTTTTTTGCTTTTGCTTCGCTTATAACCAAATGTTATAAAAATGCTGAGGAATTCAGTTTTTTTTATTTGCTGAAAAAGATGTAAGCAAAGCAAAGATTTTAGTCCTGTTGCTATTTTTAAGCAAGCAATTTAAACCCAGAATACCAACATATGACTTACACATGTGTACTAAAGACCTGCATATGTTGAACTATACAACATGATGACAATTGTCGCACCATGCTATTGTAAATTCATACACTGTTGTTTGAACATGTTAGATATGGCTTACGAAGACAGTGCCTAATAAGTTACAAGTAAATTTTAGTATGGTTCGAAAAACGAATTGACACACATGAGCAATAAAACCACGCATGCGACACTTGTTTAATATGATGTCTTCTAGTTACTTGACTTGTTTATGACCAAAGGCCCCCAACCAGAGAAAGTTCTTAAAACTGGATAAAATGAGAATGTAGTGGTGTTTTTCACAGAAAAAAAATCAAATTGTTTAACAAGAGTAAATACAAAAGCGTTTAATTTTGAATGAGTTAACTAAATTTTAATTTAAGTTTTTTGTTAAGATAGAGAAAAAAAAGTAGAAAAAATGGTTGCATGTGAATATTGTATGGTTGTGAAAATTCCATATAAAAGGTTTTTGTACAATATTAAGTTAATGTATAATTAAATTAGTTTTCTTATGATTCTTAGAATTAAGAAAGTCATGAATTGTAACACATGTATGTGTATGTTGTGAAAATGCCGTACTAGTTGTTGTTATGAAAAAAAATCTAACATATTCATTTTCAATGGTAATAGGTAGAGAAATCACACAATACAATAGCGCTTGTTTAGAAATGCTCATTACTGTCATAAGATCCTTTTGTGTAAAGTTTTTTTCAACCATAATTACGTTAATTTATTTTTCATTCTGAACTATTAAAACTAATTTCGTATTTTCCAATTTAATAATATGGAAATAAACTATTCATGGATGGGTACCCGTATATCATTTTTTGTGAAAATAAAACAAATAAATGTAACATTTATTACATTAAAATTGTTAAATGAAAGCGTGGTTTATATTAATCTAATACAAAAACTAATAAAAAATATTTTTTATATTTGTCATATATCTTAAATTAAAAATATTAAAAAAAAGGAAGTAAAAAAAAACATCCAAGGAAATCTTGGCGACTATGATGATCTTTTTAGACCGCCATTTTCTGTCATATTTTCAATTTTTGTTTTGTTATTAATTAATTATTAATTTAAAAAAATTCCTTATTAACAAACTTCATTTCTGAGGATAACTTTTACGCAAAATATTACTCTACTTCAGATGAACCATCAAAAGCGTCGTCCATCATTTGTATTCTCTCATAGTTGGTATTCACTTGGTTGGACAATCAGACTCAATTAGCTATTTCCTCAGAAATTCCTCCTTTCTAAACTGCACACTGGCAACTTTGCCGCTTTGGCACGACTAAGGCTCGCGGGCTTGGGTGATGGATTCGTTGCAGTTTAGAAAAGCAGGTGACATTAAGTTGTGCCAGTGCTACTGACAAGCCAAGTTACTCATCTTGGGCTTCGATGGAATGGCCCTCGCTTCTCCCTCCCCTAACCATGGTATTCTCTGCGCGAGTTGTTTGGGAATACCCCTAAACGTGCATCACCACCACTTGACACTTACCTCATTTTTTTATTCTTTAAAAAAACTCATCTCGGATTACTAAAAAAATCGGTCACATCTTATATTTCCAAAACTTCAGACTTCAATAAAAATACAAAATCTTATATATAAATTTTTATAAATATTCTTACAGTGTTACAGGTTGTATATGTAGGTTTATATATATATATATATATATATATATATATATATATATATATATATATATATATATATATAGTTTTCAAGTATAAGGTTGGCCTATTTGGAGTTGAGTTTTTTATATATTGGCTTACACTTTAAATTCGTACTATTCGCTGAACTTTTCTCCAAATAAACTAACTTAGTTTTCTTCTTTGTTTTGTTATTACTTTGT
Organism: Phasia obesa; assembly: GCA_949628195.1. Lineage (NCBI taxonomy): Eukaryota > Metazoa > Arthropoda > Insecta > Diptera > Tachinidae > Phasia > Phasia obesa. The sequence goes on from OX451219.1 coordinate 64,398,638, forward strand.
AATCTTAAATGTAGTATTTATTTTTCTCTTTGGTTTTATTGTTTTATAACCCATCTGTATTTATTCTATTTTGTTACTTATCTTTTGTTGTTGTTCCCACTAGGGCTTATTTATTTATTTTTGTTTTTGTTTTTAAGTCTAAGACCTATTACATGATGAACAAATAACTAACTTATTTGGATAAGAATACTTTTAATTATGGATATGTCTATAGAATCAAATTAAAATGTAAGTTAAATGCTAAGTAAAAAATAAATGTTAAGTAATCCAAAACTTAATTTAAGATAGATCAAATTCTTAAACAAATGAATGAGTACGAGTCAATTTCCGGTAAGTATTATAATGATTTTTGTGTTTTACTTTCAGTTTTCAACTTTGCACTTTTGGAACGAGTAATTTCAAATTTCAAATTACGATGTGTCTCAAATTTAAGGAATGATTTGGAATTAGAAATAACAATTTTGAAATAAAAATTTGGAATCTTGAACTTTAGTGTTAGGAACTGTAAATTTAAGAATTTATGGGGAAAATATTTTCGAATCTCGAAATATGCAGTACGACTGGTATTTCTATCGGGTAAATCTGGATTTCGTAACAAGAAAAGCACCCTGAAGATTTAAAACAATATACTTCGAAACATTAATTAAAATTGCCACAAAACAAGTGTTTAAACTCAGCAATAAGAAATATAATTTCGAATTAAAAATAATTAAAAATAATTTCGACTTTTGAATTATGAAATATCGTTTTGATGTTTGGGCCAACAACTTCGCTTGAATTTATCAAATTCGGATTTGTAATATAATTTTGCAATGAAACTGACTTTGAATTTTGATTTAGTTTACCAGAAAATATTATTTTGAGACTTAAAGAAAAAGTAATTTGTATCTAGAATAAACAATTGAATTTTGAAAATAGTTTTTGGTAAATAAAACTAATTTCGAATTTGAAAGTTTAAAAATAGATCTTTGAACTGGAGGCAACAATTTCGAATTCCGAAATGGGAGACAGAATTTTGTAATAAAAACGAATTTCTACCTTGAGGATGCTGGAATATAAATTTAAAAAAACGTACAATTTCGAATTTCGAAATACCCCACACAACTTAGTCCGTAGAAAGTAACTTCGGATTTTGAAATTTGACAATACTCCTTTGTGATGAAATTTTGAACCGATTTTGTAAATAAAATGTTCAAAAAGTATAATTTCGAATTTCTACCCACATACGTTTTCGAAACTCAATTTATGTTGAATTTGGAAAAATGGAATTTTGAACTATTGAATCTAAAACCCTGTCTATTGTTTGCTCCAAATCGAGCTAAGCTTCTCAGAGCTTAAACGGATTTTGCCGCCGCTTCTAGTTTGAGTCACCAATAACCTCTTTGAGTTGAGTCCTCCCCGTCTCAAAGAGTTTAAAGCTCTCTCAAACCGCCCGCTTTGGCTGTGTGCCCAAAACACACGTGGTCAATTGAATATGAAGATTTTCTTTTATAGGCAAAGAAAAATCAACAAAAGAAACTATCTAAAAAATAATTACAAAAAATCTTAACTTTTTTACGAGACTACTCTTTCACGACTACCCAGGTTTTGAATCGACAAACAATTTTATAATATTACTATAATAAAACTAACTACTTTTACTTAGCTGGTGTTCCGATTGTGGTTGATTCTGATGGTGATGCTGACAATTTGATTGATGATGACTACGGTGCTGCTTCTAGTGAAGTTGATGATATTGGTGATTATGGTGAATTTGCTGCTACTGTTGATGATTTTGATGGATTTTGCTAACACTATTGATGATACTGATGTTGTGGATTTGATGAATTATGATGCTATTGAGGGTGGAAATGAAGTTGAGAAAAAAACTGTGCATATGATGATAATTTTGCTGTTAATTATAAGGATGATTGTTGAGTCGATTCTTAGGATGGTGTTGTCATAGCTAAAGATGATGGTGTTGGTGACCCTGTTGCATTTGTCTCTTTAAGAAAAGTGCATGATGGTTTGACGTTGAATGCTTATGCTGTTGTTTCCTTTTGCTAACTCCGTGTATAAGATGCGCCGACGTTCATTTCAAAATGGCGATACATACGCGCGTACTTTCATTTTAAAATGGCGCTACTGGTGTTTTTGTAGCGAGTTTTCAGTTTTCACGCGGCGTTCACTAGGCTTCTATTTTTATTAACAATGGCGCTACCGGTGTTTTTGTAGCGTCTTTACGTGAACCCTTACTTCTATTTCTTGTTTTGCTGTTGCTGCAATTGGTGTTTTGCTCAAGGGCGTCTTTCTCTTTTTCTTTCTTGACCCAGGTTAGAGCAATAGTGTAGGTTGTGCGTGGTGGTTTCGTTGTATTTCTTCTTTGATATACTCGTCGAAAAAGTGGCGTGGGTGGGCCTTGCTGTGGTTTTATTTAAAATAGCATTTTGGGTTATTTTTCGGTTTTTTTTTCCTTAGCAGATGCTACGGCCGCTGTTGAGGATGCGGAGGCGTCAGGTGTTGGATATTTATGCCCTTTCTTCGGGACTTGGCCTCTCCTGAAATATTTTTCGCCCTCCTCTCCAGCGCACTTATGCCACCTGTTACCAAAAATTATTTTGCTAACCGTTCGTTATGCCTATTTTTCTAATTTTTGTCTGCTGCCCTTTTTCCCACTTTTTTTTTGACACTACGCTTTCCTAAATTTGCCATAAGCCGTTTTTAATTTTATGAGCACACTTTTAATTTATTTTTACTTTATTCTTACTCATCTCGATGCCTTTGATTTTCTTAGATACTTTTCCGCTTTTAATAATTTGCACAACCTTGCAGCTTCACTTTTCAGAGCATAAAGACCGGAAACAAAACTTTTAGAAGGTACGTCACTTCTGACAAATTGTTCTGTAAGGTCAAGAACCATAGTTGTAATTTCGTAGTAGTCTGGGGTTGCAATACTCAATACCTTTTAATAGTGTTGAGTCGGTGTTTACACCGGCGAGATAGTACACACCTCCTTTGGTGGGCGTGGTTACTTTATCATATTAGCAAATCATATTTGCTAATATGATAAAGTTCAACCGCTTGGTCTCCCTGTTCTTTTTGCCTACTATTTTGTCCTTTATGCGTTTAAATCTTTTGCGTGAAATACTTCTTGTTTTTTCCCTTGCAGGTTCTCCACTTCGTACAAATTATTTCCAACCGGCTTTACGATTCTACACTGTACAAACTTTTTACAAATTTTCGCCGACACCTGCTTCGAGAAGTCCGACAGCTGAAAATTTCTTCGATAAACTTCTTGCCCAGTTCTAAACTTCGTTTCCCGACATCTCACATTGTATCTTTTTGCATTGTGTTCATAACTTTTATGTAGGTGTTTTCTCACATTATCTCTAACTATTTCCAGGAATCCGCTACGATTTATTATGCTATTTTCAGCGTCCTCAATTAGATCTAGCTTTCTTGCTAAGTTATATGCTGAAGCGTGTGTTATCATATTTGTGCCGAATAAGATGAAATATGGCGTGGTTCCTGTCTCGCTGTGCACTGACGATCTGAGAGCGACTTCTATTTCACATAGGTACTGATCCCAGTCGGTTTGATTTTTGTCCAAATATGATCTTATGGCTGCCAATACTGACTGATTTACGCGTTCAGATGCGTTTGCCTGCGGGGCATAATTGGCTGTCATAAAATGTTTAATACCAAAACTAGTCATTACTTCTTTAAATTGCATATAAATTGTTTACCGTTGTCCGACACTAGAGTTTCCGGGCATCCAAATTTGTTAAAATACTTCATTTACTAGGAAATCAATAACTTTTTTCGCATTGGCTTTTGGCATTACCTTTAGAAAAACATATATTGAAAAGTAATCGAGTACGATGAATATAAAACTGTTTCCTTTTTTGGAACGTACATACGGGCCTAAGAAATCTATATAAATACGTTGGAATGGACGGCTGGTGTCAGCTTCGCTTCCCATTGCTGGTTTCAGAACCATATTTGCAGGTTTGCTTTCTTTGCATGTATCACACTGATTAACATAGCTACGAACTTGTACATTTAGATGTGGCCAATAAAAGTATTCACGGAGCTTTACCAATGCCGCCATGTGCTGCAGTAGGTGGTTTATGAGCCTTCTCGATTAACTCCTGCGTAAGACTGGTTGGTACCCACAACTTCCATGAGTGTTCTTCTCGAATCTCATTGCCATCATTGGGTTTTGTGCGCTTGTACACAAGTCCTTCCACGATTTTTAGGTCCGGTAGCCTATCCTTATTGTTTTCGATATTCTTGATTAGGTCTTGATAATCTTCGGTCTTAAAATCAGGTGCACCTAGATCTAATATTGGGGCTGTTTCCATTGCATCCATGTCGTATCTCGACAAAGTATCTGGAACGATGTTCTGTGTTCCCTTCCGGTGCTTAATTTGAAATGAAAAGGTTTGTAATTACAGGCTCCACCTCGCAAGACGTCCACTCAGATCTCGCTGAGACATTAGCCACTTCAGGCTTGAATGATCTGTGATCACTACGAAATTCATCAGCTCAACATATGGTCTAAAGCGTTTTACTGCCGAAACTATCGCCAAACATTCTCTCTCGGTCGCTGAATAGTTTTTTTGTGCCGCTGTAAACTTTCTAGAAAAATAAGCAATTGGGTGTTCTTGGAACAATACCGCTCCCATACCGACATCTGAAGCGTCGCATTGTATGAAAAATACTCTATTGAAGTCTGGATGAGTTAACACTGGGCTGGCTGTCAAACATGCTTTGAGTTTATCAAAATCTTTCTTGGCCTCATCCGTAAAAACAAATTTTTTTCCTTTCTTGAGGGTTTCGCATATTGGTGCTGTCACTGTGGCGTATTCATGAATGAACCTCCTGTACCAACCTGTGGTTCCCATGAAACTTCGCACTTGTTTAAATGTCTTCGGGTAATCGAATTTCAATATTGCTTGTATCTTCTCGTGGTCTGGCTTTAAAATACCTTCGCCTACAATATACCCCAGGTATCGCAATTCTTTACAACAAAATTTTGATTTTGCTTTAACGTTGGCACCAGATAAAAATCAATATGTTTCTTGATACCGTTGAATTCAATTTCTGTTCTTACTCTCCCTATAATCTTGTTTAAGCGTCCATCCGCTGTACTTATCGCCGAATTATAAGGGTAGATTACCAACATAGTTTTCTCAATGAAATCCAGGCAGTCTTTCCCCAGACAAGTTACACTTGATCCACTGTCTAATAGTCCTTGAATCGGCTGTCCATTTATGTCTATAGTTGTGTAGATTCTTGAATCGGGTCCTTCATATAAACTGGCTGCTGAAATTTCAAAACATAGTTTTTTTCTGTTTACATATCTTTCTCGTGTTTTTAATATTTTGTTCGATGGTCCAAAAATTCTATCCCTTGCTACTTCGTACTCCTGTTGTCGCAATTCTAGTGGTATTATATTTCGCGTTATCCTTAATTGTTCACCCTGTCTATTTTCTTCTGGGCCTTTGTTCTCCAGCTCTTTATTTTTTTTCATAATTTCCTTCGGGCTGGTCTTGTGACTCTCTATTGTTTGGGTTGATTGGGATAACAGTACTTTGAACGAGCCTCCATCCCTTGTCGAGACACGTTCACTCCTCGGTTTCCTGGCAATTTGGACACCGCGGTTCCGCAGTTCCCTCCAATCCACACTTAAAACAAAATAGTGATATTTTCTCTACAGGACAGTCAATAAACATGTGGCCTTCGTCCTTACAATTCCAGCATTGTAGTTTTCGTGCTGGGCCAATCGCTTCCACTTCTTCAACGTCCTCTCTTATTCCAGGTTCAAATTCGATTTCATGTACCGGTCTAGCTAAATATCTTCCGCTGAACTGTCTCTGACTATTGATTAAGTTTTCCGCGCGCCTACATTATTTGGCAAATTGTGCTAAACTATTGACTTGAACTGAAAAAAGTAACTGGGCCATTGGTGCTTTAAGATTTCCTCGCATCACCGTAACCAAATCCCTCTCCCCCAATGGACTATGTAATTGATTTCTTAACTTTATTACTGAATTATAAAAGTCATCAAACGATTCGTGGATGTTTTGTCGTCGATATAGAATTTTCCTATGTATGTCAAAATCACTATCAAAGCGATGAAATTGTGTTATCAGTGCTGCCTTCAGATCTCTCCATCTAGAAATATTGTTAAACCGGCGGTGGTCCCAAAACTATGGTCCACTTAATAAATGGTGAAACGATTTTAACACATCCTTCCATTCACAACCAAAATCTGCTTGTAGTGTTTCAAATCTAAATACAAAATCCTCAATACTTGTGGTTTTACTTGTCCCGTCAAAAATCATTCCTCATTTATCAATCCGTAATCCTGGGCTATGGTTTCCATGTTGCGTGTGACGATTAGATCCTGGAGATACTGGAGTTTCCGCTCTAAAATTTTCATTCCTATAGTTGTTGTTTCTTGCCGGATTGAACGCATAGTTCACCCAAGGTTGCATTTGTAGATGTCGGCTTTAAGCACTTGGTGGTCTACTTGGTGGTGGTTGACTCAAGTCCGGCAGAGTTAAATTTACGCTTGGTGGCGGTGCTACATTTGGTTGCTGCCCCTGAGCACTCAAGCTCTGCTGTATGATCTATGGCACCAAATTCAAAAGTCTATCTTCAAAATTCTGTAAATCTCCATGAGTTAACGGTCTTTTATTTGATCGAGTATAACGATTGCCAGGTGGTCTAAGTGGTGCGTTACCTTGTCGAAAGGCGTCAATTACTCCTCTAGCACTAATGCTACTATAAGGTGGCGTAATAGCTGAGCTATGTCCTGATGCACTTTCTCCGCTTGTTTCTAATATATCTTTCATTTGTCTCTCTGTGGTTATTGTATCAAAATCTATACGGTTCGGAATTGCTCCTGTACTTGTCGGTGCTGTTGTTGTTGTATCGGTGGTAACGGTTGTCACTGAGGTTGGCACTGTGGCTACCTTGTTATCCTCTTCCGCTCTACTCTTTGATCTCGTTCCGAACATGATGACAACTTTCTGCCAAACCCACTGAATTTCGATACCCGAGGAAAAATTCCTACTCAAAACTAACTAACTAACCTGTACCCTGATGCGAATAAAAATTTAAAGCCTTAACTAAACCGGATTCCAAACACTGGCTGCGAATTACTCGAACAACTTCCCAAAACGTACCAATATAATAAAAATTTAATCCAAATTATTAAGAATGAAATGACTGTCGATGGACTCTATCTGGACTCCATACGACATACGACTTACTTTGAAATACCCGAGTTTGCTTACCAACAAACTTAAATTTTATCTAAAAATGTTTTTAGATTAATAGAGAATATAAACCTGTAAGAATATCTTGTGCTCATAAAAAAAAATTATATCTGAAACTTGTGAAAACTTTCGGTAAAAATACTCCAAATCAAGAAAAATATATTTGGTTACTTTACTCATTCAAAAACAAAATAAAAATTTAGATTACCAGACAAATTTTGAATAGTCAAAATGTCTGATTAAATTTCTGGTATCAATAACTGTAATAAAAATAAAATAAAATAAAATAAACAAGAGGTGTATCAAGTGATGATAAAGATAAATGAGTACTTGTCTTCTCTAAGAGCCAAACTCAAACGTTTTCCCGAAACTCTAATTTTGTGAAATGTTTTCTTTTCTCGCAGTCTTTGACTAGCGGCAACACAAGTTTTCAAAACAAAACCTTCTGGACTCACTAAGCTTTCCCGTACTGAACTATGCTAGTAATCAGTGTCGCAATTAGAGTACTTTATTGTCAAGTCTCTAAGACTTACACTTGGTTGCTAGTACAGTTTGTTTCCATGTAAAAATATAGTGGCAAACGGACGGACTATGTCATTGTGGTTACCCCGTGACTCACTTCTTTAAACAATCTTTTTCTTTATTAAAACAATTTCTTCAACTAATTTCGTTTCGTGCCCCACGTTGGGCGCCATTTAACCATTTAACATATATCTTAAATTAAAAATATTAAAAAAAGGAAGTCAAAAAAAAACACCCAAGGAAATCTTGGCGACTATGATGATCTTTTTAGACCGCCATTTTCTGTCATATTTTCAATTTTTGTTTTGTTAATAATTAATTATTAATTTAAAAATATTCCTTATTAACAAACTTTATTTCTGAGGATAACTTTTACGCAAAATATTACTCTACTTCAGATGAATGGTGGATTCGTTGCAGTTTAGAAAAGCAGGTGACATTAAGTTGTGCCAGTACTACTGACCCTAACCATGGTATTCTCTGCGCGAGTTGTTTGGGAATACCCCTAAACGTGCATCACCACCACTTGAGACTTACCTCATTATTTTATTCTTTAACAAAACTCATCTTGGATTACTAAAAAAAGTCGGTCACATCTTATATTTCCAAAACTTCAGACTTCAATAAAAATACAAAATCTTATATATAAATTTTTATAAATATTCTTACAGTGTTACAGGTTGTATATGTATATGTAATTATGGATATGTCTATAGAATCAAATTAAAATGTAAGTTAAATGCTAAGTAAAAAATAAATGTTAAGTAATCCAAAACTTAATTTAAGATAGATCAAATTCTTAAACAAATGAATGAGTACGAGTCAATTTCCGGTAAGTATTATAATGATTTTTGTGTTTTACTTTCAGTTTTCAACTTTGCACATTTGGAACGAGTAATTTCAAATTACGATGTGTCTCAAATTTAAGGAATGATTTGGAATTAGAAATAACAATTTTGAAATAAAAATTTGGAATCTTGAACTTTAGTGTTAGGAACTGTAAATTTAAGAATTTATGGGGAAAATATTTTCGAATCTCGAAATATGCAGTACGACTGGTATTTCTATCAGGTAAATCTGGATTTCGTAACAAGGAAAGCACCCTGAAGATTTAAAACAATAAACTTCGAAACATTAATTAAAAATGCCATAAAACAAGTGTTTAAACTCTGCAATATGAAATATAATTTCGAATTAAAAATAATTAAAAATAATTTCGACTTTTGAATTATGAAATATCGTTTTGATGTTTGGGCCAACAACTTCGCTAGAATTTATCAAATTCGGATTTGTAATATAATTTTGCAATGAAACTGACTTTGAATTTTGATTTAGTTTACCAGAAAATATTATTTTGAGACTTAAAGAAAAAGTAATTTGTATCTAGAATAAACAATTGAATTTTGAAAATAGTTTTTGGTAAATAAAACTAATTTCGAATTTGAAAGTTTAAAAATAGATCTTTGAACTGGAGGCAACATTTTCGAATTCCGAAATGGGAGACAGAATTTTGTAATAAAAACGAATTTCTACCTTGAGGATGCTGGAATATAAATTTAAAAAAACGTACAATTTCGAATTTCGAAATACCATACACAACTTAGTCCCTAGAAAGTAACTTCGGATTTTGAAATTTGACAATACTCCTTTGTGATGAAATTTTGAACCGATTTTGTAAATAAAATGTTCAAAAAGTATAATTTCGAATTTCTACCCACATACGTTTTCGAAACTCAATTTATGTTCAATTTGGAAAAATGGAATTTAAACTATTAAATCTAAAACCCTGTCTATTGTTTGCTCCAAATCGAGCTAAGCTTCTCAGAGCTTAAACGGATTTTGCCGCCGCTTCTAGTTTGAGTCACCAATAACCTCTTTGAGTTGAGTCCTCCCCGTCTCAAAGAGTTTAAAGCTCTCTCAAACCGCCCGCTTTGGCTGTGTGCCCAAAACACACGTGGTCAATTGAATATGAAGATTTTCTTTTACAGGCAAAGAAAAATTAACAAAAGAAACTATCTAAAAAACAATTACAAAAAATCTTAACTTTTTTTACGAGACTACTCTTTCACGACTACCCAGGTTTTGAATCGACAAACAATTTTATAATATTACTATAATAAAACTAACTACTTTTACTTAGCTGGTGTTCCGATTGTGGTTGATTCTGATGGTGATGCTGACAATTTGATTGATGATGACTACGGTGCTGCTTCTAGTGAAGTTGCTGATATTGGTGATTATGGTGAATTTGCTGCTACTGTTGATGATTTTGATGGATTTTGCTAACACTATTGATGATACTGATGTTGTGGATTTGATGAATTATGATGCTATTGAGGGTGGAAATGAAGTTGAGAAAAAAAACTGTGCATATGATGATAATTTTGCTGTTAATTATAAGGATGATTGTTGAGTCGATTCTTAGGATGGTGTTGTCATAGCTAAAGATGATGGTGTTGGTGACCCTGTTGCATTTGTCTCTTTAAGAAAAGTGCATGATGGTTTGACGTTGAATGCTTATGCTGTTGTTTCCTTTTGATAACTCCGTGTATAAGATGCGCCGACGTTCATTTCAAAATGGCGATACATACGCGCGTACTTTTATTTTAAAATGGCGCTACCGGTGTTTTTGTAGCGTCTTTACGTGAACCCTTACTTCTATTTCTTGTTTTGCTGTTGCTGCATTTGGTGTTTTGCTCAAGGGCGTCTTTCTCTTTTTCTTTCTTGACCCAGGTTAGAGCAATAGTGTAGGTTGTGCGTGGTGGTATCGTTGTATTTCTTCTTTGATATACTCGTCGAAAAAATGGTGTGGGTGGGCTTTGTTGTGGTTTTAATTTAAAATGGCATTTTGTTGAGGATGCGGAGGCGTCAGGTGTTGGATATTTATGCCCTTTTTTCGGGACTTGGCCTCACCTGAAATATTTTTCGCCCTCCTCTCCAGCGCACTTATGCCACCTGTTACCAAAAATTATTTTGCTAACCGTTCGTTATGCCTATTTTTCTAATTTTTGTCTGCTGCCCTTTTCCCACTTTTTTTGACACTACGCTTTCCTAAATTTGCCATAAGCCGTTTTTAATTTTATGCGCACACTTTTAATTTATTTTTACTTTATTCTTACTCACCTCGATGCCTTTGATTTTCTTAGATACTTTTCAGCTTTTAATAATTTGCACAACCTTGCAGCTTCACTTTTCAGAGCATAAAGACCGGAAACAAAACTTTTAGAAGGTACGTCACTTCTGACAAATTGTTCTGTAAGGTCAAGAACCATAGTTGTAATTTCGTAGTAGTCTTGGGTTGCCATACTCAATGCCTTTTAATATTGTTCAGTCGGTGTTTACACCGGCGAGACGGTACATATTTAAATAATAAATATTATTTCAAACTGACAAAATTTTTGGTTATGGTTGAATATTTTCAGTGTACTTATTTTATTACATAATGCGACATAAACCTCCTTTGTTGAAAGTTGGCTATGATGCTACTGATTACAAATTGTATATGTTTTGTTCTCTTTGTGAGAGTCTCGTTTAGATTGTGTGTGTGCACACGGAATACAGAGGGGTTTGCGCGAGGGGGGGGGGGGGGGTCTATGTTTATGACATGCATAAAGAAAGTGAAAAAATACAATAAGAAAATTTCCTCATACAGCTGACTATTATTTTATTGCCTTCAAATTTTGAAATCTATTTTAATAAATACTTAGTTGTATATATAGACAAAATGATTCACGTGTTATTAGAAATTCCTTGCAATAAATAAATAAAAACTGATCTTATAAACATATATGTATGTACAGTGATGTTCCATAAAATAGAGCCAGTCTTACTTTCTACATTTTATTGTCCTTAATTCACTTGAAGAAACTCTGTGGTCTGACGAATCAAAACTAAATTTATTTACCTCTGACTAGCAACCACTGTTTACGAAGGCCACTAAACACCAAACGTCCTCCTCAATACACCTAAAGACTATTAAACACGTTGGCGGAAATATTATGGTGTGGGGGTGTTTTTCACATATTGGAACTGGGCCTATCGTACGGGTGGACGAAAGAATGGATGCTATTTTTTACACAAATCTGCTTAACAGTTATGTAATGGGTTACGCAGAATAAGAAATGCCGCTTGGATTTGTGTTTCAGCAAGACAATGACCCGAAACACACATCGAAGTGGACAAAAGATTGGTTTGAGAAATATAGGGTTGATTTTTTCAGCTGGCCTGCTCAGTTGCCAGTCTTAAACACATTAAGAAATTTTGGCGAATAGTTAAACCAGCCCTTAAGGGAAAACATGCAACAAATAAAGATCACTTGTGGGCATTAGTAAAAGGAGCCTGGTGTAATATTCCGATTAAGACATGCCAAAAACTTGTTGACCCTATGACAAAACGGTGCTTACCCGTTATCAAAAATAACTTATATTCCACTTAGTACTGAAGTAATAAAGATAATTAAAGTATATTATTTTATTCATCTCTTGGAATTTTGTGTTTCTTAGATAATTGAAGTGGATGGCTCTATTTTTTTGCACACCTAAAATCTTCAATTTCGAATGTTTTTACGTATATATTTCATTTTAAGTTTTTTATTAAAACAAGTCTATAGAAATTTAGTTGGTCAGTTGTTCGGTCTCACAAAAATATAAACCGTAAAATTTGTTATGAAGATTTAGTATGTTTTTTTTTATTCTCTCTAAGAAAGAATTAATAAAATTACAAATTAGGTGATAATATTAAAGAAAAATTGGGAAAATTTAATTTTTAGACACCAGCACGAGCGGAATGCACATTTTCTAGACAGCCACGTCCTCATCAGCACTCTTGTATCTAATCTACTTAGGGTATTGTTTTAAGCATCATCTATTTAACCAACCAAACCCAGATAAAGGAATACGAGAAAACTTGTATTCAATTATCAATCGTCAGTTGGACAAACGACATAACTAGTTAATTTCTCGGATTTGTGCCTGATTTTATGCGTTCTGTCCAGAATTTTGACCTTTATCGAAAAACATCGATAACTTAATTTTGACCCCTGGCAAGATAATGTCCCTTTTGTCAGCTGGCGTCATATATTTAGCTTGGAAAATTAACATGAATTATTTTATCATCTATCTTTTCATTTTTATATTTGTATGTATGCTCATAAAATCCATAAAACTATTAGAATTTGTTATTTCTTTTGTTCTTTTATTAATAAAAATCAAATAAAACCATGTAATGGCGCTTGCTTAAAAAAAGTATTTTTTTTTTCAAGCTATTAATTTTAGTTTCCTGTTTACACACATACTTCTAACGCCATCTGTTGCAAACCACTGACTTTATTGGTTTACTACTATCACTCACTTGATATTGAGTAAAATCACACGAGCCAAGATATATTTAAAGCTGCAGTTAGATAATTTTCGCCATTTTCAAGTCATTAGTCCTCCATCAATTACAATAGTTTCATTTTTTGAGTTTTCTTATTTTGTGATAACAAAAGGAGGATCAGGTAAAGAGAATTTCTACTTACAAAAATACAAATCTTCCCCTCAAATATAAGGATCAAAATCGAAGGTAAATAATAATTATTTCATTTTTTTACTAATTCATTTGGAATTAGTATTATTTTTATATTTTTCTCATATTAAGTGAAATTTTGTTTATATGAAATTTTCATTTAACAGGCATAATTAGTTTTCTCACAGATTGAGTTTCTTCAAATATTCAAATTCTCATTTATAAAAAGGTGCCAATCAATAATGGTAATTATAAAAAAAACCTCTCTTAGAAAACCCAGAAAAAAGCTAAAAGAAATAATAATAAATTTCTAAATGTTTATTTAGATTTGGCACCTCATTACATTTACATATACATCTAATTATACATATCTACATACTTAAAAATAAAATTGAGGAGTTTTGAAAACTGAATTTGGGATCAGCAAAGTTAGTTTTGTTCGTGGTTCATGCGATAAAGTGGTTGTAAGCTGTAAGGAAAGAATGTGTGACATTTGTGAAGTCTGGGGATCAAAACTGTTTTTAAAATATAACTTTATAGTAATTAACTAGTGAAACAAGTTATTAAAAATTGCAATATGATAAAAAAAGGTATTAAAAAGTTAAAATAATAATTTAAACCTTCATAATTTAAAGAAAAAATCTGAAGAGTAAAGAGTGATAGAAACTGTTAAGTTACACTTTCCTACAAAAAAAAAGAAAATTGTAAAAAAACATGCAAAACTAAATATAAAGTAAATATTGAAATACATAATTGTGCTTGTTAAGCTGGAGTTAAAAATCGTAAAATTTAAAAAAAGAAAAGAAATTGAAAATTTTATTTAAATTTTGCTCTAAATGTTGATTATTCAAAATATTAACTTATAATTAAACCGTGTAGTTGAGGAATTTTAGTGATCTTTTTTATGTGAGTGTGTGTATACATGTAATCCAATTGCATTAAAATAAAAGCCTACATTACATACATACATATATATAAATGATCTGAAAAATGTTACATATTAACTAATTTGAACCTGGCAGTGCCCTCATAAATTTTAGTTTTTTATTTATTTAACATAGTTTTTGTCAGTAAATGATATTTTAATGCAATTGTAATACATACATACATATATACAAAGGTAAAGCTGTTAAGCGAAAATAATTTCTATTTCGTGTTAATAAAATTCAATGTAATCATTATAATTGAAATTGTGTCTCTTCAAATTTGTGCACAGTTACTCTTAAAAAAAAACCCTGCAGTTACATCAAATCTCTTCATTACAATCATTCCTGTAAGCTGTACTCAACGAAAGATCTTTCGTCGTGGGAGCATTCATATCATAATGTAAGTCTCTTTATTATATTTTTATTTTAATCTGTCTGCACAAATTCCTTTTAGTTGTTTAGGGTGACCATATATTTAAGCGTTTAAACGTATTACCCAATTGTTCATTTTGTACATAAAACAATTTAATATTTTAGAAAATTTTAATATGGTCTCCACCAAACAGTTTTTGTTTAATAATTTTGTGTTAATTGTAAAAATTATTTTTAAGCACAAAACATTAATTTATTATTAAAGAATCTTGGTTTTTCAATGTGATTATTATATTTAAATCAATATTGGTTTTTTATTATTTAATTTATTTCATAATGAATTTAATTTTAGAGTAAATTTTTTGTTTTATAAATAAATTCATAATGAATTGTGATTAAATTTTTTTTTATTGTTTGATTTAGAACTTTTGGTTGCAGTTTCGCTGTGAATAGTTTATGGGATTACTAGTTGATTTTGTTTAGGTTTTAATTTTAGTAATCATGGTTGGGTGATCAAAGATTGTGTCAACGACATCTTAGATTCAATCGAAATTCCATTGAAACTAATATATTATTTCCCGTTTTGCTATTTCTTTTCCTTTTCCCTTGCATGCAAACAATAAAATTTTATTGTAGCCATTTAGCTAGAAGCAGCAAGCAACGAACCTCCACCTCCGACGAGCAATAAGGCTGATGAAAATGCATGCAACCGCTTGATACAGCTTCGCTCCATACGATATTTAAAAAATAACTTAAAAATTTAATTCGTTATATGCTACAATATAAAATTTTTGGCGCCCAACGTGGGGCCCGAATAGTGATGTTACAAGTTAATTCCACCAATTTAATCTCTCTTTGTGTCGACTAAATTTTGTCTATTCGGCTCCTCCTTTATACATTCTTGTTCCTTTTCTATTTCTATAATATTATTTCAACTATTACTACCTTTCAATTTTCTTTTATTTCTGATGGATTGAAATTTATTGGAATTTTTTTTCTGTAATAGCTTAAATCCTAATTGTATATTTGTGATTATTCATTCATATGCCTATTTTTTAACGTTCAAACGTTAGTTTACATATACCATAATCTTGTTTGCTGCTATAAACAGCTGTTTTTTTGTTATTTAGTTTTAAGTATTTTGTTTTATTGAGCAGACCTCACGCTGCTAGCAATAGTAAGAGACATTGAGCAAGTCTTTGTCTCCCTCTTTCAAAACAATACTAAGTTATTTATGCAAACTTTTCACTTTAAACATGTAGTGTGTTCACAAATTCACTTAAACTAGAATAAGACAATTATAATTCTAATATAAACAATTCGTTATAGTAAGATTGTACAATCAAATTGTAATCGAAAAAAAAGTCTCAATAAAACTAATCTAATCTATAAATATTCTCAATATCTGAAGCAGTGTTTCCGGTAAAAACTTACATTGTTTTAACGAGTGATTTTTTAAGAGCTTGAGAACTTTTTTTTTTTAAAAAACGCATAAAATTTGCAAAATCTCATCGGTTCTTTATTTGAAACGTTAGATTGGTCCATGACATTTACTTTTTGAAGATAATTTCATTTAAATGTTGACCGCGGCTGCGTCTTAGGTGGTCCATTCGGAAAGTCCAATTTTGGGCAACTTTTTCGAGCATTTCGGCCGGAATAGCCCGAATTTCTTCGGAAATGTTGTCTTCCAAAGCTGGAATAGTTGCTGGCTTATTTCTGTAGACTTTAGACTTGACGTAGCCCCACAAAAAATAGTCTAAAGGCGTCAAATCGCATGATCTTGGTGGCCAACTTACCGGTCCATTTCTTGAGATGAATTGTTCTCCGAAGTTTTCCCTCAAAATGGCCATAGAATCGCGAGCTGTGTGGCATGTAGCGCCATCTTGTTGAAACCACATGTCAACCAAGTTCAGTTGTTCCATTTTTGGCAACAAAAAGTTTGTTAGCATCGAACGATAGCGATCGCCATTCACCGTAACGTTGCGTCCAACAGCATCTTTGAAAAAATACGGTCCAATGATTCCACCAGCGTACAAACCACACCAAACAGTGCATTTTTCGGGATGCATGGGCAGTTCTTGAACGGCTTCTGGTTGCTCTTCACTCCAAATGCGGCAATTTTGCTTATTTACGTAGCCATTCAACCAGAAATGAGCCTCATCGCTGAACAAAATTTGTCACATTTGAACATTTCGAACCGAACACTGATTTTGGTAATAAAATTCAATGATTTGCAAGCGTTGCTCGTTAGTAAGTCTATTCATGATGAAATGTCAAAGCATACTGAACATCTTTCTCTTTGGCACCATGTCTGAAATCTCACGTGATCTGTCAAATACTAATGCATGAAAATCCTAACCTCAAAAAAATCACCCATTATATTTCTTAATTCAAAGAGAATTTCTGATTTATAAACATTGTTATTTTTCAAGACACAGGGGTAAATGTGGATAAAAGCACTAATTGCGAATTATGTCATAATAATATTTCGTCCAAAAGCAGTCAGATTCAGACATGCTGCGGACACATTTTTCATAAGTCTTGTTTAAGCAAGAATGTTAAAATTAGACCATATTGTCCGATTTGCAATACCCGGATTGTAAGCGAACAGACATCTAACAATACCTCATTTGTTACTACTCGCTCAAAAAGTTGTGAAACTAATACAACACAATCACATAATACACAGAACTCTTCAGTTTTACCCGAAGGGGCAACTGCTACAATTCAACCCGCAACTGTTCTTACTGCGAATACATCTTGTTTTAGTAACAAAGCATCTGGCTCTAATACAGTTTGTATTCAGCCTGATGCCTTGAACGATATGATAGTTTGCATGTTTTCTGAACAACAAGCTCAATTATTTTCTGCGATAAACAATCAGATAGCAACAGTAATTGAAACTAAATTGCAGGCTAGTTTTGCTAGAATAAGTCCAAACATTTTTAATGCATCTGAACCGTCTCAGCAGTCTTCAGCTTGTCAGACTTCTCCTCGCATTCAAACACTACCGGATATTGAACATTAGACATTAAGAGAAATTTTGGGAATTCGTCTGGCTTCAGGTCAAGTTATCTCTCGTTCTGAAAATGGTAATACAAATCGGACGCAGGTCACTTACTGCGTCCTATTTGTATGTCCGACCTTTTAAAGTTCTTCAAATCATTTCAAATTGGAAAATAAAATTTTCAGGTTCAGCTAATAGCTTGCCAGTTGATAGTTTTATTTATCGGGTAGAGGCGTTGACAGGGAAACATTATATGGTGATTTTGATTTATTATGTAGTAATGCCGGTGCTTTGTTTGAAGGAAAAGCTAACGTTTGGTTTTGGCGATTGCATCAAAAGGGTCCAAAAATTACGTGGCCAAGTTTGTGTACAGCTCTAAGGGAACAATATAGGGATTCTAGAACGGATATAGATTTTCTCGAGCTGATACGTGATAGAAAGCAAAAGTCAAATGAGCCTTTTGATGTATTTTATGAGGCAGTCAATGATTGATAAATTGAAGGAGCCTATTGATGATAGTACGTTAGTGGAGATTTTGAGGCGTAATTTACTGCCGGAGATTCAGCATGAAATTTTAAATACGCAGATTTATAGCGTGCAGCATCTTCGGGATATTGTTCGAAGACGCGAATTTTTCGTAGCTGATGTTCATAGAA
Source organism: Phasia obesa (assembly GCA_949628195.1). Classification (NCBI taxonomy): domain Eukaryota; kingdom Metazoa; phylum Arthropoda; class Insecta; order Diptera; family Tachinidae; genus Phasia; species Phasia obesa. The sequence goes on from OX451219.1 coordinate 64,416,894, forward strand.
AACACGGCGTTAGTTTTTCAAAAGTACCTCCAATACAGAAACGTGTTTCAGAAATTGATAAAAGCTCAGAAATCTATGATGAGATTGATTTGGATTATGACACCGGTGATGTTGCAGAATTAAAGTTAGTTTGCTGGAATTGCCAGAAACCTGGTCACAGATACCAGGACTGCTTGTCAGAACGCTCTGTGTTTTGTTATGGTTGGGGTAAGCCAGACACTTATAAACTGAACTGTATAAATTGTTAATCAAAAAATTAAAAATCAGTGCACAGAAAAGTGCACAAAAGAAAGCAACTCCACAAATGGAGAAGTCCAGTCATTCAACCAGCAATAAAAATTCTTCCTAATTTAATCAGAAATAACACTAATGCCAATTTCAATGGCTCAAGACAACAAAAACCTGCCGTAGATACATCTAGTTGTAGTTTAAATACAGATTTTAAAAATTTACCAAACATTTTCAAACCTTTTCACATTAGATTGAAAGAGTACAATCTTATTCGAGATCGAATTTTTAACAGTAAATCAAAACCTAATAGATCTTCTTTACGTATACAAAAGTTTTGGCAAAAGGTCAAGCAACTTAAGCGGAAATTTGTGTCATCTATATTAAATAAGCCACATGATGCACGACCATTTGCTGAGGTCAATCTCTTTAGTAAAGGCCTCTTAGGACTGTTGGACACTGGCGCATCAATAAGCTGCATTGTTTCTAAAGCAGCAAGAAAATGTTTGTCGTCAGGAGCAAAATATAAAAGACTTACATCATCTGTTAAAACGGCTGATAGGAAAAACCAGATAGTAGTGGGTTTTGTGGATACTGTCGTTTGTTTTAAGGGAGTGGAAAAGCCTATCACAATATTTATCATCCCTAGCCTTGAAAGAGACTTATTCTTGGGTATAGATTTTTGGCAGCTATATGATTTGCTTCCTGAGGGTTTTAATAACTTTTGTGTTTTAAATTCAAATTCATCTTTAAGCGAGTTAAAAAATCAGGAACATCTCCAGCAGGTAATTAACTTGTTTCCCTCATTTGCTAAGGAAGGACTATCTAAAGTCATGTCATTGATACTGGTGACGCAAAGCCAATTAAACAAAGACATTTTCCTGTTTCTCTAGCCGTTGAAAAATTGATCTATGAGGAGTCTAATAGCGCGTGGTCCTCACCTGTTGTTTTACATAGAAAACCAGGCAAGAATAGGCTATGTTTAGATAGTCGCAAACTTAACGCGGCAACAATAAGCGATGCTTATCCTCTTCCTCAGATAGATGGCATAATAATTAGACTTCCAAAAGCTGGAGTTGGGATCTAGAGAGAAAACAGCATTTACTGTACCTGGTAGGCCGCTTTATCATTAAACTGTCATGCCATTTTATATACACTGTGATGCCAGTAAAACGGGTATAGGAAGTGCGCTGGTCCAGAAGAATGCGGAAGGTGAAGAGATTCCGGTGGCGTTCATATCAAAGAAACTTAACCAAGCCCAACGTAACTATTCAGTGACCGAACAAGAATGCCTGGCAGCTTTGCTAAGCGTTAAAAAGTTTAGACCTTATGTCGAGGGTCATGAGTTCACGATTATCACTGATCATTTGTTTTTAAAGTGGCTCATGTCCCAGACAGATTTGAGTTCGCGGCTTGCTCGATGGGCTTTAAAACTGCAGGGATACAAATTTAACATTCAGACACTTGAGAAAATCCGGCGATATTATTTTTGGCCGAACTTAGCTGTTGATGTCAAGAACTATATAAACAACTGTGAAATAAGTAAAACCACAAAGCATCCAAACCAATTTCTCAGACCACCAATAGAAAATACTGGAAATACGCAGCGGTTTTTCCAGAAGATTTTCATAGATTTCTTGGGTCCTTATCCTAGGTCAAGAGCAGGGAATGTGGGAATTTTTATCGTATTCGACCATTTTTCGAAGTTTTCATTCTTGAAAGCAGTAAAACAATTAACTACAGTTATTGTAATTAAATATTTAGAGGAGGAATTTTTTCACACGTTTGGTGTACCTGAAACTGTTGTCTCAGACAATGGTTCGCAATTTAAGGCGAAGCAGTGTAGTGATTTTCTAAAAAAAAATACGGAGTGAATCATATATTCACTGCCGTGCATGCACCTCAAGCCAACGCGTCTGAGCGAGTAAATTGCTCGGTGTTGTCAGCAATAAAGTCATACGTGAAACCAGACCAAAAGAACTGGGATGAGCTCCTCAGCCATATAAGCTGTGCATTGCGGTCATCTGTGCATTCTGCTATCGGTACTTCACCCTACTATCTAACATTTAGTCAAAATATGATCACTAATGGTGCTACTTACCCTTTATTACGTCAGCTGGAGTTGTTGGAAGATCGATCAGTACGTTTTAATATGAATGATTCAAGGCAAATTATGGCACGGAGAGCATCTAACTTAATGCAAAAACAATTTGAGCGTAACGAGAGGTCATACAATCTGAGATCCAGAGAGGTTTCTTATGAAGAGGGTCAAGAGGTTTTCCGTCGGAATTTCAAGGCAAGTAATTTTGAGCAAGGATATAATGCGAACTTGCTCCGACCTTTGTTAAAGCTAGAGTGCATAGGAAAATAGGTAATTGTTATTATGAGCTTGAGGATCTAAGTGGAAAACTGGTAGGAAAATACCACGCTAAAGATATAAGACAATGATTTTAGAACAATTTCAATTTGCGATTTTTAATTTTAAAAGCAAACGGTATCAGCCTCCTTCAAATTCCAAAGCCTGCTTCTAGTGGGGGGGTGTTGTAATGGCGCTTGCTTAATAAAAGTATTTTTTCAAGCTATTTTTACATTACACACATACTTCTAACGCCATCTGTTGCAAACCACTGACTTTATTGGTTTACTACTATCACTCACTTGACGTTTACATTATTATTTGTTTACACGCTATTTAAACATTTTTTGGAATAAAACCGTAAAATCACACGAGCCAAGCTATATTTAAAGCTGCAGATAGATAAATTTCGCCATTTTGAAGTCATAAGTCCTCCATCAATTACAATAGTTTCATTTTTTGAGTTTTCTCATTTTGTGATAATTTAAAGTGTTTTTTAGTTTAGTTGAGGAGGATCAGGTAAAGAGAATTTCTACTTACAAAAATACAAATCTTCCCTTCAAATATAAGGATCAAAATCCGAGGTAAATAATAATTATTTCATTTTTTTACTAATTCATTTGGAATTAGTATTATTTTTATAATTTTCTCATTAAGTGAAATTTTGTTTATATGAAATTTTCATTTAACAGGCATAACTAGTTTTCTCACAGATTGAGTTTCTTCAAATATTCAAATTCTCATTTATAAAAAGTTGCCAATCAATAATGGTAATTATAAAAAAAAACCTCTCTTAGAAAACCCAGAAAAAAGCTAAAAGAAATAATAATAAATTTCTAAATGTTTATTTAGATTTGGCACCTCATTACATTTACATATACATCTAATTATACATATCTACATACTTAAAAATAAAATTGAGGAGTTTTGAAAACTGAATTTGGGATCAGCAAAGTTAGTTTTGTTCGTAGTTCATGCGGTAAAGTGGTTGTAAGCTGTAAGGAAAGAATGTGTGACATTTGTGAAGTCTGGTGATCAAAACTGTTTTTAAAATATAACTTTATAGTAATTAACTAGTGAAACAAGTTATTAAAAATTGCAATATGTTAAAAAAAAGGTATTAAAAAGTTAAAATAATAATTAAATAAAGAAAAAATCCGAAGAGTAAAGAGTGATAGAAACTGTTAAGTTACACTTTCCTACAAAAAAAAGAAAATTGTAAAAAAAACATGCAAACTAAATATAAAGTAAATATTGAAATACATAATTGTGCTTGTTAAGCTGGAGTTAAAAATCGTAAAATTTAGAAAAAGAAAAGAAATTGAAAATTTTATTTAAATTTTGCTCTAAATGTTGATTATTCAAAATATTAACTTATCATCAAACCGTGTAGTTGAGGAATTTTAGTGATCTTTTTTTATGTGAGTGTGTGTATACATGTAATCCAATTGCATTAAAATAAACGCCTACATTACATACATACATATATATAAATGATCTGAAAAATGTTACATATTAACTAATTTGAACCTGGCAATGCCCTCATAAATTTTAGTTTTTTATTTATTTATTTATTTATTAATATTGATTTTCTAATACAACAAGACAGATAATCTTATAAATTAGAGTATTAGAATCAGAGAAGTCAAAGTTTTCAATCTTAAAATGGACAATTTAGCAAAAATTACATTGATAGTTAAACAAACAAAATAATTAGATTAATAAACAAGAAAATAATAAACTAAAATATTAAAGGTAAAATGACATAACTAATAACAAGTTTCATAAATATAATAATAAAGTTTTATAGTTTTTTAGTGTATAAGGAAAAAATAAAATAAAGTGTTATGATTTTAAATAGTCATTAAGTAGTTTCCTAAATTTTATTGTACTGGTGGTGTTTTGAAGATAATTAGGAAGTTGATTCCAGAGACGTATGGTGAATATGAAAAATTGGCATTCGGACGCATGGTTTCGATGGCGTAATTGAATAATATTTCTACCTCTTTGGGATCTAGTAAATCTAAGGCGTTTAAATAAATATTCCGGCTCTTTAGTCACAATAATTTTATGAAGAAAAATTAAGCATTTAAATTTTAATAAATTATTAATAGATAGATCTATAAAACGGAGTGCGAATTGTGTAACTCTATCGAATTTTTTTAGACCATAAACATAACGGACGATGTTGTTGTATGTTGTGTTAAGTTTTCTCATATCTCGAGAAGAACAACCGGAAAAAATTTCAACTCCATACAATAATGTGGGAAGTAGATAAGTTTTGGCTAACAAGGTCCTTATATTTAGTGGTGTGAAATACTGTGTAGCCCATAAACTGCGCAACTTGCTATAAACCTTTCCGCAGGCTTGACTTATGTGATTCGACCAAGTTAGTGTCCTATTGAAAGTCACACCCAAGTTTTTTGCAGTGTTCACTAATTCGATTTTCGAACCATCAATAGAAATATTGATCTCGTTTTCAAATCTAATTGAATTTTTACATATAATAAGAAAAACAGATTTTTTTGGGTTTATTTTTAAACCATTAGCAGAAGCCCAATTGGAAATTTTATCTAAGTCAGAATTAAGTTCATTTATCTTTGAAACCAATGATTCATTGGTACTACTAATGTATAATTGGATATCATCAGCATACATCTGTATATTTGAAAAACTCAGCTGAAGGGGAAGGTCATTGGAGTAGAGAGAGTACAATAATGGTCCAAGAATAGAGCCTTGGGGTACCCCTCTAGTCACAGGTATCGAACGAGAAATCTGATCATTGTTAACAACCGATTGTGTTCTGTCATTTAGATAGGACTGAATTAGCCGCAAAGCTGGTAAAGAAAACCTAAATTGATTATGTAATTTCATGCTCAAGATCGAGTGATGGACACTATCAAAAGCCTTTGAATGGTCCAATAATACCAGAAACGAAAAATTGCCATCGTCTAGATTACCTCTTATATATTCTACTACGTTTGCAAGTGCTGTTATACAGCTTCGTTGAGGTCTGAAGCCAGATTGACAAGTAGTCAACAGATTGTTTTCATTTATGTAAGAGTAAATTTTTGAATGCAGAATACGTTCAAATACTTTCGAAAAGTAGGGTAGTATGGCTATAGGGCGATACTCTGTTCCAGATTTTGGTATAGGGACAATCTTAGCATGCTTCCAAACTTTAGGGAATATACCTGTCATAATGATATTATTAAAAATATTTGTTATATATTTCACTATCCATGGTAGGATAATCTTTACGAAGCGTGGATCTACGCCATCTAAACCAACCGCGTTAGACCTCATTTTATAAAAAGCCTCAACAACATCAAAAATCTCAACGGGTTGAAGGTTAAATTCGACAAGGTTATTAGGCATATTGTAGTTTAGATTGTAAGAATCGGAGTTTACATTTGGTTGAGGAATATTTACAAACTTCTCATTAATTTCGTTAACATCGACGTTTTCTACTCTACGTGTAGTTTTCCCAATTCCAATGTCTCGAATATGTTTCCACTTTTTTTTACTGTCAGTGGCAGAATTAAACTTATTGTGGTAATATGCGGTCTTATCATGTTTGATTTTCTTTACAACAGCCTTTCTAGCTTGACGGAACTCGTTAAAGTATTCAGCAGTCTTATATCGTCTCCACAGAAAATGTAAACGATCCCGTTGTGCTATTAGTAATTTCGTATTGTTGTAAACCATGGTTTAACACTTTTACGTGGTTTTATTGTAGTTATGGGAATTCGATCATTATATATCTTGACAATCATATCATTGAAAAACATTACTTTTTCATTTACATCCGGTATATGGTATATAACATCCCAATCAGTATTTACGATGTCATTATGTAAACTTTGGTAATCTATATATTTGAAATTACGATAGGTAAAGCTGTGAACCTGCTCTTCTAAAAGAAAATTATATGAAATGAAAATAGCATCATGTTTCGAAAAAGACGCTGCAGATAATTGCTCATAATGCAATACATTATGTAATTTGCTGACAAAAAATAAATCTAACAATGTCGAGGAGGTAGTTGTATAATGCTTGGGGTTGGAGTTATTAACAGATGATAACCCAAAAGTTAGCATGGTATCACTTAGTTCATTTGTTACAAGCAAATTACTGTTAAAATCACCTGCTATTATAACATCAGAATATTTTACAGACAAAATTTCTAATTTCTCAATTAAACTGTCTAATTTTATATTTTTATTCGGTCTGTAGACACATCCAAGTAAAATTTTACTATCCTAAGAAATTAATTCTATAAAAATGTATTCTATTTGATCACCTTCACAAGAATTCATTACAAGTTTACCTGAAATATGATTCTTTATATAAATTGCAACACCACCTCCATTTCCGGATCTATCACACCTAAAGAGGCGGTAGCCTTCAACACTACGTATACCATCACTCAATTCCGTATTGAACCATGTTTCCGAAACACAAATGGCATCAATGCCAGAGTTTTCAAAAAGGTAACGGAACTCGTCAATCTTTGGTAGCAAACTCTGCGCATTGACATGAAATACACTTAAAGTATTATGACGGTTTGCTAGTATTCTAACCAAGTTAAAGTTTCCATCTCTGGAATCAAGTGAATTAAAAGAGCTTGTTATGGTAACTGTTTGAAATAAAATTTAACACCTCGCAATAAAAATAAAGAAAACTACGATCTCTTGAGTAGAAAAAATAAATAGTTAACTTAAGAAAAGTTTTATAAACTAATTTTTTACTAATTTTAATTAAAAAGAAAATAAAAAGATTTTTAGTTAAAAAATAGTACAAAAACATAATTTTGTCATTCACGAAAAAGATTTTCAAGATCTTCCATAGATTCCAGGAGAACAGGGTCTTCATTATCAGTCTTTTTAACATATGTATACAAGGCCACGTAAGGTGAAAGCAGATTTAATGTTTTTATTCGTTTTCTTCATGTGTAAAGCAGCCTTAAAAATTTTGTGGTTTCTGGGGGTTAAGTCTTCATTTATGTAAATGTATATGTCACTGTCAAATCCAGCATGTCTGAGATTTAGATTGGACCGATTTTCTCTGCGAAATTTTGCCACTGATTTCAACAGAAAGTTTTTTTCGAATGGGGAGTGTAGTTTAACGACAACGGTTTCTTCTTTCGGATTATATGCTTTGTGATTTTTATAAATTTTTTTCAGTCTATAAATGCTTTCGACATGGGGAATTTGAATTTTTATAGTATTACAAATATTATTAAAAATGCCTTGTAAATTTTCATTTTCGTAGTAGGGTATCCCAGTAATTCGAATACTACTGGCAACGACTGAATTTTCTTGTTTGTAAATATTTCTTTTTAACTAAACCATCTCTTTCTTAATTTCTTGAATTTCCAAACTCTTTGCTTCTAGTTGTTCGACTCTTTCAGTAATAGAGTTCAATTGATATTTAACAACATTTATTTTTTCTTCAATAACACAGAGAATTGTTTCTTCACTTTCTTTAATCAGGTTTTTTATATATTCAAAGTGCTTCTCTTCACTCTCTCTTATCGAATTTTTTATTACATCTGAAGTAATGTTCTCGCTCTCACGTATTAAGCTTGTAATTTTATGAGTAGTTAAATATTCACTCTCTTTGATCAAATTTCTAAAAAAAAGTTCTATCACCACTAGTTAGTCGCGGCGCTTTATTGTAATTTTCGAGAAGAGTGTCTTGATTTGAATCCTGATGTGATTCTCTTGCTCTTTTTGCCGAGTCACTTCTTGTTTCCATATTTGTTGTTATTGTTTATTATGGTTTAGGTTTTATATTTTTCTTATTTTTTGTTTTTACTTATAATTCTTTTGTTTATGTTTAAAGATTTGCGATTACTTTATGTAAATATGTATGCAATTTAATTTGTAAATTTTATTAAAAAAAAGATAAATGATGAAAAATTAAAATTGTTTTTATATAGAGATTTTTATATATTTTATTTTGATGCAAAAATAACTGAAAAACAACTTTGCAACGATTAAAAAAACAAAAATGCGGAGCTATTTCTGAAAGCGTCCAATCAGCGAGAAAGCGAAAAATGTTTATTTAACATAGTTTTTGTCAGTAAATGATATTTTAATGCAATTGTAATACATACATACATATATACAAAGGTAAAGCTGTTAAGCGAAAATAATTTCTATTTCGTGTTAATTAAATTCAATGTAATCATTATAATTGAAATTGTGTCTCTTCAAATTTGTGCAGAGTTACTCATTAAAAAAAACCCTGCAGTTACATCAAATCTCTTCATTACAATCATTCCTGTAAGCTGTACTCAACGAAAGATCTTTCGTCGTGGGAGCATTCATATCATAATTTTTATTTCTAAGCACAAAACATTAATTTATTATTAAAGAATCTTGGTTTTTCAATGTTATTATTATATTTAAATCAATATTAATTTTTTTTAAATTAAATTTATTTCATAATGAATTTAATTTTATAGTGAATTCTTTGTTTTATAAATAAATTCATAATGAATTGTGATTAAATTTTTTTTATTGTTTGATTTAGAACTTTTGGTTGCAGTTTCGCTGTGAATAGTTTATGGGATTACTAGTTGATTTTGTTTAGGTTTTAATTTTAGTAATCATGGTTGGGTGGGCAAAGATTGTGTCAACGACATCTTAGATTCAATCGAAATTCCTTTGAAACTAATTTATTATTCCCCTTTTGCTATTTCTTTTCCTTTTCCCTTGATATTATTGCATGCAAACAATAAAATTTTATTGTAGCCATTAGCTAGAAGCAGCAAGCAACGAACCTCCACCCCCGACGAGCAATAAGGCCGATGAAAATGCATGCAACCGCTTGATACAGCTTCGCTCCATACGAAATTTAAATAAATCAGCCAAGTGCGAGTTAGACTCACACGCGTAGGGTTCCGTACTAACATGTCACTGTGTGTCCGTGAAAAACATGTCACTGAATGAACACCCTTTAGTAAATAGTAATTGTTACAGCGGCCGAAGTATAACATCTACTGTAAACATTTCAAGAGTCTAACTATTACGGTTCAAAAAATAAGGCTATTTACGTACAAATCATGTCTCTGTCGGAACTCCATTTAATTTTATTTGCTATAGCAGCCATGGCAATTCTATTTCTATGAATATATCAAGAGTCTAGCTATTACTATTAAAAAAATAAGCTACTACAAGTGAAAAACGTGACACTGTCAGAAAACCCTATAATTTTTAGTAATTGTCATAACGGCCATGGCAACACATCTTCTATACAAATTGGAAGAGTCTACCTATTAAGGTTCAAAAAATATGTCGTTATACATGCAAAACACGTCGCTGTCGGAAAACCCTTTACATTTTTATTGTTTGTATAGGGGTCATAGTAATACACCATTTGTGAAAATTTCAAGAGTATATCTATTATCGTTAAAAAATTAGTCAATGTTCACTGTCGACACACCCTTTAATTTTTACTATTTGTTATAGTGGCTATAGTAATACACCTCCTGTAAAAATTTCAAGAGTCTACATATTATCTTTCAAAACTTAGTCCATATACATGCAAATCACGTCACTATCGGAACACCCTTTAATTTTTATGATTAATTACTTGCATATAACGCGAACATAGATTAAATTATTGTCTGCAAATTTTAAGTGGTAGCCTCCTACAGCTCAAAAAATAAAGACATAAAGGCAAATAACACGTCACTTTAGGAACACCCTATAATTTTTAATATTTGTCGCTATAGTGGCCACAGTTATACACCTTCTGTGAAAATTTCAAGAGTCTACCTATTATGGTACAAAACTTAGGCTTTATACATGCAAATCACACCACTATCGGAACACCCTTTAATTTTTAAGTTTATTTTTTAAACCTGTTTATTTAGCGTACTAAGTTTTAATTACTGCTTGCATATTTTTAGTGAATTCTTCCTACATTTGAAGAAAAAAGCACATATTCGTAAATAACACCTCTCTATCGTTTACACTTTTTACGTTTTTACACTTTGTGTACAAGTATGGAAAAGTACTTATGTATTATACTATACTATAAGTAAAACAACTACTTTTAGGAATTGTGTGTATAAAAAGGTGGATGATGTTTGGCAATATTTTGTTTATAACCGAACATTGGTTAAGTATGGAGAACCAAAATAATTTGTATATTAGGATGAAGGAATGAATAAACGTATTTTTAAATTGTGAAATAATTAATATATATATTTATAAAATACTGTAAGTATACTTATTTACATACTTGTAATTATTCCTACTCTGTATTTACAAGTATGGGTATAGCCAATACTTTATCCAACTTTTACTTATATGTACTTAGTTGTATTGCGAAAAATAATGAACAAGTATGCGAACACTTATTCTCTGCCTATACTTGTAGTTATTTAAGTTGAAATTGAAATGAGTATGTGTGTATGATATCCCTGCAGATAACGAGACTAGTCCATTCATGCATGTAAGGACTAGTCCAAAGAGGAGGAGGAGTACTCCAAACCCACTCCAAATATATGAAAAAAAGGTGGTCGATTTAACATTGCGATGTCCTAGGAATGGAGCATATAACCCTGCTTTGCATTACACCGAAGTAGTCCCAAAACTACCACATGCCGCTACTCCATGGATTACTCAAGAGGGTTAGTTTTAAAACTATTCCATGTTGCTACTCCATGGATTAACTAAGAGGGTTAGTTTTAAAACTACTCCATGGAAACAGAAAAAACAACTTTACGTTGAAGCTTTTTACTTTGCTTTATTAAACAAAAACAATCACAAATAAAATAATTCATTTCTTATATTTATATACAGCGACGGACTTAAGTCTACATATACTACCATTAACTACAATAATAAAAAAATCGGGCCTTATAAGGATGGTTTAAAAAAAACTAAAAATTTTTTCTTAAATTAACAATTTCTTCAAAATAATACAAAATGGCGGTACATGTAGTCCCAAAACTACCACATGCCGCTACTCCATGGATTACTCAAGAGGGTTAGTTTTAAAACTATTCCATGTTGCTACTCCATGGATTAACTAAGAGGGTTAGTTTTAAAACTACTCCATGGAAACAGAAAAAACAACTTTACGTTGAAGCTTTTTACTTTGCTTTATTAAACAAAAACAATCACAAATAATATAATTCATTTCTTATATTTATATACAGCGACGGACTTAAGTCTACATATACTACCATTAACTACAATAATAAAAAAATCGGGCCTTATAAGGATGGTTTAAAAAAAACTACAAATTTTTTCTTAAATTAACAATTTCTTCAAAATAATACAAAATGGCGGTACATGTAGACTTAAGTACTTCACTGTATAATTATGATACGTATGTATGTACTTATTCATAAACATTGTTTTGTTTTATAAAGGGTGTGTAAAATACATTTGGTATTGAAACAGTTTTATAAACTTCCTATAATTCATAAATATATTTTATGTATGTCTTTATAAGACTTATCTAACATATAATTTTATATGCATATACATAGTATATAATGTTATTATATTATGTAAATATACATATAATTTTGCACAAAATAAGAGATATGCTTAATTTACAAGCCTTGTTGTATTGGTTAAATTTTTATTAAGCAATAACTATCAAGAAGAAGCCTTTTATAAATACGTAATTTGATTTTAAGGAGATTTTTATTGAAATTCTATTTGCAAATACAAATTTCATCAATACAACAGGCCTTGGTTTAGGCAATTAGGCACATAATTTCAACACGAAAACTAAATTAAGTTAACTATAAAAAAAGGAACTTATTCATGTGAGGTAACTCAAAAAACTTGAATATATTAATTAAATATTTTCTTTCTTCTTCGAACTGATAAGACGAAAGTGCCGCTTCTTTACTACTTGAAATGCAGATCTTAGTTTCTTATCAGCATTCGTGGAGTAATTGGATATTGCGGCTAAAGTATGTAAATAGATCTCATTAATGAAATGATGTAAGATTAAATAATTAAAATTCTTACCCATAATAACACTGTTTATTTTTGTGTGATTTCTTAAACTCTTCTTCCCACATATTCCATCTGTATTGTACATCATAGAAAGGTCTCTAGACAAAGTTCTTTCAAAATTTTTAATTACGTTTCCGTCTATTAAATATTGCACAGCAGATACCTGAACAAATTAAAATAATTGGTCAGTTCGTTATTATTACCAATGTATCATTTATAACTATTAATTATGGGTATTAATAATTACTTACATATTTTTCTTTATTTAGTTCGCTTATTTTGGATTCTAGATTCAGATTATCTAGTTCTGTTTTCATTGGAAAGACTGTCGTTAGGGTATTTATGTTTTGACGACTCTGGTTTAGTGTTTGCAGTTTTTGTGGTCGGCCAACATTTCCACTATTACTTTGCTCTGATGTTCTGTAGTTGCGGAAAATATTAAGACGAGCAATAGGTTAATTACGAGAGTTACTAACGTAAAATAATTGTTTTTTGGTAAATCTTAGATTTTACCCTGAAATTTAGAAAAGCCAGTATTTCAGCAATCATTTGACTTTGTTTGTCGATTAATTCTGTAACGTAAATAATGCTAGTATGAATAAAATCAAAAGTTCCTTTTTGATCAACTCACCTTTAAATTGAAAATAGTCAAAGCATGGAGATTTTTTTAAAGGATCTAAAAAAGAAAAAATACAGTAACGTAAAAAAATTAACATTGTATTTGTTTTTTATAATACTTACAACTTGAAATTGCAACGGCAGCATTAAACCCTTTACGTTTCAAACATTTTTTTCCATTTTTGTTGTTTTTATAATTATTTACATATATGTTTAAAGCTTAATTTATAAAAAATAGTTTTATTTATAAGAGTTTTAATATTTCATAAAAAATTTGTTTTAAGAAACATTATATGAAACAAAACTATTTTTTATGATTGAAGCAGTTAAGCTCAGTTAATATTTGTTTTTAAGCATAAGTATGTATATTATAATTTTGTTATTGTTAATATTATTAAGGGCAGCTATGTAGAATGGGCATTAAAATAACTTTATTTTCAAAAGGCAGTGACAGAAGCTTGCAGTAAATACTGTTTATATCAAAGGTTTCTTCTGTTTCCTCCAATACGTTATCAGCAGTGCATATTCCTAATGCCGATAACGAATTTAATGGTTCCTCAAAAAATGGATTAATGTTTTTGAAGCGGTGCCCCAATACTAAAATTTCATCGTTTCTTCCCCTTTTAAAGTTTATAATAGTAAAAGGAGTTAGAGGCATTAGAAGACATATATTATTTGGACTTTTGACACTTAAAGAGTATTTATCTCATGAATACCCATATATAATTCCATTTTTTTCCTTTAATCCTAAAGTTTTTGGCTCGTTCATCAAATTTTGATGGAAATTTCTTTTGTGCAGTTGCTCCAGAATGCACGTTGGCTTGCGCACATCTTTTTTAATTGTCTGTAAGTGATTTTCGAAATCATATGCTGAAAAGTTATACAGCAACCCATGCTGCCTGACGCATGCACATATGTGAAGCATACTGTGAACGTTATAGGTTACACTTTGAGGACCAAAAATGACACCAAAAAGTTTTGGAAAAGTTTATTTAACATTTTTCTGATAACACCCAAATCAATTACATGCATGGGATCTAAAGGAACTTTGGTGATCATGCTTAAATTTATTTTTTCCAAAGGTGTTTCATAATGCAGGAACTTCACATGGAACTGCTTTTTATATTTTCTATTGACAAAGTCCTCATCATTAATAATTTCACCTACTTCAGTGCTATAATTGTTTATTTTTTTCTCAACTTGGGTACACTTTGAATATCCATTCGCTGACGAATGGTAAGCAATCCCACAAACTAGTGATTTAGCCGGTGCGTCACATATTACGGAGCGTATTTTAAATGTTATTTTTTTGCAGCCAATTTGTAAGCCATTTTGCTGCAAATCCAAAACTTCTTCAATGAATTTCTCTAAAAACTGGCTTACATCGTGTGGTTTTTGTTTGCCAACATTTATACCAGCAGGAAATATTTTTATATTCATATTAACTACTTTGATCAATATAGGCCAAAGTTGAGTATTTGAACTTTTGAAAATTGGCAAGCCATCTATATTAATGTCACAAACTATTTCATCATATGATTCTAACAAATGTGCCACTTTCATTAAGTTTTGTCTTATACCGAAATGTTGATAACGACCTGGATAAACATACACTATGTTTGGTGCTATATCTACTTTCTTGACTAGAGTCAGTGGAGATAGAGGCACATCTACACCATTATTTTTTAGTATAACCAAGAGTTCTCTCATATTTTCTCTTGATGTGCTACTGCTTAGCTGCCATTGCCCTAATTCAGTAGCTAATTTTTTATTGCCACATTCAACATATAAATCATGATGCGCAGATATGTCGGCCTCAGCAGATTCTATATTGGCGCATTCTGCTAAGCCACTTGCACAATCAATTAATATTTTTAAACATTTTTCTTTTTCATTTTTCACTAATCGCCTTTTATGGCGTGCACTGAACTCCATACTTGCTATTAATATATGTATATATTTTTATATATTTAGTTTATAATTTTATTGTTTCATTTTGTTGTTTTTTAAATGCACTAAATCACTTGTTTGTTTTAAATAAACAATTGTTAATGGCTGACATCAGGACTACCAATGTATAATTTATTATTATAGATTATGCAGTTGTTGGCAACACTGCGTGTTAAAATACAACCATTTGTCACAATATGGTCCAGACTACAGTACATTGGACCATGTTGTAACTAGTCCATTTGCGGCACAATGGACCACGAAGTCCAATATTATCTGCAGGGATGTTGTTTGAGCTGTAGCTATACACATTTATACATGTTTCGTCTCAAATACTTAATAAGTACTAAAAATAATACTTTTGTCATTCTCTGGTACCAACCAAAGCGAATTCATACCTGGTGTGAGCAGTGGAGCAACAACTAAAATAAACCAACAACTTTGACATTAGATTAGCAAATATGAAACAATGTATTTTTGACAAGACATTAGCAAAACAAAGAGAGCAAAAAACAATCAGGTGGGCTATCAACTCCACCTGGTATGAATTCGTCTTGGTACCAACATAACAAAGAAAATTTCGATAATCGAATGTACACAGCCGGCGAAAATTCAAAAAACAGCTTGACTTTTGGATGCTTATCATCCACAATAGAAAATATTAACTTTTATAATTACATCAGTGTTATAGTTGATCTGTTGGTAAATCCAATGAATTATTTATAGTTTACTTTCTACCAGTGTTGTGTTCTGACAATGTTTAAATTGTACCGCTCCGGTAATAAAATTGTACCAAATCAGCATCAATTGTACCAAAATTTGGCATTAAGTAATAAATAAACAAAACACACATACAGTAGCTCGACTTCAAAAGAGGGCAAATCAAAACTTTTATATATTATTTTAAAGTAATGATTTTTTTTTCGCATTTTTTTATTTATTGTATCTTCAATATAATTGAACTATCAATAATTACTCATATCTTAATTCTAAAAATATAGTTGTTAAGTCCAACCAGTGCTGGACAAAAAAATGTATGTTTCACGGTTACTGTAATTTGTGGGTTATCCCTCTGATGTACGGATGAGAGAAGCAGTGTCCCTCCTTCTTAGTCGAATGTAACCAGGTTCAGTTAGTATGTTACGGGCCAGTGGATTCGGATAAGTTTCAAGCTTCTTTAAATACCTTATGGCAAGTTTCGCTTAGTTATTAACATCCTCTCAAACAGCTTTGACATATTTGACAAAAGGCTTATAGGTCTGTATGATTCGATTTTTGTGTGGTCTTTTCCTGGTTTAGGAATCATGGTAACCAAGGACACCTTCCAAACTGTGGGAAAGTACTCAAAACGTAAAATGGCATTAAAAATAAAAAGAACGATTCTGCGAGCTACACGGGGCAACTCAATTAACATCTTGTTACTGGTTTTATCAACGCCAGGGGCTTTTTTGGTGTTCAAATCCGTTATTGCCTTTTCTAGATCACCAAATTCAAATCTTATCGGTACTGCAGCACTAGCCTCGACAACTGGCAACTCAACTATATCAGTCGATATATTTGGGGTAAAAACCTTTTTCAAATGTTCAGCAAATAAATTTCCTTTTTCGGTATCACTCCTTGCCCAGCCTCCAGCTGAAGTTCGCAAGGGAGGATTACGTAAGACTGGCCTTTTAAGGTTTCTACAAGCACGCCATAACGAATAATCTGATTGAGGAGTTGCGTCAAGGTCTCCCAAATAGTTTTTCAGGGATGCTACTCTTCGATATTCCAGCATGTCTCTTAGCCGGTTCGTGCATTCTTTAAGTCTGCTTTTGAGTTGAGGAGATCTCTGTGATTGCCATTCTCTACGAATTTTTCTTTTTTCAGCCAAGAGCCGTTCGATATCTGCAGAATAAATTTGATTGTATCTAGCTAATTGTCGGGTTATTGTTGAATGTTGGGCAGCTGATTTGAGGTTTTGGTCAAAATCAATAAGACTCCGCTCTACGTCTTCAGGTGTTCTTAGCGGGATGTTTTCCGAACAATGAGTACTAAGATACTTTCTATATTTCAACCAATTAATGCTTGTGGTAGTCATTGGTGATATGATGTTTTGTTTGTCCCATATATAGACGATAGTGGGTGAATGATCTGAGGATAATTCAAGTGACGCTTCAGCTTTAATCGTTTCTCTTGGAATTCCCTTAATCACGCCAAAATCAATAACATCCGGTATTTTTTGTCCATCAGTAGGCCAATAGGTGGGTTGTCCACTCGATATCACATTCAGACGCATTTTTGAAATTGTGTCAAACAAAACACGACCTTTTGGAGTTATTAGACGTGATCCCCAAAACGTATGTTTAGCGTTGTAGTCGCCTGATGCTATGAAACAGGGACCTAGTGATTTGAAGAAATCGCTGTATTGACTCTCTGATATTTGAAACCTAGGTGGTGAATAAATCGAAGAAATAACTAAGTTTTGATGAAATTCTTCAATACAGATGTTTGTTGCTTGTAGGTAATCTTCACAAAAATCACACAGTAAATATTGTTTGATTCGAGCCTTTATTAGTATTGCTGAACCACCACATGCTCTGCCACGGGGGTCTTTGGTGTCATATAAGATATAGCCATTTATTTTAAAAAAGCTATTTGTTGTTAAGTGAGTCTCTGCAACCAGCATGACATCAATTTGTTCCTTCTTAAGGAAGTACTCGAGTTCATTTTTGTGTTGGCGCAAGCCGTTTGCGTTCCAGAAACATATTATTAAACAGTTCATGGTTTGTTAAGTAACGCCTGCAACATAGTAGATTGCATGCGTACCATTTCTTGCATCATGCTGCTCATAGAGCTCATAAAACTGTTTATCGAATGCACTAACGTCTCGATGCTTGCTTCGAGACGATTAAAATTACCAGATGGTGTTTGTTCTTTAGGATGCGATTGCAAATTAGAAGTAGAGTTAGTTGTCGGTGTCGCTTTATGTACTGCAGTATGATTGGTTTTTACCATATCAGCGTATGAAACATGTTGTGTTGTTGGTTGGGCTAACTGAGGATAATGAGCATTTGCTCGATATTGTTGGTGCTTAGCAGGAGATTTTGTTTTTGAGTGGTTTTCCTTACCATGGAAAAAACTAGACAGCCTCTGTAGTTAGCAGTGTGGTTTCCACCGCAATTGCTACATTTTTTTACTGGACAGGACAGGTCCTGGACGCTTATGCGGCTCCTCTACAGTTATTTTACGGTGTAACAGGTATTTCAGATTGTAAATGGGGTGCATTTCGTTCTTCTTCAATCTGATATCTCCAGGTTCCAGTTCAACGCGAAATAGTGGTTGGGAGACACGTTCCCGATTACGGAGATTATCTACACTTTTTATTTTAAAACCCGCTTTTTGGAGTCCGGCTCTTATTTCAGCTGGATCAACGTATGAATCTACACCTTTAATGACTACCTGTAGACCTTTGCTACTCTTCAGCTGATAGGTATAAAAGTTCTTTTTGCAGTTTTCAAACTCGCTTACTGCTTTACGATAACTACTTTCATCAATAAATTGTATTTTTGTCTCATCAATGTTACCGCGCTTTATGGGAATTACATAAAATGAGTTCTCGCCAATAATTGTAATTAAATTTTTTATTAAATCGTTTGAATTTTTCTCCCTTAAATAAACGGGAGGTGGTTTGAACGACTTAATTGCCGTTTTATGTACACTCATTTCACTATCTAAGATAGCAAAACGATTATGGGAATTTATTCCGGTAGAGTCCTTGTCTTTTTGTACTTTAGCCATTGGTGCAATCTGCGAAGATTTAGGGCTTCGACCTCTTTTCAATACAGTTATGTATCTGTCCATTCCCACTTGCGTCTTGGGTTTTTCTATACTATCCATATTATCTTTGGAAACACTGTGTTCAGAAGGCGATTTGTTTTTATTTATTTTATTGTCATCGCTTAGTAAAAGTGAAGAACAAGATTGGGCACGTATAACTGGCGTAGCATTAATACACAAATTATTTTCAGTTTTTTTGCTTTTATTTAATTCAGCATTGTCAACATTTTTGTTGCTTAAATTAAACAGGCTCATTAGCCTTTATTATTTTTATTTTATTTTAAAAGTAGCAATTCAATATGCCGTTGTACAAAATAAAGAGAAGGGCAAAAAAAAGAAAAAAAATATTTTACAAACAACTTTGTTGTTGTATTATAACAAGTTTGTTTTTTGTTTTTGTTTTAAATTGTTCACACAATGTATGTTTTGTTTTTTGTTAATGCGAGCTTTAAAAAAATCGCGTCCGCACTTATCAACGCCAAAAACAGAACTAATTTACTAATAATAATTTTTCCAAAATACTTACTTATTTCATAAACGAAAGTCTTACAATGTTAGAAGCTGGTTACACTACAATTTCCTTCAAATGCTTGAAACTCCACCAAAGTCACCGGATCTTAATCCGATAGAATATATCTTAAGTTATTTGGAAGAACAATTAAGGAGTCATTTACCAAAAAGAACTTACGGTTTCTCACTAGAAAGAATAGAAAAATATATCTGCCGAATACCATGAGTCACTGATTGAGACAATGCAAAAACATTCAAACGCTATAGTTTAGCACAAAGGCCCTGCAACTAAATCTATATATATAAAAAAAGTTGCATTGTGTTAGAAATTTATGTTCTCTGGAATGCGTGAATCGATTTTGTTTCTGCAAAGTTTATATGAAAGGTGACGTTAATACCAAGGTTTTTATGTACAAACGGTCTCTTTATGTGCATTGGTCCATGAGTTATAGCCGGAATAGTTGGAGTGGTACCGCCCATACAAAGTAAAAATTATTATCGTGTTCCTGGCGAACTGCAATAGATAGCGCCTTGAAACTTTGCAAGAGTAGCCTTTGTGCTAAGGCGCATAGTCTGCCAAAATACAGAATGAAATGGGACAGTAGGCGTGGTACCTCCCATACAAAGTGAAAAATTATTATTGTGTATATAGAGAACTATAATATGTATGGTCTTCAAAGTGGGTACAAGTAAACCCCATACCCATGCGGATACTCTAGAAAAACATAGGCTGAATTGGGACAGTCAGCGTGGTACCCCCAAACAAAGTAAAAAATTATTATCCTGTATCTAGAGAACTGCAATAGGTAGTGCCTTGGAATTTTGCTTCAGTAATCCCCATATTAAGATATGTAGAGAAACACAGACTGGATTTGAATCGAGGGCGTGGTACCTCCTACACAAAGTGAGAAATTATTATCTCGTACCTAGAGAACTACATTAGGTATAGTCTTGAAACTTTGCACAAGTAACCCTCATACTAATGTGCATAGTCTGGCAAAGTACAGACTGGATAAGAATACTGGGAGTGGCACATCCCATTAAAAGTAAAAAATGTTATCGTAATACGTATATAAATGGGAACATTTTTGACTTTAGAATAGCGTGCGTTTTCGCGTTAAAATTTGGTCATACTTTTCTTCCAAGTGTTTATTGTGTTTTTTGTGGATGGGTGTAGCGAAGCGCACCGGGGATAGCTAGTTACCTATAATTTACTCGTATACATATTGTTACCATATTTTTTCTTAAAAAATGTTCAAGTCTTTTTTTTTATTAATAAGCTTTTTAGTGATACATTCTTACATTTATACATTATATCAAATTTCTATAAATATTTTCTGCAGTTCAAAAATCTTTTGGCAGTTTAAAAAGTGAAAAATATTGATTAAATAAAAAGTTTATTGAATAAATTTTATATGAAATTGTACCAAAAACTCACGAGGCCTACCAGTGTACCTCTGTTGTGTCTATTGTACCACAAATCCCAACAATGCCTTCTACATACATTAATTGTTTTAAGTAAAAGTTGTACCTTTCATGTGTTCACTAATCATTTTAAACAAAATATAAATAAATATTTGAAAATTTGAAATTATTATTAGTCGAAAGAATTAATTAAATTACAAATTAAGTTATAATATTAAAGAAAAATAGGGAAAATTTAATTTTTAGACACCAGCAAAGTGGAATACACATTTTCTAGACAGCTATGTCCGTCACCAGCATTCTTAGAGAGAATAAAAACGAACTTAAGCTTGACTATAATTTCATTGTATGTAATACATAAATAGTTCGACTAATAATAATTTCAAATTTTTAAAATTAAAAACCGCAAAGCACCGCGCAATCATGTTTACTTAACAAAATTTGGTTTGATACTAGATTAGTGTTAACGAATGTTGGAAGCAAAACAAATAAACAAAAGTAGCTTTCATTGCTAACCGAAGGTTGGCTGAAGGAACAACAAATATAAGGTGGTAAATATTAAAGTAAAAATATCTAACAAGAGGGAAGCTTAAGGTAGTGGTAGACTTCGTTCTCACCAACTGACGATTGATTCCTTTATCTGGGTTTAGTTGCTTACAACTAAACACTACCCTAAGTAGATAGATACGAAGAGTGCTGATGACGGACGTAGCTGTCTAGAAAATGTGCATTCCGCTCGTGCTGGTGTCTAAAAATTAAATTTTCCCAATTTTTCTCTAATATTATAATATATTAGAGAGAATAAAAACGAACTTAAGATAAATAAATGTTTGTATATTTTGACGTTTTTTTTCTATTTTTGGTAAGTTTAAGCTATTTCAATATTTTTTTTTTGTAATTTATTAAAAACATTTTTTTTTTCATAATTTATTTATTGTATCTTCAATATTTTTGAACTAAGAATAATTACTCGTATCTTAAGTCTAAAATAAAATATTCTTTTTAAGTCCAGCCAGTGCTAGACAAAAATAATGTTTGTTTTACGGATTTTAAAATCATTTGCGGGTCATCCCTCTAATGTACGGCCAAGAAAAGCAGTATCTCTTCTTTTTAGTCGAATGTAACCAGGTTCATTCAGCATGTTACGCGCCAAAGGATTTGGATGAGATTCAAGCCTCTTTAGATATGTGACTGCATGTTTCGCTATTTCTGCTTTAACTGATGGCAAAAACATTGCCAAAACATTTTTGAAACTAAAAAATATTGTACATATTCAAATTTTAAGAAAAAACATTTTGGCGATTTTTCACATCGATTTTAGCGAAATACGTGAAAAATATCTGACAACTTTGGTGGTCATTTCAGCTGAAGAGAGCACGTGATTCTTCTATACTTGTATTAATGTGCGTATGTGCTACTCATTTTATGTTTATTTTTTGTGAATGTTTACATAAAATATATTTTTAGAAAGATCAACAACAACAAATAATACAGGCTTAACGATGTTCTTTGTTTTTTCTTTCATTCATTACTGTAACAAAATAGACCATTAATATTGTTGTTGTTAAATACAAAATTATTGCGTATTTCTTTTCATAGCTTAGGAAGAATACCTTCTGCCTGTTCGTTCCGACAAGGCAGAGATGTACCATTTCCATATTTGGCTGACCGCTCCAAGTGCACAACTTTCATTTTTGATCTTGGGCTCTGGAACTATAATATCCTGTAAACCACTTTATTGCTTTATAAGGTCGATTCC
This sequence comes from Phasia obesa, assembly GCA_949628195.1. Classification (NCBI taxonomy): domain Eukaryota; kingdom Metazoa; phylum Arthropoda; class Insecta; order Diptera; family Tachinidae; genus Phasia; species Phasia obesa. Next base: position 64,439,551 of record OX451219.1, read on the forward strand.
AATGAGCTTGTAGAATAATCCGTTCTTCCGTTGTGGGTTAATAAGTAGAACCAATTGTCTCTCGCTAAGTTCCACAAAGTTCGCAGCTCATTCATATCTGGCCTACATTTTATCACTTGCGCGATCAATCTAGTTACGCACGAATTTATTGTGCTTTTGTAGTTGCATTCATCTCTCGGGATATATTTCTCTGTTCTTTTTTAATTTATTTATTTGTTTTATGTCCCATACACAAGACTTTAGGTCTCAAATTGCAGTATGAAACTGAGTAGATACTAATACAATAAAAATTTAAATATACATTCAAAATGAAGATAAAACAAAAAATAGAATTAATTCTAGATTAATCTAATCGAATACATATGTATGTAGCAGCTTATGCAGAATTTTAATTTTGGTACATTAAATTGGTTGATTTTTAAACATACATATGCAGTAAAACAAAATTAAATAAAACATAATCAGTCCAATTATGAATATTCCCGGGGAAATTTCTCCCTTCCCAATGTTTTGTTCCCGGGAAAAATCTCCCTTATTCTAATCTCCCTGGGAGTAGCAAAAAAAGGGAGTGAGAAAATTAGAAACAGCTGTTTTGCTTTTGACATTTTATTTCCAGTTTATATAATAAAAAAAAGTTTTTGTGATTAATTAAATTATTGTAAACAATTTAAGCTTTTAATTCATTTAAAAAATTCAATAATGTATATTATAGCTTTTCACATGGTTGTGGAAGAACATACTGTTGAGGAAGAAAGGCGAAAAACCAGCCAGAATATTTCAAGAAGGCAGATGCGCGATGTTTAAAATCCGCTGGAATTGCCCCAATCATTATAAGTACAAAATAAATTCCTGTGTTTCAAAGTATAAGAATTTTTTCTGGCTTAGGTTTGAAAAATATTATCGTGTGAACAAACCTGCTTTTTTGTATTTGCTCAATGTAGTTACATGTCACTCTCAGCCGACCAATTAAAAAAATTTGTGGCTGTTTGCTTGCTTGGCCAAAAAAAGACAATAAGGGTGCTATTGTGTTAGGGGAATTGAGACCGAGTGTAAGCATATTACTAATTAGATAAGAGTCCACTGATATATTTGAACTAGAATCAGCAGAAAAAATAACGTCTTCGTATGAGACGGTGAATGATTCTAAAGTGTTCACAAATCTTTAAATAGAAATGCGATTATTAGGTCTATAAAGGCTTCCTAAAAGTAATTTTCTTCCACAACTCAATTTAAGAAATATATGTATATTCTAACAGTGTCCAAGTTCTCACAATTAGTTTCTTTCACATTTGCGTAAATACGTTTATATATATCTACAAACAAACATATTTACATACATATGCCTGCACGAAACTATTGCTTTAAACTACAGGTTTCACGAATTTTATTTAGGCATTCTTAGCTATTTTTAATTTAAGTTACTCTAATTTCTGTTATTTACCCTAATTTAACAATAACCTTAAACTACCTTTTAAGTTTTATTAGCGCCACGGTAATATATAATACAATTTTAACGTTTTTGGCTCGTCTAAACGCAACCACACATATGGTAACGGGGACGTTCATAAAACGTAACTGTTGCGCAACGGTTGAGTATTTGTCTTAAGGCCGAGGCACATAGAATCCGTCATACGTTATACGTCGACTTTTTCAACATACAAGAAAGTTGACGTACGTTGAGAGCAGGTGAGAGCTTTAGTTTGGTTCTTCTTTGTTTTTTTCTCTCAAAATTAAATTTTTGTGTTGAGTGGCAGCAAAAAGAAACAAAATACAACAAAATAATTAAATTAAATAAAGTAAAATGGTAAAAAAAAAAAACTTTTCAAGTGTTATTTTTCTGAATTAATATCCCTCAACAAAGTACTCATTGTGTCAACGTCTTCCGTTGTTACTTTGTTTTCAGTTCAGTACGTTAAAGTATAACGTAGTTGCGCTCAACTCAACAGTTGAGTATTTTTTTGTATCCTAAATATTTTAGCTACCAAAAGCCAACATGTTGTGCTCAGCTTAAATAACTAATAGAAGAGAGTTATGTATACCGTTTCTTATCCATAATTTTTAGCTAAAGTAATAATCTTAGTTAATTTAAATTATTTCTTTTATTCCTTTTAATTGTTTACATTTATCAGCTCTTCATTTTGCAGTATATTTCTCAAGAAGTTTCTGAGACGTAACAGTTGGCAACAGTTTCATAGCAGTTGAGCTCAACAGTTACGTATTATGAACGTGCCCATGTGTGTATGTACATACTTTAAATTGAGCAACGGCAGCAGCATAAAGTAGTAAAAAGAGTTAATAGTGACAAGAGCAAACAATATACATATGTAAGAGTCCATAAATTAAAATGTTAAATATAATAACTTTATTTAATCAAAATATTATAAACAAACTTTGTAAATGAAAGTAAATTAAGTACAACATAAAAAAGAAGTGTTTAATTAAGTGACACGAAGAAGCAGATTTTGGGGCAAAATCTAAAGGAGCCATATTTATGTTTGAGGAAAAAGAAGGGACTAGGAGACTGCACCAAGGAACGTTTGGAACCAGCAGGCCAGGTAAACATTTGGTCCTTCTCCCGGCAATAAGGTGCGTACGTTGAATTTTATAAATTTGTGTTGCATTGTGTCTCGGCAGAAGTGAGGTTCGAATACCTGTAAAAAATATCGCGTGATTTTACTTAACTAAAGTGCCAGTTTTGCGGCCCGTTACACTTGTATTTTGCTACTGATTTTTTTTTGGAGAATTTTTGTCGTCCATCTTTATGTTTCGTTAAGTTATTTTACGCGTTTTTCTTCAATTTTAATTTTATTGGCGTTGTTTCTCCTTATTCGCTTTTTATTGTCATCTTTATAAATTTTTTTTGGAAAAGTGTATCTCATTTGTGGTTGTATCGTGACTCTTTTCAAATAAGTATAAGAAAATGTCGATTTTTAAAAAGTATATGCGTGTGGCAGAGGAGTTGATTAGCTTTGAGGCTATATTTATTAAAGAAGACTTTTCCAAATACACCTAATTCTGTTTTTACACGGTTTTGATTTAACACGGTTTGAAAATAAAAAAATTAAATTTTTTACACGGTTTTATTCCATATAGCACGATTCAAAATCTTTTGGTCTTAGATTTTTATGCACACAAGCAAACTGACTTGTCAGAGCAATTGATATATGTTGATATTTTGTGAACTATCAATGCATTCCTGAAAGAAAACCTTGAAAACTACAAATACCATTTCTTTAAAAACCAAAATTGAAATTTTAGATCGGCTTCGAAATGAAGAAGGCTCAACATTTCCTGGCAAAATGTTAGACTTAGTAAGAACTTAAAAAAATTAAATTTCTATTAGGCAATCGGTGATTTCTGGAATGAAACTATCTGTTATGTCTTCATCGTATACTAGAGATGCAAAATAAAAGCTTCAAATACACATTATATGTACAAACATGCGTGTGCTTAAATAAAATAAACATGAATTCTTGTTCTTAAAAAATGTTGTTTTTCACTAATTTTAACAGGCTTAAAAATAAGGAACCAATCACCTATTTTTGCATACGATCAATGTCTTTTTATACACGTTTTTTTTCTACACTGTTTTACGTTCCGTGGCCCACTTTTAGGGACATGTTTACTGCCATTTATATTAACATTTCTAGACTTAGCCAAGTTGAAAAATTATTTTACTTGCTTAGTAAAACAGAGGTGAGGCAAGAGATATAAATAGAAATGTTGCTTTAACTAGTGATATGTTTGAAATAACTTGGAATAATTTTAAATTTCAATATGAGAATAAGCCTGTTTTAATCATCAGTCAACTTAAGATACTTGGCTCCATGTACACAAAATTCTCCTCCGGATGTTAAAAGGCTCCAAAGGGAAATTAATAAATAAAATTAAATTTATGGGAACAGTCGGTAAAAAATAAGACAGAGTTTCCCAAATAGGATGAACTAAATAGTTTCTTAACTAATAGATTTTATGCCCTTGAGAGTGCTTCTGACATTATAGCGACGAAAAATGTCTTCAGTGGTTCCCAAACTTTTTCGAATCAAATAAAGTAGGGCGAAAATCGATACACACAAAAATTACAGTTCACTGTATAGCTGGTCCGTCTGGAGTAGTTCAGTCGCATCACACATCTGTAGCGAAAAAGGTGATGTTAGCCACAGCGTGGGTGAAAATTTCAAATTTTGGTACAGGTTCGAGCTATAATAGATCCCTGTTCTGATGAAAGTTTTATTTCTGAAAAAATACATCGACGGCTAAAGTTGCCCTCTGATCCGCTTGCAACCTCGGCAGGTTACTGGTTTAAGCGGATATATTATAAGTAAATCTACTAAAATGTCGTCGTTTGTTATCACATCTCTACGTAATCAGAATATGTCTCTCGGTGTTTATGCCTTAGTAGTCCCACGGGTGACTGGCAATGTTCCAACACATTCTATTAGGCTTTCAAAAAATTTAAAGCAACCAAATATTAAGTATGCTGATCCAAAGTTTTTTGAAGGCTGTGAAGTGAATTTATTATTAGGAGAAAATCTTTATCCTTCAATTCTTTATGGAGGTGTCCAGCATGGTATTTTTGAGTCCTTAGTTGCTGAAGAAACAATTTTTGGCTGGATTGTAACTGGCCCAATCTGTAATGTTGCTTGAAGACGTGTGGGAATGTGCCACATGACCAAAGTTTGTATTGATGACCAATTGATAAATTTTTAGAGTTAAAGAAAGTTTCTCAAATACAAATTTTATTAGAAGGTGACAATTTCCCCTATATGATAGTTACTAACTTCAAATCGATATATCTCGATTCCTAGACGTGACCCAGCGAAACGCCGGGACACGTATAACTTCTTTTTTACCGACATAACTTTCCCGTTGGTTTCATCCCATCCCGATGTAGACTGTCGCATAGTGAAATTTGCGTCAAGACCATTTATTGAACTTCTGTTTGTTACGAACGCCACCTTGGATAACTGTAGCATATAGAGTGCCCACAATATTTGAAAAGGTAGGAACAAAAAATTGGATTCACGTAACATCTAGTGACAAGCTTGCTGATCTAGCAACCCCGGGGCTGATATCTTTGGATCTAAGTGAAAATAGGCTTTGGCGGCGGGGCCCTGACTGGTTTAGTTCGAATAAGTCATCGTGGCCAAAATATGCAGTAGATTTAAAACCTACTTTTGTTGCTAGATCGACTGAAAACGAAGATATGCTAGACCGTTTACTAAGTTTTTAACAAGAACGTCATGTAATAGTTACATTTTCCGATTTTACATTTTCACGACCAAGGGCCGATATAAGGATCATAACTTCTATATTCTAGAAATTTCTGACAGTGAATTGAGTTTCCTAAGAAACAAACTGTTTTTACGATTTTGTTTTGCAGCTAATAAGAAAATTGACTCCCTTAGTACTTTACTAACCCTTACTTAGGACAAAAACATTATTCGTGCTAACGGTCGTCTTTGCTTTTTATCGTATTGATCTTATAATGATCGACACCCGATTTTACTTGCATATGACAGTATGTTAGCTCGTCTTTATGTGGAATTTATTCAGATGGTTGTCCATCATGAAGGTCCTCGTCTAGTACTTGATGTTGTCCGCCAGGAGTGTTGGATAATAAAAGTATTTAAAACAGTGCCTCATAACTTTGTATCAGGAAAAGCTGCATATTCAGATTACGTCCGTGTTACCTTAGATATAGACGTTGATTTTTCAGGCCCTTTTGAGGTGATCCGGTTTGAAGCTGTTAGCGATTTTTCTACCCCTTCCTGTTTACCGGCTTTAGCTCCTATTGTTACTCGTCGTGTCTGCCCAAGTAGTATTTTTCTCGACATCGGCAGAAATGTTGTAGGCGCTGCGAGAGAAATTCAGCTAGTCTTTTTCAAACATATAAAAGAGCTACGTGACGCAGCGGTTGAAGGTTTATGGCCACTAATGTTTTAAGAAGTTGGCTCAGCTGATGTAAAAGAAAATCACTTTTTTCTAAAAAATAAGTCTGCAAAATACCTTTTTGTGGTAACGATAGTAAAGTTCTTGTAGCGGATTAAAAACCTCCAAATGTTGTTGTCCGTCTACCAATGTACAAATTAATAGTTCTTCAGAATTGCTTTAATAAATCTTGATGTGAATTATTTTCAACAATTAAATCTTCCTCCAACTTTAGTCTTCTTGCCAGGGATGCCAACTTTTCAAAGACCCAACGCGTCGTCTCAGCGGTCAAAAAGAGCTAAAAAGAGCTAATTTAAAAAATAACGATTTTTTTCAGTCTATTTAATTGTTATATTTTTATTTTACAAGTATATTTTTACATCTACAAAAAGTTCACCTACGTTTTAAAAAAATATACAAATATTTTCATAGGTATGTGAATTAGAGTGGGTCAATTGGTATGTATTAAGAAAATCTCAACAAGTGGTTATCAAAATCGTACTCTGCGATCGTACTGTCTGGGTCTAAAACCTAAATCGAGCTTCACGTTTTTAACGAGAAACATTTCAGTTTTTCATCATACTACAAATTAGAATTTTGTATGATCAAAAAAATTTGATTTAGACCCTCATATAACGCGATTTTGACAACCGCTTGGTCAAGAAAAATTGACCCACTCTTATGTACATATTTAAATTAAAATCACCCCTGTACTGTAAGCCGAATCCGAAGTTCTTCGATTATGACACGAATTCACATGTTCAGCGTTTTGCAAATCGAAATCCCTTATTACATTATTTACTTTTACGATTTACTTTTAAGTGTCAAAAGTAAATCGAGTAGAATTTTCATTTGTTTCATAAAATATTTATATATTTAATATTTTTCTTCTAAAACGCCTGTATTTTTATGTTACTGACTTTTGCATTATATACACTGCTTTACAGCATTTCATTTTCCTAGATTAATGATGATGATGAATACGAAAACATATTTTTTCAATTCGATCATTAGATTTCCTTATTTACTCGATATCGGCCCATTCTGATTTAAATTTTTTCAAACCAAATATGAAAATTATTAACTAAGACCGTATTTACACCTTCAAACAAACGCCGAGTTTTTTTTCCTATTCTTTTTGAAAGTTGCTTCGAAACCCTGTTTTCTTTCTTTATATTATTTACCTTTAAGAACTAATCTTAAACTAAAAAACAAATAATCTATTTACTGGTCGCACACATGCGTACCAGTCGCTGTTAAGCGTATTTTGTGTTATCACAGTATGATAAACACATTTAGACAGTCTCCCATCTACAGACCAAATTTTCCTGTTCATGTTTGAACATTCTGCCGGGGAACATTAAATTTAACATCTACAATGTTTCTTTTTCTTACACATCTTCTCCTAATGACAATTACAAAACAAACAATAACTAAAACCAGCATTAGTGATGAGTGACCACTAATATGATGCCAGTTTAATGACTCGAGCTCTTTGTACTGTGATTTGATGTTTTCTATCTGCTTCCACGAACTTTCAACCTCCGGTGTGTGATTTATTGGTACGTCATCTAATGGCTTCGGCATCTCGAACTCCTTAACTTCTTTTACTAAGTAGGTTCTAAATTCGTTATATTGTTCCGATTTTACTTCTTGTGGTGATGATAAAATTGTTCTTCCAATTCGAGCAGTGCATCCTGCTGGCAATGTAATTACACCTTGGCCAGGTAGTTCTACCATATTTTGAGTTTTTTGGCAGAGAATATGGGCTGTCGCTCTTGAAAATATTCTAAAAAACCAGTTGCTTCTTTCGTGTAATTCCAGCCAAATGATTTTCGTTTTTATTTTCCTAAATAAACAGTTGTGTGAGTTGCTTGGTTTCAGGGTCGCTAGTTCACATGAGTTGTCGTTGGCATCTTCCTACCGCCAATTTCCTTTGCATAAGTACTCGTCTTCTCCGTCTTTTTGGCATTGGTTCAGCGTCGGTTGAGTAATGAGATGATATGAATCCAATTCATAGTTATAAACTACAAATTGCTGCTTCAATTCTGCCACCATAATTAGGCCATCTTTCAAAATAGGTATTGGTATGATGTTATATATATCCGAGGAAAAAACCCCTCTAGCAGTCATTAATCTGTATACTGCCTGAAAAACAGCATCCTTCGATTTTCCTGGCAATCTTAATTTATCTGATAGGTGTTTTTTTTTTTTAAAAAACTTCATCCTGTAGTTTATTCGACTGAATTAAATTAGGATTAATTTTTCCATGATTAATGTCAATAAGCAATCCTATTATTTGAATTTGGATTTTCTCCGCTTCGTTTACTATAACTTCAAGCTGCCTCGTCGTCATGAAGAAGTTGATAGACTCTTTGTAGACAAAGTAGTCAGTGTTTAACAGGTTACTGATTTCGTTCACTTTAGTATTTATATTATTAAAATGGGAGTTATACTCTTCTGTCGTCTTTTTCATGATATTTGTCGTTGACTCCACTACAGATGTTTGTTGTTCAACCAGACTCTTAATATTGTGTTGGTTTTTCAATAACTTTCTCATGTTCTCCTCCACTAACTCTCTGTTACGGCATCTACCATTCCAAACAACACATTATAAAACGAGCACACAAACTCAAATGGAGCTCGTTTTATTCGAGTTCTATCACGATCTTGATGAGAAAATAACTTATCATTTTCTTGAATATCCTTAAGTTTATCTTCCATACCTCTTAAAACCGAGGCACATTGCTTTTCGAAATTTCGCAGCTTGTTACATATCATTTTACATTTTGTAATGGAAATAGCGATGTTATTTACCGTTGTAAAATACACTTCCATATTATAATATGCCACTAGACTCCAAGACGATGTTACACGATTCAGTGTTCCAATCTTATCAGCATATATTATCGTTCCATTTCCCAATTCCTTTATCGTTCCTTTTACATCAGGCATCTGCATAGATGTTACAGAACTTAACACCAGGCACAACATTATTGCCCACCACATTAACTCTTTTGGCTGCAGACATTTGCGCACGGCGTATTGTGTGAGCTGAGATTTTGCTGTTTGGCCGCTTTTATCTTCATTTGTACTGTCTTCTGTTTTCTCTAAAAGACATAGTTTGTGAATAGGACGTTTAATAACCCCATTTGCCATTTTTAACGTGACTACTCTGACTTTTCCGTCTTTGCCCGCATGAGTCTCTATGATTCTTCCCAAAGGCCACTTTGCAGGAGATGTCGCTTCATCTTTAACTATAACTACTTGGTTTTGCTTCAAATTCTCTTCTCCACTTTTCCATTTATATCTGTGTTGTAAAGTTGTCAGATACTCATCTTTCCATCGCTTCCAAAAGTCTTTTTTCATTTTCTGTATTATTTTCCATCTATTGAGGGAACCAATGGTCGTCTATTACTTCCGGACTTCCTACTAGCGGCTGACCAATTAAAAAATGCCCAGGTGTCAGAACATCTGTTTCCTCTGAAGATTGATTGATAGCATACAAAGGTCGTGAATTCAGTACAGCTTCTTGCGCCAATAATATTGACATTTCTTCGTAAGTAAGCATGTTGTCTCCAATCACTCTTCTTATGTGATATTTTACAGACTTAAAGACAGCCTCCCAAATTCCTCCAAAATGTGGGCTTGCCGGGGGAATAAAACGCCATTGAGTTTCTTCGGATTCAAGCTTATCGTAAACTGAATTGTTATTTTCTACTGCATCCATCAATTCCTTATCTAACTTTCGTGCTGCTCCTACAAAATTTGTACCATTGTCGGAATATAAGCATTTTGCTTTGCAAAAAAATCATCTTATTGCTGCCAAAAATCCGTCTGATGTAAGATCGCTAACAGCTTCCAAATGGATCGCCCTGGTTGCCATACACACAAAAACTGCTATGTACCCTTTAACAGATTTTTGTCCCCTACCTCGAGAACATCTCATCTGAATTGGACCAGCATAGTCCACGCCTGTATGCGTGAATGGATGTGATACTGATACTCGCATTTGAGGTAGATCACCCATAATTTGAATAGCATTATTTTTCCTCTATCTGATGCAGCTTACACAGTTTCTTAACACTTTTTTCACGAGATTTCTCATACCCGTAACCGAATATTTGCGCCGAATTATCGATGTTACCAAACTATTACCTCCATGTAGTGTAGTTGTATGGATTTCTTTTATCATCAATTCCACTATATAGGACTTCTCTAATAGCATTGGATTTTTATGATTGTACGGCAATTCAGAATTTCTCAATCGCCCACCGACTCGAAGAATTCCATCTTCGTCCAAAAAGGGATGTAGATTTGCAATCTTGCTCCTCGGATCGACTTCCTGCTGTTGTCTTAAATTCATAATCTCAGAGAAAAAATAATGTTCTTGATGCTGACAAACTATTACGTAATTTGCAATCTTGAGTTCTTCGGATGTAAGCCAGTTAGGATATTTCTTTCGCCTTAGTTTCTCAATGAATCGCTTTACATATGCGATAACTCTTTCCAACTTTCGGAAAGATGAACCTTGTAGAAAGCGCAGTCAGCCAACATTCAGTTCCATGCGCCCTCGTTGTCAATATTATTTTTTGATTATTCTGTGAAGGCCATTGATTTCTATCACATGTATAGGTTGATTGCTTTTTTCTCGCCATAAGATATGTTGATACGGTTGATCATCTTCATGAATTAGTATCTGTCTATACATTTTTTCTACGTCTGCTGTTATAACATTACCCCATAGTCTCCATTTGATGATGATATCGAAAATGTCAGTTTGGAGCTTCGGACCAATTTTTAAGATATCATTCAAACTGCGTTTATTTGTAGATTTAGCGGACGCATCAAACACCACCCGTAACTTCGTAGTTAAACTATCTTCCTTGATGACAGCTTGATAAGGAAGATAATATTTTCCAGAATTATTGGCTGCTTCCACCATATGACCCTTTTCTCGATAATCTTGCATAAACTTCACATATTGCTGTTTTAAAGCAGAATCATTAGCTAGCCTCTTCTCCAAACTTAAAAATCGGGCCATTGCTTGCTTTCTTGATTCTCCAAGCTCCATATGTTCTTCAAATGGTAACCTTACTATGAATCTGCCATTACTATCAATAGTTGTTGTTTTCTCGAAAAATTTAACACAGCTGTCGTGAGGCGAGTCATCTTTCTTTTCTGGGATTTCTTCGATTTCCCAAAACTTTTCTATAGTTGTAGCAACTGTAGAACATGTCTTTGCTACTTTTGTAGGTCTTCTCAATAATCCGTACACCATCCAACCAAGTTTTGTAGCTTTTCCTGTGATAGTATCGATTTTCCTTATGCCATCCTCTAGTATTTCATGGTAAATATCCGCGCCGATCAATACATCAATTCTGTCTGACTTGTAGAAGTTAGGATCTGCCAAGAAATAGTTCTCCCATTTAGCAACATCGTATTCGAGTGATATGTCCGGCTGTGGCTTTGACAATGATTTTATTACCAGCGTCTCTAAATTAAATATCGCATTATTATGTAATCTAGGCCGAATTTTCAGATGTATCTTTGAATTTGATACACCCACCAATGTATCACCTAGACCATACAACTCTGTTTTTTCTTTTACTCGCGGAAGTTGCAGAATCTGAGCTGCCTCCTCAGATATAGTAGTTCTTTGGGAACCTTGATCCACCAACGCCCTCAATGTGACATATTCCCCATGAGATGATTTAACTCTTATCAAGGCTGTAGCAAGCAATACCGTTGTGGCTTCATCGTTCTTTGTTATATACACTCCTGCCTTCTCGCTCTTGTCCGATGGTTTAGTTGTGTTCTCATAATGCAGAAGCGGATTGTGATCTTTACCACACTTTTTGCATTTGATTGTTTATTTAAAGCATTTTTGGTCTGTCGTATGGTGTAGACAAATCTTGCATGCATTTGAAATGTTTGCCCAGTGCCGTCTCTCATTCACACTTAGCTGTGCAAACTTCCGACAATCATAAATTTTATGTCCCTTATTCTTGAAGAATACACACATTATTTCTACAGCCAAATTACTTGATTGCCTTGCAATCCCCTTCTGTTGATGATTTTCATTACCCCGCTGTTGGTTGTTAGCTGCCTTCTTTTCCTTTAAAGATTCTTGAGCTTGTAACATCTGTGCTAGAAAGTTCAATACATCTTCTAACGTCTGTATTTGCCGAGTCTTCCTAGTTTTGAATTCATATTGCCGCATAGCCTCGCTATCAAATTTCCGTATAACTATTCTGGCAATGAAAGGTTTTGCATCCTCAATTTCTATGCCCAGGGCTTCAATAGACTTCACACATTCATTTGTGGTGTCTAAAAGTTGTCTTATGCTCACAGCTTTTTTACTATTCATGTTTGGTTGATCCAGCAATTTGTCAACCAGTGTAGAAAACAACAATCTTTTGTTTTCGTATCGCTCCCTTAACATATCAAGTGCCACTATATAATTATACTCAGTTATATTCAAATGTTGTATATGTTTTGCAGCATCGCCTTTTACTGATGTTTTAAGCCGGTACATCTTCTCTACCTTACTCAGTTGTTTGTTTTGATTTACCAATGTATCAAACAAATCATAAAATGATGACCACTCATTTGCATTTCCATGAAAATAAGGGATCTTTACCTCCTGTAATTTTGTAGCTGGCTGAGGAATTGTTGAAATCTGATCGGTGTCTTCTTTTTCACCAATCTTCCTTAGCACCTTATAATAAAGGCTTCTCACTTCTGAGAACTGCTCCGAAAAATTGTTTATATCGTCATCTTCCAAATTTTCTAACTTGGAATTAAGTTTTCTATAACCTTCATTCAATTCCATCTTCACTACTTCCAAAACCGATTTGTTTTGGCCTTGAAGTTCACTTGTGGCTTCCCTTAATCGATCCATAAAATTACGCATGTCACGATTAAACCTCGAAATTTTTTGTGTGCTTTGTATACGGTTATTCTTAAATAACACCGTTTCTTCCTGACAGACCAGTTCGGGAGCTCCTTCCAACGCACCACCTTCTGCCGGTCTGACTTCGCACACGTTCTCCTTCAGCTCTTTAACAGCTTCAGAGATGGATTCTTCCAGCTGTTGACTTGGGTTTAGATATTGCTGAACATCTTGAACATATTTTTTTACTTCTTTAAAGTAATTTACTTCAAAATATTGTTCATTCTTACATCCGATATTTACCAATTTACTATGGTTTTCTTGGAACTCCACCCATTTCAATTCCACTCTCTTCTGAGTTTCTTCGATTTGAACCTGGCGTAGTGTTCCAGTTTCCAGATTTTCCAGAATAATCAGCAAGTCTTCACCAATGACCTTTAGTCGTTCCAACAACTTGATCCTATTAGCCATCATATTTGATAAAATCGTACCAAATTATTTTCTTCAATAGTTTTTTCTCGAAGGACCAAATGTTTACTCTTTACCTAATAAATAAGTAAACTCGTTGAGTATTTGTATTACACTCACTTTTATTTTTAAAAAGTAACCTTAAGAACTAATATTGAGAATCTTAAAACTAGCTAGAACTAATCTACCTACTGGTCGCAGACATGCGCAGTAGTCGCTGATAAGCGTATTCTGTGTTATCACCGTTCGTGGTAAACACATTATCAACAACATATGTTCCTTTATTTACATACGTTCAACCCTTAAGAACTAATCTTAAACTAAAAACAAATAATCCATTTACTGGTCGCACACATGTGTACCAGTCGCTGTTAGGCGTATTTTGTGTTATCACAGTGTTTTAAACACATTTAGACAGTCTCCCATCTACAGGACAAATTTTCCTGTTCATGTTTAAACACTTATATTGCCTTTTTTATCGCAATAGTTAGGCTCCTATTATTTTCATATAAAGCTATAATAATAATTACTAAAATGTAAAGAGTATTTCGATAGTGCTGCAGTTTTTGCGAATATGACTGTTATTTTTTTAAACGCGGGTGTGTAAATTTATGTCGAAAATATAAGAAATAAAAATACAGGGTTATGTGAGAGTGGCAAATATTTTCGAATAGTTGTAGCCTAATTTTTGAACCGGAACGGGTAGACACTTTACACCAACGCAAACTATGTACAAATTTGTCTCCTAGAACAAATAACAAAACCAAAAATTAAAGGGTGTTTCGATTATGACTCGATTTTACATATATAACCTTATATTGACACTTAAAATTTCACATATTATATTTAACAATATCTACTGTAACAACAAGAAACGAAAATAAATTTAATAATAATGGGGTGTTCCCTTAATGTCTCAAAGTTGCGGAATTTGACTTTCTCTTCTTAACCTTGTAGGCAGACACTTGATATTTACACAGGGTATTTAGTACTATGATCTTTTAGAAAAAATAATTTAAAATTAGAGGGTACCTCATAAGACGTGAACAACTTATAGACTTGAATTTTTAAACTTGATCTGAACATAGTTCCAAACCATACGTGTGTGAGTCTGACTCGCTCTAGGCTGATTTATTTTTATTAATTTAATTTTAATTGGATAATACTTTTAATTACCTTTCCAATAGCATGCATATTACCTCATTCGACATTCTAAAATAGTCGAGGTACACAATACTTTACATATAAATTTAAAGGGGTCAGTAACTTCAAAACTAAAAGTACCGCCCTATTTGTTCTCTTGACATTTTTGTTTAAAATTAAATTTTTATATATATATCTTAAATTATAATTTGGAAATACATTTTTTATACCAAACAAAAATACAATTTGTCGTTTTTTCTTTAGTCAAAAAGTATACAACACATTAAAAAATTAAATGAAAATAATGCAACTTTTTCAACCCCGCTTGCCTCCCAACCCCACTTACTAACAAGAAAAAAGTTGCAGCGTTTATTGCAAGGTGTAAAAGTAGTCTAAACTATAGATATTGTTATTATTTTATTATTGTGATAAAAAAAGCTTCTTAAATGTCACAAATAAACAGTCATTTTCAAAAAGAGTCTTCTGGTCATACATAGATTTTTTATATAATATGTTAACATGATGTTCTTAAGTTTTATTTGAATTTATTGACTTGAACAACAACTAGTACATCTTTGTAAGAAATATTTTATATGAATTAAAATGTTATGTGATTGATAACAAAGAAAGAAAAACTAAAGGGTAAAATGGGAAAATTCATTGAACAAAGCATAAAGAGCCAAACATGCTGTTAATAAGATTGAAAAGAGCTACGCTAGCTCTCTTTTTAAAAAAGTGCTAAAGGGTAAAATTTCGCGTCAGAGGTAGTCAAAAAGAGCTAAATTGGCATCGCTGCTTCTTGCCTTCAGCTAAAATGTTATGTCGTATTAAAATTAAATGAGTTGAGAAGTTCGATGGTTGTAGAAGAGGATTTGTAGCTCATTATTCATTAAAAATATTGTTATACTTTGCCATATTGTTAATATTGTGTTATAATATGCTATAAAATCAATAATTTAATTCAAGCTATATGCACAAATATATTTTACTTAACCTTATGTATTTTTAAACATACGAATTGAATTATTTATTTTAAAATTTTGTTGCTTTTGTTGTTTTATTTTAAAATTTTGTTCTTAAAGTCACTCTTAAATTGTAATATTTATTTTGCATTTATTATTTCTATTTTAATAATTTTAGCGCATAGAGCAAACAAAACAATTAATACATTATTCACAAAAACAAAAACTAAAGTAGAAAAACAAGAACAAAGTAATGTTGTTTATGAAATAACATGTAAGGGGAACACGCAAGAGAAATGCGGAAAAGTATACATATGTAGGAACAGCAAAGAGAAGTTTAATGAAGAGAATCAATGAACATGAAGCTGACATACGAAAGGAAAAAAATAACAACTGCATTAGCACAACATTGCACAGAGATGAGACACAATGCAGATCTTTTGAATGTAAAAATTTTGGACAAAGAAATGAAAGAGAGCAAACGATATACTCTAGAAAGTTTGAGAATCCAACAAAGAACAACAAGTGCAATAAATAGAAAAGATGACAAAGCTAACATCAGCGCCAACTATGTATATGATTGCAATAATTTAGTAGTATTTTTGTTCCAATTGTGATATTAGTTTAACATATTTTTAGCTGTGATATAATTTTTAAGTTTGTTTTTTGTGTTCCTTTTTTTTTGAATATTTTATGTTTTATGTTATGTTGTGTAAAACTTATATTCTTCAAATAAAGAGTAAAAATTGACGAGAAAACTATATGTGTAAAATAAGTTAAACTAAGTTATCATGTTGTTATCTTACTACATTATTGTGTTTATGTTTTTTATATCGTTGCCAGATTCAATAAAACTTATCCCTGATGAAGCTGGAAAATACCAGCGAAACGTTGGATAGTAAAATGAAATAATAGTTTTTTATTTAACATTTTCTGAAAACTATCATTGTCATTGAAAGATATCTCCCCGCACTCCAGAACAAGGTTTCGAACCTATGCAAAACCACGTTCTGCCACTGCCAGAGGTCACAATCCCAAAATTTAATTGAGATTAAGTGGAGAGCCTTTCACGACTTGTTAACACAACTAGTAGACAATCAACATATTCCTGCGGCGCAAAAGAAGTGGTATCTGAATGCTGGGCCATCAGCTACTTCTATCAAACAGTTCCATGATACAACACAAGATGCTGTTTCACATATCGGTGTCAGAGTTTTCACCATTTGCCTGAGTTTCGTTCGAAAGCAAAACCTGTGAACTGTTTGAAATTATGACACACAGCAAAAACTTACAAGTCTAGAAAAGGCACAAATCGCTACTTCTTCTAGAAAGCAACACTAAGTCATCAACAAGAAGAATATCCCAGACGCCAACATCATCTGCGACTAATTGAACCCAATGTGAATAAAGCGATAACTACATTTCCAGAACCATCTTCACTAGCAGCAGCAAACGGTCAGTTGTCCAACTCATACGTTCTCTTCAGCACAGCTTTAGTAAAAATTAAAACTGATACAATGAAGGTTGAATGCTACGCCTTACTTGACTTAGTGTCACAAGTCGATTAGCGATCGTTTGGGCAAAAAAATTATCTCCACAGCATTCAATATTACACAACACAGTTTTTGGCTGGATTGTAGTAGGAAATAAATAGAGAACACCTATCAGACGCATCTTGTGGAATATGCATCGAATATGAAGGGCTTTAAGCTTCCATTGCTCGACTTTCGCAAATAGATGAAGTTAAAACAACTAACAGGCCGCTGCCAATAGTCGACAGACAATGTGAAGAACACTTTACACAAAATACCACTAGAAACCATCAAGGCCGCTTCGTAATCAAAATACTATTTCATCATTAATCGATTCCTCGCTCTAGAACGACGCCTGTGAAGGAATTCGGAATTAAAAGCCAAATACTCTGAATTTATGGATAAGTGTGAATCAATCAGACACATCACAAAATTCGAAACATAATCCATAAATTTTCCCAAACTACTACATCCCATGTCATTGCGTATTAAGGCCGCAAAGGTCAACCACTATGCTCAGGGTAGTATTTGATGCATCGGCTAAAACTTCATCAGAATACTCTTTCAGCGATCTGATGTTCACTTGACCAACACTATAAGGCAAACTTATAGTGTTGGTCATACTTCGAATGCCAAGGTTCGTTTTTAATACAGACGCACAGTGGACCATTTGATAAGAAGGCGGTCAAATATCCATAACTTTTGATTGGATTGGAATTTTTACACGCTGTTTTTTTTTTGTTAGTAGATGGGACTTTAAAACATGAAAATTGACTAATAATAAAAAAGTTATAGAGGATTTAAAATACATTAGTTGAATTTTAGTATAAAAGTAGAGTGTTTAAACATGTAAATAATGGTTACTTTATGTAACATCTTAATGTTTAAGTTACTTTTGCAATTTTTAACTTAAAACTTGTCAGAAAACGCCAAACTTTGGCCTCCGTGAACTCTAACTCTAATATTCATAAGGGTCAAAGGTTGGCAGTTTTGAAACAACCCGAGTTAAAGTAATTATCGAATAAAACTGTCACCTGGAATTGATTCAAATTACCTCAGATAGAGAAGTTTTAATGTAAAAGTCGTATGTTTCTATTTTAGTTACGTTTTTATTTAATATTGTAAATTTATAAAAATTAAATTTATTGTAAATTTATAAAATAAACATTGATCAACCAACATCATTTTTTAAATCAAGAACAAGCTGTTATCTATGTAAGTATGTAGGTATATAAAAACAAGTATAACTAAGTGAACTGCAGTGCTACTAAAACTAAACAATTTTAGTAAATATTTCTTCTAAATAGCTTTGATTTCCATCATCTAGAAGCTTTTTAGCTTCTTTGTCCAATTCAACAGACGTAGATTTTCATTTTTTTTAAATAGGAAATATATATGGTTCAGAAGTGCACAACAAAATAATGATAAGGTTTTCATTCGTACAACATCTGGACATTTTTCTTGTGTTGTGCTCGCGAAAGAATCTGTAGTCTTTGTTCCTCTTTTCTTGCGCTCCGTCAGATTGATCTCCTATTGGTAGCATATTGTGTTGAATTACATGTTCCACATAGTACACAATTTTATGAATTGTAAATGGCATATATCTCCAAGAGTATTTATCGTTATAAATTATAGCTGTTTATCTTCAGTGTTTCCATCCTTTGAGTTTCCTCTTCCTTTTTTTTTTTGCTGATAAATTATAAGGCTTAGCTGATGATATTTTTCTTAAATTTCTTTTTTTTGCTTTCTTTTTCGCCTAACGGATCAAATTCTAAATCATAACTTAATTTAAGAATATGCTCCATAGAACGTATTCTGGCATGGAGAGGGGACAATCCAAATTCATACGCTTCCTTAAAATATCGTCTTGTGGTGGGGGTTGATTTAGTTGACTTTTTGACATACAATTCAACTTTATTTTATTTTTTGAACTTCCTCATTTATGACATCTTTTGTTTCCTTTTGAAATGTAAAGTTTATTGGTCTGCAATACTTTGTTGAAGAGGGAATTTTATTTATCCATACATTAATTTCTGTTACCTTACTAGCAATGGAACAAAAGATACCATAAATGAATTGGCGTCTGATGAATTTTCCGCATTGCATTGCTTATACTGCCTTTGACCAGAAGATCCATCACATCCCGATTTTGAAATTAAAGTAATACTACAATTTCCAAGTTTTTTTAAATGATCCGCATCAATCGTATTCAATAAACGTTCAACCGCTTGATCAAGAAGATCTTGCAATATTATTTTTGCTGAACTTGAAGTGACACTAATAGCAGTTTGTGAAGGTAAGCATTCTTTTTTAACAGAAGCCAGATCTGGATAATCTGGAAAAATCCCACAAACCTTTTCATTCGTTCGCTTACGCAATTCCTTATATTGATTTTTAGTCAAGTTTTTACGTCTTGGGCTCGCTTCTACTATTTTCTCGATTATTTCAATTTTGTTTTTCTTATTTTGTGATGGTTGAATTTGGTGCAAAAATGATTCCTTAATGATTTTTTTAAAAAAAACTTCTTCATTGATATGCTAGAGCTTGCGTCTTCGAGATCTTACACTACATTCTTCAATTTGATATTTGGTCGACCCGTTTTTCCACTTTCGTTGGGAGCTGTAGATGAACTTTTGAAAATAAATTCTTTTGATAACCATTCCTGGTGACGTTTGAACAACCTTTCCTTGTTTCGACAGCATTCAATGTACCGTTTATTCAAACTCTTTGCAAAATTTATAATTTTTGCTTTATGTCCATTTCTTGTAAATCGAAGGTCTTAAAAAATTGATTGTTCAGTATGTGCAACATTATATCTTCTATATCTTTTTGTTGAAAATAAATATCAGCGAGAATACTGTAACAGTACTTTGCTATTGTTCAAACCGTAATAATAAATAATTGTTACATTACCACTTTTCAAAACATAAAAAAACTCTGAAACGTTTGTCCTATTAAAAGATAAAACATACCTGTTCAATTCATTGGGTATGTTGCACTGTTGTTTTTACCATTTATATTTTATTTAAATCTTTTTCCTATTTTAATAAGTACTTAAACTATGTTATTGATGTTACCACTATTAATTTTCTTATGAAAAATCTACCGAAAACAAAAAAGAATTTACATATCAAATGTTACAATTCAGGGCATTATGACCCATTTTTCTTTTTTCATATATAACAACTTGAATTCATTCTACCGTTTTTTTATTGCCACCATAAAAAAAAACAGAAAAAAGCGTATAAGTTACATAACTATACAGAGTTTATTTTGTATCAAAATCTTTTAAAACAAAAAAGTTAAAGGTATTTAAAAATTAACATTTTCTAAAAAAAAATTCAATTTTAGCAAAATTGAAGAGAAAGTCCATTTTGGACCGCCCCACAGTGGTTTATCGTCATAGTAGAAATGGAAAAAAATAGAAGGAGTCATCGTAGAACATCCAAATTTTTTACAGATGCTTTTTTTATCATCATTAGGAAATATATGAAGAATAAAATATGTCCGCCCACTTTTACGCCCACTCCCCATACAAGTGAAATATATAAATGGCAATATTTTCATTTGAATTTATGCTATTTCAACCGAATTCGGTATATATATGTTTTGTAGCAATTAAAATCAATGGCTAAAAAATTTACGAAATTCGCCCACAACCACGCCTACTTCCCATATAACAAAATTTTTTAATATGATGTATGTCCCTTGTTATCAATGCTACAATCCCTAAACTTCATAGGATTATTAAAAATAATATCATATCCAAATCTTCCATACACACCCCTCCTCTAATACCCAAACTTTCCCAATCAATTTTCTAAATAATTAGAAAATTAACATGTAACCTGGTTTTAAACCAAACACGCTTTTAATCCTAGTAATAATAAAAAAAACATTAAAATGAAACATGTATTATAAAATTAATATTTTATTATAACAACAATTCCTTAACATCTTCAGGTAGATCTAATTCCTGCTTTTTTTGAACTTTTCGAAACTTATTTATAAAAGGATCCGAAGAAGCTAAAAGTAAGTGCATCACATCTTCATTTGTTGATATCCTACTACATTTTCTGGCATGATACCTTCGATATTCACGATAATCGCGATTCCTCGCTTCCTGGGCTTCTTCTGATAACATTCCGATAGGTAAAATTGCTGCTGCTATTATTTTTCCTCCATGTATCAAGACTTTATGTACGGTCATTGGCATATAGTACCAGCTATACAACCTAACATATAATTGAGCAGTGTTCGAACAATATTGCTGAAACTTATTCGGACATATATCAGCGTTGCTGTTAATAGTTATTAAAATTACTTTGAAACGATGAATAAGATTTTCATCTACACCCACAGCTTCAGCAGTAATTCTGGGATTTTCAAAAAACCTCCTTGATGTATTTCCATCATTGGTTGTACCCATTCCTTGTTTAACCATGTCAACATTTATTCCCAGGCTCAACTTTAATTTGGCTTGAATGATTTTTTTTTGTTTGCTCCCTTATTTCCTTCGTTGCAGAGTTAGTTCTCCAAGCAGCAAAATCTTTATTATAAGCGATGTGCAGTATACACTCCATAAATTTTATGCGAGCATGTAATGGAGATACACCGAACTTAAGACCTTCCTCACTTTCTGGCTTCATTATTAAAATTTCCAAATTATTCATTTCGGAAGGCTTTGCTTTACATATATAGCATACCGCATTTGATGCTGTTTGTGTTATTGTGTTAGCCACCTTTCCGTCAATCATTGCCAAAACCAAACTATGACTTACTTCGAAGATTTTGTCAGAAATTGTGATGATTGTTTTATTTAAATTTTTTATTTCATTTTGAACTCTTTCAACTTCACTTGTTATAACATCAGCTGTTTCTTTCACAAATTCAAACTTCAGAGGTCTACAGAATCTTATAGAGGAAGGTAGTAAATTTTTCCAGCACACATTATTTGAATCTACCAAGTCCGTCAAAGTTAATGGTACTAAAGATGTCAGAAACATATTTTTATCGCTTGTGTTATCACTTGTAAAATGTTGATGGTATTCACTGTGGCCAGACGATCCATCACATCCCCATTTCGAAACTAAATTCAACTGCCAAGGAACTTCTTCTAGCTCTGTTTTTGATTTTGCCTCCAATATTCTTGTAGCTGTATGATTAAGTAAGTCTTGTAGACTAACTTTGCTCATATTTTCTTCTATCAGCAAATTTTTTGGATAACACGCTTTTTTTGCTATAAGCACCTGTAATTTTGTTTTTGAGGACCATTATTATAAAAAAAATTATTACAAAGTACTAATGTACTTCAGCAATACAAAACTCAAAATCACAAAAGTACCTGGTGATATGGTGGAAAAATATCACTTCCAATATTCTTTGCAGCATTTCGCATAAGTTCGTATTGGTTTTTAGATAAATGAGCATCAAGAATCAGGCTTAGTGCCTCTTCAGGTGAAAACTTATAAATAATTTTCTCTTCATGACATATTTTTTTCGCAGCAGATGTTATGAGTTCTGCCGAAACATTGCTACATAGCTCATTAATTTTATTTTTTTTTGGCACGAGGGCCTAAATCCTCATAGGTTTTTGTTGGACGACCATGAGAGCTACACTGTTCAACTCCATCTTCGGGAAGATCCCCAAACGTATAGAACTTGTCAGCCCAAGCTTTATTTTTTTCAAAAAAAAAATATTCTATTACGACTAGCGCTTATCCACCGTTGATTAAAGCGCGGCTTAAAAGTTTTTATTAAATAATTTTTAAATACTTTTAAATCATCTTTTTTAATAAAATTATTATTTATTGATACTACATTCACTACTTCATCAACATGATTATTGTAATCAAGCAGAAGATGTACAATTTCACCATTAGATATTTGATAATTATCCATGTTTTATAAATCAATGCACTTATCTCGAAATAAACTTTGCTTATGTATATAAAGTTGTAATGTAAACTGAAAAGAATAATAGAGAAAAAAAAAACTAACGGCAAATTACTAAATAAAGAGATTTGCAAGTAAATTTGCATTAGTTGTTCTTGTATTTTTTTTATTTTGAGAAATTAATAAAATAAAAAAAAAGAATTTGCAGGTGAATTTTAATAACATTATTATTATACATACATATGTATAAATATCTTTGAATATTTCTCTGAGAAAAAAAAAACAATATTATTGATAAGCGAGATTATTAAATCTCTAATTTCTAATAAAATAGATGTGCTCTTATCATCATTCATTGTTATAACAAGAGGTATGGTTGCTATGGCAACAAGCGAGCAAGCAGCAAACGTAATATAACGAGAGAATGCGTAATAAGCAATAAAAAGTAGCTTGTTTTTATATTTAAACGTTTACTAGACAAAGGCTAGCAAAAACTAGCAGCTGAATTTAACTTTATTGTTTAAATTAGACTTCAAGCTTTCATTTGGTATAAGGTAGAGCACCGCGCTCAACCGGGCACAAAAGTTCTAGTCCATCAAAGTTGAAGAAAATAATAATTTTTAGACTCCTAAGATGAAGCAAATTTTTGTCAAAAAAATTTTTTTTCTTTAATTTTTTTTTTTTAATTTTCATCTTAAATACCTAAATTATGGGAAAATACACAACAACAATACATATTAAAAGTCATTCCAAGAGTTTTTAGTTTCTTACTATTTTTTAGGATTTTCTTTCAAATGTTGTGTGTTAGACTTGGCACACTTTGAGGAAACGCCTACAAAAAAGTAATGAAAATATCGCCCTAGCATTTCAGACACATGATATTCAATATGTTTTTAATGAAATTAATAAATTTCATCATGAGCGGAAAACATGAAATTCAGTATTAATTTCAACTTTTCAACCACTGTCCGCCCTGGTATTTACATTCAAATGAGTAATATAGCTTTGAAATCAGTAACCAAGAAAAATTGATTTTTGGCCGCCTTCTCAAAATATATGCCACAGTGCGACGTTCAAAAAAGCATTGATTGCTCGTTAAGACCGTCAATTTCAGCAAATAATTTGAAGAAAGGATACCACAAGGCCCATTGCATACTACAAACTCAACAGTTACATATGGCATAAGAGCTGCTCTATACTTAGCAACGCTTCCCACTTCCTTAAAGAACATTTCTACGTAGATGATGGCTTGGGCGGCTCAAATAGCTAAATAACAGATTATGAAAAAAGGCGGCTTCACATTACGGAAATGTGTGCTCATAATTACTCCACAATATTCCACAAGGCAACTTGGAAACCGAAACCATCAAAACATTAGGACTTTCTTGGCTGCCGAAAACCGACAAACTGGGTATTAAGGTCAATTCTCACAACCATAAGAAGCTAAGCGAACAGTAACGTCAAATCTTGCAAGATTATTCAACATTGGGATTCTATCTCCTATTATAGTAACGGCGAATATGTTTATTCAGGAATTGTGGGAGTTAAAGGTAGATTGTATCAATCTTTCAGAATCATTGTACACTAAATGGATCACATTTTGCACAGATCTGAATGTATTAAAAATAAAAACTCTTAAAATAGCAAGACGCATTTTCCAGAATCCTAACAACTACACATTTTTACAGACGCGAAAAGGCTTACGGAGCCACGGCTAATATTCGAGCAGTCTTTAAAAGAGCTCCACTTAAATGGTAAACAATTGTTGTAAACAACGATTGGAACTATGTGCAGCCACACTAATTCTTGTGACTAGTTGGGCTAGTCACAAGAATTAGTGCTGATCTTCGATTTAGAAATCCTGTATGGTTATGTGCTGATTCAGAAATTGTAAGTAGTATATTCATATATGTTCCAAAATTGATTTTCATCCTTATGGAGATTGTGTAGGGATGATTTTTGTTTTGATAATTTTTTTCATCCTTATGAAGTTTTTGTAGGATGATTTTTTAGATATTTTCTTTATTGATTTTTGAAGATTTTTTGATAAACAATGTAGAAAACACGTGTAAGAATTTTTTTTTTGTGATTTTTTGTTGCTCCTTATGGAGATTGTGTAGGTTTTTTTTTAGATTTTTTCTTTAATGATTATTTGTAACAAAAGTTGTGTCTGCTTTTTTATCTTTATGGACAATGTAAATAAGAAAAATTTATGAGGAAGGGGTTTCTCACATTATGAAAAATCACGTAAAAATAATTGCAAGAATTTTTGTTATGTGTTTTGTTTTTTTGATCTGTATGGACAATGTGTAGGGATGGTTTTATTTAGATTTTTTCTTTAATGATTTTGTTTTTTTTTTTTTGAAGAATAATGAAAAAAAAAATAGTTGTAATAAAATTTGTTGTGTGTGTTTTTTTATCTTTATGGAATATGTATAAGAATTATTAAAAAAAAATGAGAGCACTTTTTGGTGGTCATTACAAAAAAAAATATATAATTAATTTTATAAATTTGTATATGTGTAATAAAAATGCTCATGTTTTCAGTATATATTTCACTCAATTTATAAAATATGTAAAGCAATAAACCCACAGTTTGAAAAAAGTTTTCATATATTTACATTCAAAACAATGACTTCTATAGATATATCTAATGCCAAAACTATTGAGGCTTTTAACAAATTAAAAACAAAATCATATATATTGGTTAAAGAATTACAAACATCAAAGCGAAATGGAGATGCACTGGTGGCAGAGATTGAAGACGGATTTATTTATCTACCCAAAAGTTACAACAGCTTGGAGGAAAAAATAATTCCAGGAATTGAGAAGCAAAAATTGATTTTGACAAAGAAGATGCAGACCAACTCATATGTCCTACAATTGACAGAGGAACATCTAGGGAACGAACATGTAACCATTCACAAACGATGGTTCAATATACAATTTCCAATTTTTTTAAGGATATAAATAGAGTGGAAAGGAAATAAACAAATAGAGTGAAATATTACTTATTCTATACAAAAAGTCCCATCATTACGAGCTCACAAGTATAATCTACAATAATTATTTGATTATTTCTAGTTCCATATAATATACATATATACAATAAATTTAGATATAGAGAATTAATTGTAAGCAAAAAATGGAGAAAAAAATTTACTTTTGTGTTAAGGAAGTTAAAAGGATGAGTCAAGGGTTAAAAACAAAGAAAATTACTTAGTTTAGCCACCAGTATTTTTGAGGATGCAAATTTGATTTAATATAATTATCTTTTATATAAATACTTGTATTAAAGCGACAATTGGTGAATGTAAGTTGTTTACTAATTATAGTTTTGTTATTGGCTCGTCTATAAATGTGATAAATTATAGGAATGCCATCATTGTTCTGGATATAACCATTGTTATCAAGATAGAGGAAAGATTCAGGTGGTATGTATCCATTTTGCAGTATTTGTGATATATACTCAACAGAGATATAGTAAGGAGCCATTATAAGGTTATTTTCATAAGTTTTAACGCTGTTTAGAATGTGATTTCTTGTGAAATGTATGATAAAGTTATCTATTCTAGTCATTTTAGTTTTGTTATATAAAGATTTATTTGAAACATATTTTTTAAAGTCGCTATTTGTTGATCTGTACGGAGCCGTACAGCACCTAGGGCATTTTCTTTCGAAAATTCTTATTTTTTCCATATAAGATGGGGATATATTAAACCATATTTGACATCCATATGATATTATAGGTCTTATTAATGATTTGTACATAATAATTTTAATTTTTGCTTGCAGGATTTTAGAAAAAAATAACTTCTTGTCTATGAAAAAGGCATTTTTGCTTTTATAAGTTGTTGATTTATGTGGTGGTTGAAGTACAAGAATTTATATAAATGTATTCCTAACAGTTTAACAGTATTTTTGATAGGCATATTTGTGCTGTTTTTTGATTTTATGCCAAAAGACTTCCAGTTTTTTTCTTATGTTGCTATTGCATTTACTAACTGGAGGTCGGAAAAGAATACTTTCACATTTGTTGAACTAATTTTCATATGCCAATCTGTTGCGTATTTTTCAATTGTTAAAAATTTTTCTTGCAATCCTGTATTAATTTGTTCGATTTTATTGTCAGTATGGTAGATAGTTATATCATCTGCAAAGGCTATTAAATTTTTTTTTGTTTAAAAGTTCATATATATAAAAGTTAAACATTAATGGGGAATTCACGGTACCTTGCTGTAAACCATTGGCTATTGTAAATTTTTCGGTAGTACTATTTATGTTATTAAATAAGAAAAAGGTACGATTGCTCAACATATTGTGTAAAAGGAAAATAAGATGTGTTGGGAACCTAAACTTTAATAATTTGTATATTAATCCAGGTATCCATATGCTGTCAAAAGCTTTTTCAAAATTTATTAAACACACTCCGGTATATAAGGCTTTGTTTAGATTCCATTGAATATTTGAATCCAGTAAAATGAATTGTCGAATGCTTGAACTTAAAACCAAATTGTCTGTCACTAATAATATCATTTTCTTTGCAAAATTTTACAATAATATTGTTTATACACGCTTCGAAAACCTTACTTATGTTTGGTAACAAGCTAAATGCTCGTATATTCTTAGTGTTACTTGTGTCTTTATCCTTTTTATGCAACACGATAACTTTAGCTAATTTCCAAGCATGAGGAAAACAACTGTTATTAATGATGTTATTAAACAGAATACAATATTTGGATATAATATCAGTTGGCATGTTTCCTAAAACTATTTTGGGGATGTTAATGGCACCTGCTGACAATTTTGGTTTTAAGTTTTTAAAAATGAATGTAACTGCATTCTTTTGCACGAATGTATTAGCTAATTGGGCTTCATTCAACTCATTTGCTCTCCTTGAAACAGAAAAAATTGTTTTAGAAAAAATATTGTATTCATACTGATTTTTTTGTTCCAAAAATTCAGTGAAACAAAGATTTACTTCTTGATGCAAATCTGGCTCAATCTCTTTATGAGATTAGAGTGATTCTAAATAGGATCCGATTACATTCAGTTTTTGTATATGATCATTAATCAAGTAATTATTGTCGTTGTCTTGCTTTTCCAGATCTTGAGGGTCGATTCCTTCGTTCCTGATTAACGATTCGTTTTCGTATGGTAGTTACAGAATTTTTAAGTCAAGCGGTTTTGACATATAACCTTGTTTTTTATATCGCTGAACATTTTCCTAGGATTTTGTGGATTCATATTCTTCAATTTGTTGTGGAAGTGATTATTTACTGAAATTTTAAAGTTATCATTTATAATTTTTTTTAATTAGTTTTAACTTAGTTTTAAGAAGATTTAGATCAGCTTGTGATAGATAATATTCTAGCCTATTAAATCGTTTTAAAATTGTAACTATTTTATTTTTCTCAGATTGCAAATTTCTTATTATTATGTTGGTAAAATTATCCAGTGGATTTTGTCCCTTATATTTTGGAACTGATAAGGCCATAGTCTTATTTATAGCTTTATCTAATTTCTTTAAATAAAAGTCTATTTCGGAGTTTCTTAAGGCCCAATTATAATATGCTTAAGCTGGCTTAAGCTTATGTCAAACAATTTTTTTTCATATTTTATTTATTGAATCTTCAAATATATTTTTGAACTAACAATAATTACTCATATCTTAAGCCTAAAATAAAAATAAATATACTTGTTATGTCCAGCCAGTGCTAGACAAAAAAGATGTATGTTTACGGTTGCTTCTATCATTTGCGGGTCATCCCTCTAATGTTCGGATGAGAGAAAAAATGTCCCTCCTTCTTAGACGAATGTAACCACGTTCATTTAGCATGTTGTGGGCCAGGGGATTTGGATGTGTTTCAAGCTTCTGTAAATATGTAACTGCATATTTCGCTATTTCTTATTTAACTGATGGCACGTTTAGATCTTTGTGGATGTTCGAGTTTTTTATGTACCAGGGAGCAACAGTGATCATCCGTAGAATCTTGTTTTGGTGCCTTTGGATTTTTTCTGTATTGCTAGCTGAGGCAGTGCCCGATAATTGAATGCCATAGCACCAATTTGGTTTTAAAATTGACTTGTACAATAAAAGTTTGCAATCTAAAGCTAGAGTAGAATTTCTTCCAATAAGCCAGTTTAGTTGGACTGCTTTTAACTTCATTTGTGTTAACTTTGAGTCTATGCAGCGTTTCCAAGTAAGGCGCCGGTCAAGATGTATGCCGAGATATTTCACGTCTGAAAGCTGGGGTATCATTTGTATTTTTTCTTCAAAAGTCTTCTTAATTACGTTAACTAACCTGTGAGTTTGTTCGATTGTACTATGTTTTTTTCTGAAGCCATATTGATGGTTCGGAATACATCCTTTGTCGCTTAGAATAGGGTTCAGCTTATTTATTAACATCCTCTCAAACAGCTTTGACATATTTGATAAAAAACTTATAGGTCTGTGTGATTCAACTTTTGTGTGGTCTTTTCCTGGTTTAGGAATCATAGGTATTAACGAAACCTTCCAACCTGAAGGAAAGTACTCAAGGTGTAAAATGGCGTTAAAAATAAAAAGAATAATTTTTCGAGCTGTATGGGGCAACTCAAATAACATCTTGTTACTCGTTTTATCAAAACCAGAAGCTTTCTTATTGTTTAAATCTGTTATTACCCTTTCAATGTCACTAAAATGAAATCTTAAGGCTACTGCAGCACTAGCTTCGACAGTTGGCAAATCAACTGCATCAGTCAATACATTTGGAGTAAAAACCTTTTTCAAATGTTCAACAAATAATTTGCCTTTTTCGGTATCATTCCTTGCCCAGCCTCCAGACGAAGTTCACAAGGGAGGCTTATGTACTACTGGCCTTTTAAGGTTTCTACAC
The DNA here is from genome assembly GCA_949628195.1 of Phasia obesa. Lineage (NCBI taxonomy): Eukaryota > Metazoa > Arthropoda > Insecta > Diptera > Tachinidae > Phasia > Phasia obesa. The sequence continues at coordinate 64,469,255 of OX451219.1, forward strand.
GCACGCCATAATGAATAATCTGATTGAGGAGTTGGGTCAAGGTCTTTTACATAGTTTATCAGAGATGCTGCTCTTCGGGATTCTAGTAAATCTCTTAGCCGTTTCGTGCATTCTTTAAGTCTGCTTTTAAGTTGCGGAGATCTGTGCGATTGCCACTCTCTGCGAATTTTTCTTTTCTCAGCCAAGAGCCTCTCGACGTCAACAGAATAGATTTGATTTTGTCTTATAAGTTGTCGGGTTACTGTTGCGTGTTGGGCAGCTAATTTAAAGTTTTGATCAAAATCAGTAAGACTTTGCTCTTGGAATTCTTAGCGGGATATTTTCCGAACAATGAGTACTGAGATATTTTTTATATTTCAACCAATTTATGCTTGTATTAGTTCTTGGTGACACGATATTTTGCTGGTTCCATATATAGACAATAGTGGGTGAATGATCTGAGGATAATTCAAATGACGCTTCAACTTCAATCATTGCGTTTGAAATACCTTTAGTTACGCCAAAATCAATAACATCAGGTATTTTTTGCTGATCAGTAGGCCAATAGGTGGATTGTCCACTCGATATCACGTTTAGACTCATTTTTGAAATTGTGTCAAACAAAACACGACCTTTTGGAGTTATTAGGCGTGATCCCCAAAATGTATGTTTAGTGTTGTAGTCGCCTGATGCACTAGGTCCCTGAAAGAAAGAAAATTACAAAGTTTTGATGAAATTCTTCAATGTAGATGTTTGTTGCTTGAAGGTAATCTTCACAAAAATCACACAGTAAATAATGTTCAATTCGAGCCTTTATTAGTATTGCTGAACCACCACATGCTCTGCCACGGGGGTCTTTGGTGTCATATAAGATATAGCCATTTATTTTAAAATAGCTATTTGTTCTTAAGTGAAGCTCTGCAACCAGCATGACATCAATTTGTTCCTTCTTAAGGAAGTACTCGAGTTCATTTTTGTGTTGGCGCAAGCCGTTTGCGTTCCAGGAACATATTTTTAAACAGTTCATGGTTTGTTAACTAACGCCTGCAACATAGTAGATTGCATGCGTACCATTTATTGCATCATGCTGCTCATAGAGCTCATAAAACTGTTTAACGAATGCACTAATGTCTCGATGCTTGATTCGAGACGATTAAAATTACCAGATGGTGTTTGTTCTTTAGGTTGCGATTGCATATTTTGAGTAGAATTAGTTGTCGGTGTTGCTTTGTGCACTGAAATATGGTTGGATTTTAACATATCCGCGTATGAAACATGTTGGGTTGTTGGTTGATGTAACTGGGGGTAATGCACATTTGCTCGATATTGTGGCTGCTTAGCAGGAGTATTTAATTTTTGGGTTGACTTCCTTACCATAGAAAATACTGGACAGCCTCTGTAATTGGCAGTGTGGTTTCCACCGTAATTGCTACATTTTTTAAAATTAGTGTCATTCTTAGGTTTATCGCATTGAGCGGAACAATGTAGCTCACCACACACTACGCAAACCGGTGGCAACTTACAGTATGCCCTAGTATGGCCATACTCTTGGCAATTAGGCACTGGACGGGTCCTGATCGCTTATGTGGCTCCTCCACTGTAATTTTTCGGTGCAGTAGGTATATCAGATTGTAAATAGGATGCATTTCGTTTTTCTTCAATCGCATATCTCCAGGTTCAATTTCAACTCGAAAAAGTGGTTGGAGCACACGTTCTTTATTTCTGAGATTATCTACATGTTTTACCTGAAATCCTGCTTTTTCGAGGCCATCTCTGATTTCAGCTGGATCAACATATGAGTCTACACCTTTAATTACTACCTGTAGACCTTTGCTACTCTTCAGCTGATAGGTATAAAAGTTCTTTTTACAGCTTTCAAACTCGTTTACTGCTTTCCGATAACTGCTTTCGTCAATAAATTGAATTTTTGTCTCATCAATGTTACCTCGCTTGATAGGAATTACAAAAAATGAGTTCTCCCAATAACGGAAATTAACTTTTTTATTAAGTCGTCTGAATTTTTCTCCCTTAAATATATTGGAGGTGGTTTGAACGACTTGGGTGCCGTTAGAGTCCTTTTCTTTATGTACTTTCGACTTTGGTGCTAACTGCGAAGATTTAGGGCTTCGACCTCTTTTCATTACAGTCACGTATCTATTCATTCCCACTTGAGTCTTGGGTTTTTGGGCACTGTCCACTATGGTTTTGGTCGTACTGTATTCAGAAGACGACGGCGATTTATTCACATTTATTTTATTATCACTACTTAGCAACAACAGTGAACATGAACGTGTGCGGTAAATAGGCGAAGCATTTAGAAACACATCAGTTTTTTTGTTTTTATTTATTTTGGTGTTTTCACTATTTTCATCTGCATTTAGTATTACATAAGTATTTCTACTGCTTATGTTTGCACTTTTCCCAGAAATATTTAAATTCAAATTTGAGTGACTCATAAATGAGCCCTCGCACTGTGACTTTTGTTTTCTCTTATTACTCAAACAATAATGCCGTTGTAAAAAAGGAAAAAAAAGACGAAAAGTCTGTCAAATGTTTAAGTAACTTGTTGAAGACTTTTAGATGGCTACAATGTACTTACATGAAACTAAAAACTATTATGATATTGGTTTTATTCGTACTTTTGAAAAATAATAATTTTTTTCTTAATAAATTAAATTTGTTAGCAAAAAGGTGTTAAATAAACACATTTTATATACCTAATACCATTCATATACAAATTAATAATTATTTTTAATAATTTTAAGAAAATTTCGAAAGAAAAATTTAACATTTTTGGCTGTTTGTATAATTTTGGCCAAAAGTACTAAAAAATACAGCGGTGTGCATCACTCAACTCATAAACAATATAATGCTCTTTCTTTTTAAATACGATTATTATACAACGTCTACTTTTTTTTTCTTATAGAAACTTCTTTTTTTAAACATTTTATATTAATTTTTGAAAATTTTATTATTATTAGTCGAACTGTTTATGTATTACATACAATGAAATTTTATCATCAAGCTTAAGTTCCTTTTTTTTTTATTCTCTCATTCTCCATTGCAATTTTTACGAATATACATTCATATGTAAAACACAAAGCACAAACAGCTGTTTCCGTACGGAATGTGCGATCGGTTTCGGACTTTACTTAAGAAAATGACATTTAACGAAACTCAACGAAAAGTGTTGATAAGTACATTATGGTTTGCCACATATGATTTATATGTAATTGCACAGTTGCTTAAGTTGGCTTAAGCTAGCTTATGCATATTATAGTTGGGCCTTTAAGTTTCTGTCATTTGGTATTATGAAGTTTTCATTTGTTTCATTCAATAAGCAATTATTAAATTTTCTCCCATTCGTTTTTCTAAAATTTAATTGGTTTTTAGGGATGTCCATGAAGAGAGCAAGTGGATGTTCGTTGTCCAATTTTAGCAACTAAATTTTAATTGCATTATGATCACTGTCGTAATCAAGGGTTTCTAAACAGTTAATAGAATTTTCTATCTTGTGTATTACTAGTCTAGAGTCAGATATACATAAATCTAAATACGAATTACATCGGGGATAGGAAGGCAATCTCGATGCATATAATTTACATCTGTATATAAATTCATAACATTCAAACCATTCTTTTAACTTATTACCCTTAGTGTTAGAGACTATGTTTCCCCAGTTGCTATATTTGCAATTTAAATCTCCTGCTAATAAGTAATAATTATCTACGTTTTCCAGACTTAAAGATTGGAAGAGTTTTAGTAGTTCTGTCTTAAAAAAGCTACAATTATTTCCCGATGGGTAATAAGCAGAAATTACAAACAGGGTATTGTTAGGAAGCAATGCTATCTTTATAATTGTTAATTCCAAATATTTGAAAGAGTTAATAGTCATATTGTTATATTGGCTAAATTTTATTCCATTTTTAATTAGAATTGCTGTTCCTCCACCCATTTTCGCATCTTTTCTGTCATTTCGTATTATTGAATAGTTTTCCACTTTTAGTTTATGCCTAAAATTAAGTTTAGTTTCATTGAGTAGAACAATGTCTGGATTGTGTTTTCTTAGAAATATATCAAGATCATATCTTCTACTTAATTTAATTAAGGAGTTCACGTTTATCTGAAATATATTGAGTTCTTTTACAGTTGTTGTAGCCATTGTAATACAATTAATTTTCTAGCATAGAGAATATGGTGTCAATTCTTAACGTTTGTATTTGCAGTTGTTTGTTAAGATTAATGATTTGATTTGCTAAGCTTTGAATAGAATTATTTAACTGTTCTAATATATTATTAATTGGGTTATTTTCAGTAGTATTTTGAAATGAGTTGTTTTTAACAATATTTGCATAACTTAAATTATTAGTTAACGTATTTTTAGTCCTTCTCTCCGAAAAGAATTGTTTTTTGGCGAGCAACCTTTGTTGGAGCTCCTTAAATTTTGCGCAACCCTTATACGATGCCGGGTGTCCATAGGTGTTACATAATACGCAAAAAATCTTTTCCCTCTCGTTTGCTGGAACTCTTGTAGTGCACATTTTCCTATTTCATGCTGCTCTCTGCATTTAACGTATCGTCGAGGTAGGTAGCAGTTGGATGCGCTGTGTTGAAAACTTTGACAATTTCTACTTTGAGATATTTCTGAGTCCTTCCCATCGAATGAACCGGTAAAGGAGTGAATTGATGCCTCTAAGTTCACTTACTTTGCTTTCGCCGCTTATCTGTACCATATAGATTGGTCATTTATGCCCATTATTTCCTGCTCTCTTTGTTGAAAAAGAGCTTACTTTAATAAATTTAAGGTTGTCGTTTTAAAATTGTTTGCGGTCATTCAAAATTAGCTCTGTGTCTTTATCGGCACTTAGGTCCTTTAATAAATATGTTTTTGTTTTTAAGTCTTTTGGCGTGTATGTAAAAATTTTTTTTCGTTTTCTCTAGATATGCTTTTACTCTGGAGTAGTCGTCTATTGATAATGTTAGTAATTGTATTTTATTTATATTTTCTCTTATTTTAAATTCAGTTATGTTAAGATCTGTTTTTACTAATTCGATAAGAGAATTAGGATCTAGATCAAATATATGTAAAGGTGGTATTTTATTTTTATTTATTTTAGTGAATTGTTTATTAATGACATTATCATTGTTAATATAGTTCTCTTTAATTGAGTACATATTCTCACCCTTTCTTGCACATGTTTTTCAAACTTCTGTATAATATCTTGATTGCAATTTTTGTCGTTGGCAAGAACTGCCGAGTAATTACTTTTTAGTTGTTTAGACATTACTTCTACTGATGTCTCATTTTTTCTTTTTCTTGCATTATCTATTGACACAATATCACTCGTAGTATTTTTACATTGTTTTTATCATTCTTTATTGGAGAGTAAAGAGCTTTACGCTCACTCATGTTTTATTTAGAGTCTTTATCTCTTGGAATTTTACTATAACAGTATAATACAAAAAGGAATATAATAAATTTTAACAAATTCACAGCGAACAGATAATAAATCTCCGCAATACGTCCGTCTATCATGACAGTCACGATCGAACTCTGGTTACATTTTCGAGGATCATATTAATTGCATTGAGGATTATCTAAATAACAGCAAAGAAAACATTGAAACTATACAATCTTTTATTCGAAAATATTAGCCCAATTCACAATCTTGTGCAAATGGTCTTGCATCGTAGCATTTGCAAAATTGTATTGGATAATTTTACAACACACTAACAAAATATATCGAAATGCATATGCTACATATTGGGAAATAAACAACACTTAAAACTATAGTTTTTATTTGCTAGGCATTTGAAAACTGATAGCTGATAATATAAATTAAATAAAAAATATGAAAATTAAAGTCAACAAAAAATTTGAAAAAATGAAAATCAAAAAGCAAAAAAACGTAAAAAAGAAGATAAGAATTTAAAAATGGATCCAGATGGACACATTAATGCATCTTTTATACATATTTTCATAATTCCGTGTCTTTTTGTGTTTGTAATTTCCGCTGGAACACACTTCCCTCCCCTTACACTAGACTACTGAAGAATTTTGGACATTGCACGCTTGGCTTGTAATTGAATGAATATTTTATTAATTAGTGTGTGAAATATATTCCTTTGTTGAAAACAACTTCTTTCGCAGTTTTATCTATTAAAAATTTACTATTTGTACTTATCTGTATCGAAATTTTTATTGTAGAAAAAATTCCAATAGGAAATTTTTTGTTTTGAAAGAAGTGTTGCAAACTGAAATAAATAAAAAACCGTTCACAATTAATGGGAAATTTTTATAATTGCATAAATCTGCAATCTCAAATGCACAAGCTTGTGAATTGGGCTATTATTTATTGGCGAAACGTTTTTAATACAATATAGACAATAATTTATACACTAATAAAATATAAATATACTTATATTTATTTGTAAAAACACAAAATAAATTCTTATAAAAAATTATAGTGTTATTTGTCATATAAAATGCTCACCTGATCATCAGCTGATGCTATGACATATGCTTCTTCTGTTTTATTCTTTCTTTTGTTCGATAAACCAAAGTAAGATAAACAGGGTTTATGTTTCTTCTTCTATTATATAAATGTATAGCCAATCATCAGCTGTTTTTAGGTTATCCAACCTTAGAAACATATGTTTTATGATTCTTCCATCAGCTGATTTTAGGTTAACCGAACTAGAAACATATTATGTTTCTTAATATTCTTCTATCTTTAAGAATTGTCAAGGGAATCGACAACTGATGCCCAGTTTAAAGTCAGCTGGTAAATTCGATAACATCAGATATAAGAATGGATTACAACGCTAGCTATTAATGTATTTTTATTAATTCTATTTAGTTTGTGCGTTGATAAGTGCGGACGCGATTTTTTTTAAGCTCGCAATTGACAAAAACAAAAAGTGTGAATAAATTCAAACAAAAGCAAAAAATCAAACTTGTTTTTAATACAACAACAAAGTGTTCTGTAAACATTTTTTCCCCTCTTTTTTCTTTTTTTACAACGGTATCACTTTGCTACTTTAAAAATAAAACAAAAACAATAGAGGCCAATGAGCCTCTTTAATTTAAGTAACAAAAATGTAGACAATTTTGATTTAAATAAAAACAAAAAAACTGAAAATAATTTGTGTTTAAACACTACGCCAGTTTTACGTGCGCAATCTTGTTCGTCGCTTTTGATAAGCGATGACAATAAAATAACTACAAACAAGTCGCCTTTTGTACAAAGTGTTACCAAAACTAATATGGATAGTGTAAAACCCAAGACGCAAGTGGGAATGGACAGATACATTACGGTATTAAAAAGACGTCGAAGCCCTAAATCTTCGCAGATTGCACCAATGGCTAAAGTACAAAAAGACAATGACTCTACCGGAATAAATTCCCATAATCGTTTTGCTATCTTAGATAGTGAAACGAGTGTACATAAAACGGCAATTAAGTCGTTCAAACCACCTCCAGTTTATTTAAGGGAGAAAAATTCAAACGATTTAATAAAAAATTGAATTACAATTATTGGCGAGAACTCATTTTATGTAATTCCCATAAAGCGCGGTAACATTGATGAGACAAAAATACAATTTATTAATGAAAGCAGTTATCGTAAAGCAGTAAACGAGTTCGAAAACTGCAAAAACTTTTATACCTATCAGCTGAAGAGTAGTAAAGGTCTACAGGTAGTCATTAAAGGGGTAGATTCATACGTTGATTCAGCTGAAATAAGAGCCGGACTCCAAAAAGCGGGTTTTAAAATAAAAAGTGTAGATAATCTCCGTAATCGGGAAAATGTCCCCCAACCACTATTTCGCGTTGAACTGGATACTGGAGATATCAGATTGAAGAAGAACGAAACGCAACCCATTTACAATCTGAAATACCTGTTACACCGTAAAATAATTGTAGAGGAGCCGCATAAGCGTCCAGGACCTGTCCAGTGTCTAAATTGTCAAGAATATGGTCATACTAGGGCTTACTGTAAGTTGCCTCCGGTTTGCGTTGTATGTGGCGAGCTACATTGTTCCGCCAAATGCGACAAAGCAAGGGATGACTCGAAAGTTAAAAAATGCAGCAATTGCGGTGGAAACCACACTGCTAACTACAGAGGCTGTCCAGTTTTTTTCATGGTAAGGAAAACCACTCAAAAACTAAATACTCCTGCTAAGCACCAACAATATCGAGCAAATGCTCATTATCCTCAGTTAGCCCAACCAACAACACAACATGTTTCATACGCAGATATGGTAAAAACCAATCATACTTCAGTATATACAGCGGCACCGACAACTAATTCTACTCCTAATTTGCAATCGCATCCTCAAGAACAAACACCATCTGGTAATTTTAATCGTCTCGAAGCAAGCATCGAGACATTAGTGCATTCGATAAACAGTTTTATGAGCTCTTTGAGCAGTATGATGCAAGAAATGGTACGCATGCAATCTACTATGTTGCAGGCGTTACTTAACAAACCATGAACTGTTTAAAAATATGTTTCTGGAACGCAAACGGCTTGCGCCAACACAAAAATGAACTCGAGTACTTCCTTAAGAAGGAACAAATTGATGTCATGCTGGTTGCAGAGACTCACTTAACAAAAAACAGCTTTTTTAAAATAAATGGCTATATCTTATATGACACCAAAGACCCCCGTGGCAGAGCATGTGGTGGTTCAGCAATACTAATAAAGGCTCGAATCAAACATTATTTACTGTGTGGTTTTTGTTAAGATTACCTTCAAGCAACAAACATCTGCATTGAAGAATTTCATCAAAACTTAGTTATTTCTTCGATTTATTCACCTCCTAAGTTTCAAATATCAGAGAGTCAATACAGCGATTTCTTCAAATCACTAGGTCCCTGTTTCATAGCATCAGGCGACTACAACGCTAAACATACATTTTGGGGATCACGCCTAATAACTCCAAAAGGTCGTGTTTTGTTTGACACAATTTCAAAAATGCATCTGAATGTGATATCGAGTGGACAACCCACCTATTGGCCTACTGATCGTCAAAAAATACCTGATGTTATCGATTTTGGCGTGATTAAGGGCATTCCGAGAGAAACGATTAAAGTTGAAGCGTCACTTGAATTATCCTCAGATCATTCACCCACTATCGTCTATATATGGGACAAACAAAACATCATATCACCAATGACTATCACAAGCATTAATTGGTTGAAACATAGAAAGTATCTTAGTACTCATTGTTCGGAAAACATCCCGTTAAGAACACCTGAAGACGTAGAGCGCAGTCTTATTGATTTTGGCCAAAACCTCAAATCAGCTGCCCAACATTCAACAATAACCCGACAATTAGCTAGATACAATCAAATTTATTCTGCAGATATCGAACGGCTCTTGGCTGAAAAAAGAAAAATTCGTAGAGAATGGCAATCACAGAGATCTCCTCCACTCAAAAGCAGACTTAAAGAATGCACGAACCGGCTAAGAGACATGCTGGAATCTCGAAGAGTAGCATCCCTGAAAACCTATTTGGGACACCTAGACGCAACTCCTCAATCAGATTATTCGTTATGGCGTGCTTGTAGAAACCTTAAAAGGCCAGTCTTACGTAAACATATCGACCGATGTAGTTGAGTTGCCAGTTGTCGAGGCTAGTGCTGCAGTCCCGATAAGATTTGAATTTGGTGATCTTGAAAAGGCAATAACGGATTTAAACACCAAAAAAGCTCCTGGCGTTGATAAAACCAGTAACAAGATGTTAATTGAGTTGCCCCGTATAGCTCGCAGAATCGTTCTTTTTATTTTTAATGCCATTTTACGTCTTGAGTACTTTCCCACAGAGTGGAAGGTATCCTTGGTTACCATGATTCCTAAACCAGGAAAAGACCACACAAAAATTGAATCATACAGACCAATAAGCCTTTTGTCAAATATGTCAAAGCTGTTTGAGAGGATGTTAATAACTAAGCTTAACCCTATTCTAAGCGACAAAGGATGTATTCCAAACCGTCAATTCGGCTTCAGGAAAAAACATAGTAAGATCGAACAAACTCACAGGTTAGTCAATGTTGTTAAGAAGTCTTTTGAAGAGATAAAATACTGCTCTGCGCTTTTTATCAACGTTTCTCAAGCATTTGATAAGGTATGGCATGAAGGCCTAATATACAAGCTAAAACTGAACTTGCCCGGAAACCTATATAAGCTGCTAAATAGTTATTTAACCGAACGAAAATTTATTGTAAAAGAAGGAGATTTTTTGAGCTCACCCCAGCCAATCGAAGCCGGAGTTCCCCAAGGTAGTATATTGGGTGCCTTTTTATACTTATTGTATACTTCAGTCATGCCAACTAGTAACCGAGTTCACACATCGACATTTGCGGACGACACAAATTTTTTGAACATTAACGAAAGACCCGAAGTAGCATCACGATATTTACAAGACCACATATCCAATTTAGAAAAATGGTTGAAGAAATGGAGAATAAAAGTTAATGAACAAAAATGTACTCACATAACCTTCACACTGCGTAGAGAATCTTGCCCCTCTATTCGGATAAATAACCAAACGATACCTCAGCTTTCAGACGTCAAATATCTCGGCATACATCTTGACCGGCGCCTTACATAGAAACAAAGTTAACACAAATGAAGTTAAAAGCAGTCCAACTAAACTGGCTTATTGGCAGAAATTCTACTCTAGCTTTAGATTGCAAACTTTTATTATACAAGTCAATTCTAAAACCAATATGGTGTTATGGCATTCAATTATGGGGCACTGCCTCAGCTACCAACGTAGAAAAAATTCAAAGGCGCCAAAACAAGATTATTGGTATAATTACATCTGCTCCTTGGTATATAAAAAACTCGAACATCCATAAAGATCTAAACGTGCCAACAGTTAAAGCGGAAATAGCGAAACTTGCCATAAGTTATTTAAAGAAGCTTGAAACTCATCTTAATCCACTGGCCCGTAACATACTAAATGAACCTGGTTACATTCGACTAAGAAGGAGGGACACTGCTTCTCTCATCCGTACATCAGAGGGATAACCCGCAAATTACAGTAACCGTGAAAAATACATTTTTTTGTCCAGCACTGGTTGGACTAAACAAGTATATTTATTTTTTTAGACTTAAGATATGAGTAATTATTGATAGTTCAATTATATTGAAGATACAATAAATAAAAAAAAAAAAATTAAAAAAATTCTAAAAAACAACTTCAAATCGATTTGACGAAATCAACGAAAATACACACTAAATAATTCTTCGTGTTTACTTAATTATGATAATCTCATCTCGAGGAGCAACAATGTTGAAATTACGGAAGTATTAATTCTACCAACAATCGATATTCCATTAATGTTAGCCCTGATGATGTTAAAAATGATGATATATTAAACAGATCGGCTACTCTTTGTGAAGCGTTATATGATCGAAATGATGATATCTTGGACAGAATAGCAGCTGACTGTGGAGCATATGCAGTCTAATTTTTATTAAAGTTGTAATTTATTATAAAAGTATTCAAATAAATTACTAAAATGATTAAGATTTTACTATAATTTGTTTAATTTGTAATATGATAGTGTTTACATCTTAAATAAAGAAAAATTTTACAATAAAGAGTATATAAATTTAAACTGTTACATTGAAATCGTGTTTTAATTTTTAATTGTTTTGTTTTTCCAAAAATATCTAAATGATTTATCATTGAGTATTCAGCTAGTCTATATTTAGTAAAATACAAAAGCAGCCCCCAATATTATCAGTTGCAACGGTTCTACAGATTCGAGTGGCTTGAATAATCTGTTAACAGTTGTGCTAAATATAGTTTTATGACATTTTTTGGCACATTAGCCACATTTTGAATACTTAAGTGTCGCAAACGTTTTATCATCCCTTCGTTCATTTATTTGTCTGTTCAACCATCGTTGTCCCTAGAGGGTCTAAATAATAACATCTGCTATTAAAAAATTTGTGCCCCAGCGGCTCAAGGCCTCTCCTGTAACTTTAATTGAATTTAAAACGGACACTAAATTTCATAAAATCTGAACATATTCTTCAACCTAAAACTCTGCGCAATTGAAATTTATTAGTGTTTTTTAAATGCGTTCTAAGAAACGAATGAATCACTTCAAGCATACTTATCTTATTTCTCGTGACAGGATATTTTTTGAGGACTTTTTTAAAATAGTTTTAAACTTTGTCTTGCACGATCATATTTGCATAGCATATTTGTAAGTTTCTAGAAATATTTTATTTATATTTTTATTCAGCTCAATAACGTTCAAATATTTGTGTGATAGCAAAAGAAATGTTTGTTTAAATATAAGAACCACTGAATTTTCTATAAAGTGCTCATAATTTTACATTTCCCGTTTCCCGGGAAATTAGCAAAAGTTTTTCCGAGAAATTGTTTTTAGCTTTTCCCGGACGGGAATACCTGTTTCCCAAACTCTATATATATATATTAGCCCTTCGTGCCAAACATTGCCAAATGCTTGAGAAATGTCGATAAAAAGCGCAGAACAGTCTTCAAAGGTCTTTTTAATTACATTTACTAATCTGTGTTTGTTGGATCGTACTATGTTGTTTTCTAAAGCGAAATTGATGGTTCGGAGTACATCCTTTCGCGCTAAGAATTGGATTCAGCTTAGTTATTAATATTCCCTCAAACAGCTTTGATCTGTTTGATAAAAGACTTATAGGTCTGTATGATTCTACTTTTGTGTAGTGTTTTCCTGGTTTAGGAATCATAGTAATCAAAGACACCTTCCACTTTGTGGGAAAGTACTCAAAACGTAAGATGGCACTAAAAAAAAAGAATAATTCCGCAACCTATACGGGGAAACTCAAATAATATTTTATTATTGTTTTATCAACTCCAGGGGCTTTTTTGGTGTTTAAATCCGTTATTGCCCTTTCAATATCGCTAAATTCAAATCTTAGGGGTACTTCGGCACTAGTCCCTACTGGTGGTAACTCAGCTATATCAGTACATATATGGAGTGAAAACCTTCTTCAAATGTCCAACAAGTAAATTCCCTTTTTTGGTATAATTTTTTGTCCAGTCTCCACAAGAACTTCGCAAGGGAGGCTTACCTACGACCAGTCTTTTAAGGTTTCTACATGCACGCCATAATGAATAATCTGATTGTGCAGTTGCGTCGAGGTCTTCCAAGTAATTTTTCAGAGATGCAATCTTTAAGTCAAAATTTGAGTTGAAGAGATCTGTGTGATTGCCACTTACTTCGATTTTTTTTTCAGCCAAGAGCCGCTCGACATCTACAAAATAAATTGGATTGTATCTAGCTGTTTGTCGGGTTACAAATGCAAGAAATATATAGGTTAGTAAAAAACTTTCGTTTTTAAGGTACAAAATGTCGACCTTTACTAAGTCATGAAAATAATTTTCAACTGTCAGTGTAAATAATGTTTTTTTGGTCCTCCTAGCAAGTTAATTTTTTTTAAATGCATTGGGTATTTGACAAAAATTGAATCTCTCAATATCTATTTGAAAACCAGATTTCCAGCTAAACGTTAAGACACAATTTTCCCCACGACTGGCATTGCAAAAACGCTACATTTATCTGCAAAATCTCCAAATTGGTAATAGTGACGATGATAGTAGTAAACGCAATCTGACTACTTCATTAGGATCATCCCAATATATGTATATAGTTAGAGTCACTAGTATCTAATGATTTCAATTTTCACTACCACTTGTAAGAACTTGCATTCGATATTAAATTAAATTAACTTTACTTTTAATTTTTTTATTTGTTTTTTTTTTTTTTTTTTTGATATTATTGACTATATTTCATTTTCTTTTTTGTTATGAACTAAATTATTGTTTTTCGTTTTAGGTCTTTTAAGATTTTTGGACTTGTTAACATGAATTGGTTGAGTGTAATCAGGGCCGCCCCGAGGTTAGTAGACTCCCGGGGCGAGATTTTAATCTAGACCCCTACACAATTAATTGGTCTAAATAAATTTATATTTCTCATATAATTTATTTTTTCATTTTATACTTACATATATTTACAAAAGGGTTACATATTATGTAGTAAAAGTAAAAAAAAAGTAGATAAAAAAAATAGAAGAGATAGAATTTTTTAAATTATATTTCGATGCAGGGAGTCAAAGAATGTAAACAAAAAAGTTTCAATAAAATCTAGAATGGTTTTATTTTTTTCCCATTTTCTTCACAACGAAGCTGATGTTGATTACAATAATATCTGTTTTGGGTAATTTTGTCAGCCTTTAATGGTAAGGGCCCTTTAAAAAATAACTCATTCTTTTCGTTTTTATTTTTGATTTCTGGCCAAGAAGATGGATCCGTATTTATCAAGCCAACAGTTTTAGGAAAAGAACTTAATATCGTTTTGTCAGCTTCATTCTCATTAATATCTTCGTCATTAGAATCTGAATCTGGTATTACTTCATTAAGTGTACAATTTCATTGAGATTCCTCACGTTCACTGATGACAGCCGAAGAACTAGAAGGAGCAAAAGAGGAAGTGAGCTTTGGGACGTTCTTAAGAAACACTTCAGTCGTTGCCTCCTCTTCTCTTATTAATTGAGTCTTTGTGCTAAAGACAGTTTTTTAAACATGATGGTAAGAATTTTTTTTAGAGCTGATTATATACATATGTATGAATGTTGCAATGAATCTGTTGTGGAAAGATTTTGTTGGTGATTATCATCAACTCCCTCGTCTTAACTATATCTTTCAATAATTTATTTTCCATTATATTTAATTTCTATGAATGTTTATTTCTGTTATTTTATTTTTTTTTATCTGCTTATAATGTTCTTTGTGTTTGCTTATGAGCTGCTTTATATCTGCATATGATCTGCTTTGTATCTGCTTATGATCTGCTTTATGGTTTAGATCTGGTGTGGATCTGCTTTATATCTGATTATTAATGTTTTTATCTGTTTAAAAGGAACTTCCGATCAGCTTCCAATTATAGTTGTATAAAGTTTAAAAAACTTTTTATAACGTCCTTTATTCAATAAGTCATCCTTACTGACAACAACAAATCCATATTTATCTTTCCAATAATCAGTACAACTATCCATAATTTTTTTAAATGACATATCCCCAATAACATGATCATTATATATGTATGTGTCGTAAATTCATTTCATATTGTTTAAATATTATTATCATATTGGAATTATCACGTATGAGATTTTTTGGAATCTTTGTATACGTTTGACATAAATAAAAACAATCTCTATATTTATGTCTTCCCATACGGAAATATATAGTATCTTGTTTGACGCAAATTACATCATCGAATATTATTATAGAGTACGAATTTGCCTCAGCTGGACTTATAACTTTTTCATTGTCCGAAAACGAATACAAATTTATATCTTTAATGGGATCAATGAGCGTCTTAAGGTAGCAATACTTTGGTTGCTATAGTGATTTTGAGTATACATAAATATTTTTGAAACTTAATCCATTAGGACTTTCTATAAGACTAATCATCACATTCCGCAATTTGACGGCCCTACAATTAAAGCTCGTATTGAATTTGGTAAAAGTGTACTATGTATAATCTTCCGATTCGTTTCATGAGGCTCTGCATTTCTTATAATTTAACTTGCTTAACTAAACACATGTTGATAACTAAATTCTTTTTGTTATAAATATAATATTTTAAAGAGAAGTCTATTCATTTTAATGTTAAGTGTTAACCTTCCAGCATTTAAAAGTTGTAATGCTTATAAATTAAAGTAAAACAAATATGCGAAATCAGTTTAAGATTGAAAGAGGCCTAGCTAACAACCTAATAAATAAATTACCAGTAGAATTACACTTACCCGGCTATCAGTTCTGTGGACCTGAAACAAAACTTGAAAAACGATTATCAAGAAGATATAAAGGAAGAAATCTGTTGGATGCTGCTTGTAAAAACATGATATTGCATATGCACAATCTAAAGATGTTAACAAAAGACATCAAGCAAACCGAATTTAAGCTGAAGAAGCGTGGAAACGTGTTAAATCTATGGATAGTAATTTTAAAGAACGAGTACACGCTTAGTTAGTAACAAACGCAATGAAAGCGAAAGTAAAATTGGTATTAGGCATGAATACGGCTAAAAATAAAAAAACAAGTAAATTAAAGAAGAGAAGGAAGAAAACGAGACAAGCACGCAACACCAATTTTTTTTAAACAACTGCTAAAAATACGCTGAAACTTTTAAAGAAGAAGAAACCAGATAATATAAATGCAATCGTCAGTTGGTGAGAACGAAGCCTACCACTACATTAAGCTTCCCTCTTGTTGAATATTTTTACTATTAATATTAACCACCTTACTCACCAATTGACGATTGATAATTGAATATAAGTTTTCTCGTATTCCTTTATCTGGGTTTGGTTGGATGATGATGCTTACAACTAAACACTACCCTAAGTAGATTAGATACAAGAGTGCTGATGACGGACGTGGCTGTCTAGAAAATGTGCATTCCGCTCCTGCTGGTGTCTAAAAATTCAATTTTCCCAATTTTTCTTTAATATTATCACCTAATTTGTAATTTAATTAATTCTTTCTTATAGAGAATAAAAACGAACTTAAGCTTGATTATAAATTTCATTGTATGTAATACAAAAACAGTTCGACTAATAATAATTAAAATTTTCAAAATTAATAATTTTTTTTGTTTTTTATTGTGGAGGAGATTTATTTTCACTACAGAATGGTAAATCATTGTGAATGTCATGTATTTCTTTTGGATATTTTAAGTCAGCTTCTAGAATATATCCAATATTTGACGCGCTTGAAATGGCGTCTAATGAAAAATTTTCGATATTTTCCAACAATTCAAAATTACCTTCTGATAGGAATTCTGACATTGCCCAACCATATAAATTATTTGCATCTAAATACATTAAGTATTTGAAGCAATTTTATGATCATAATCAGATAAATATTTATTATTTGCAACAGAATGTCTTTGAGAACATTGTACTATTCCTGCTCGAATTCTCTTCTGCAAAAATGAAATAGTTTCTACATCCGTTAGTAATTATAATTTTATGTCGGTAATTTTCAACATGGCATCCCACGATAGACCTGGATCTGTGTAATAGTGGCACGGATCCAAATTGTAATTTTTTTTACAACTAATCTGAAGTTTTCAAAAACATACGTTAATAACAATACATTAGTTTGAAGGTATAACATCAGATAATCATCTAATGTTTTACAATCAAATTCACATCAGACCTTTTTGCATGAGACTAATCTTCAACATTCTTCGTCCATTAATTTGCTGTAGAAATTATTTCTACTTGTAAAGAAGTTTCTCAGTAGTGTTTAAGGTCCCTATTACGGTTTACAACTCAACTCTACTTCAGTTGAAATTTTACCATTTGGTATTATTAATTACAACTCAACTTGTCAAAAAAATTTAAGTTGAATTTAAATTGTGTTACAACTCTGTTGTAGTTTCACCGTTTACAACCCTGTGTTAGTTCGGTTAACAAAAGTTTAAAAAAATTACAACTCATGAGTACCATTTGTTTCAAATTACAAGTCATCAGTAGCAGCTGTCTTTTAGACAACTCAGCTGAGTTGAGTTGTAAACCGTAAATAACTATAAGGAAGGACACATTTTCTATAAGTTATTTGCATCATTTAAATACATTGACTTAATAGTTTTTCAATAATTTTTTGTAAAATTTTTAACTAAATTGTCTAAGCTTGAGGGCATAAATCTATAAGAATCTAAAAATCTAATATTTTCACTATCATCACTCTTTATAGTCTTATAAAGAGATATGTATAATTCCTTGTTGATTGGAATTATATTTATTCGACTATCATCAATATTATTTAATTCTTTAATAAATAAATGACAACCATATGCCGAAAAATTATGGAAAATTACTGGGAAAAATTTTGGAATTTTTTAATTGAGGTTACATTTACCTCTCTATTTTCCGCTCAAGTGACAATGGTCCTTCACTTTTATGTCGTTTAAAATCTCTTGGGAGAAAATATGACACTTACTATTTATGTATATCAAAATCTTGATTCTCCTCATCGGTTAAGGGTGTCATTGGTTTAATTTTTTTAAGAAAATTATCATTTAAAATCGTACGTCATTAACTAAATTTTCAATGAATATTTGTTTGGAATGTAACCCCTTAAAACTACGTAACTTACTTAAACTATCATTAAAACTACATTTGATAATATATAAAAATGCATAGGGAATATGCTTATCAACTAATGTTGTTAAAGAGCAATCCGCTTTCGGAATGTATTGGGGTTGGTGGGTAATTTAAATAAAATATTCCAATTGAGTTGCAAAAATATAAATACGGGTGATTAATTTTCTATAATTAATAATTTATTTGTTTTTTACTAAAAAAAAAACGTACCTTCGCGTTTTTGGGGGTTGATTGCAATAATTTCTTTTCGTTTTAGTTTGGTTGTTTTACAATTCAGTCTTACATATCCTGTTGTATTTTTTGTATCAAAAAATAAGGGTGACGAGCGTAGGAATCCCGCCCCCCCCTTGCAAGAGTGCAACAAGGAGAAGCGGGATCTAGGTGGCCAGAAATCAAAAATTACATGTCAAAATGTATTAAAAAAAGTAACAAAAATAAAATAAATAATAATAATAAAAAAATAGACCATTTTAGTGTCTGGCGAAGACATTGATGATGGTTGATGGTTCTTCTGGCAGTGACATTGATGAGCTTGGTTGTGGGTTGCGCTCGTTACTCCCTTGCTGTTTTGCTTCTTTTTGTGTTTCTGCGTGTTGCTTTTAGGTTTGTTGTTGTCAAGTTTGCTGTTGCCGTTTTTGTTGTTAGTGCCGCCGTCGTCCTTACGAAAATGAAGCATGGTATGATGGATTTGGAGGCACTCTATGCATCTTTCCCGACTGCGACAATCTTTTAAAAAGGGTGAGTGGGCCAGACAATTATTATATTATAATATAACATATTTTAATAGAATATTTGTATTTCTTGACCGCACTCAGTCGCCGATAAGGATCCATCTTTGGGAACAACGGGCACTTTCGAAGCGGGTGCTCTTTTTTGCAAAGGCGGCAGGATGAAATAACGTGCTCGAGGATTTTGAGCAAAAGCAAACAGGGAAAAAACGAATTAGTTCTGCTTGGGATTAGGAAGCAGTATGAGCTTAACAATTAGCCTCGTTAAAACGCCATTGGTAGTTCGAACATCAGCCACTCGCACTTTCGAATCAGAGCCGAGATAAACTCGATTGATTCGGCCGAGCTTCCAGTCGTTTGGGGGTAAATTAACATTACGGATAACAATTTCAAAATCCCTTTCAGGGTATTGCCACTTCTTACGCTTGTGAAGTTCAATCAAATATCGTTCTTGCAACGGCAAGCAAGTGATTGATGCAGAATTCTAAGTTTTCGCCAACGACTAGCGTACGTCAAAGCCTCGGTTGACAAGTCAGGTTCGGG
This sequence comes from Phasia obesa, assembly GCA_949628195.1. Lineage (NCBI taxonomy): Eukaryota > Metazoa > Arthropoda > Insecta > Diptera > Tachinidae > Phasia > Phasia obesa. The sequence continues at coordinate 64,488,699 of OX451219.1, forward strand.
TGGTGAAAGCAGTTCACTACCTATCAAAATGAGTTAGGGGTTTAATGTCTGACGGGTTATCTGTCATTGGACATAAAGGTCGAGAATTTAGACTGACCTCTATTCTGGCATGCATTGTCGAGAATTCCTCAAACGTGAAGCGCTGAGCATTCGAAATCTTTTTCAAATGAGTTTTGAAACTCTTCACACCAGCCTCCCAAAGACCAGCCATGTGTGGAGCTCCAGGGGGTATGGAATGCCAATCAGTTAATTGAAAAGAGTTCTTGGCTAAGAATTGGTTCTTTAAGCCAGAAAGAAACTGCTTTTTAATCTTTTTCAAAACATAATCTGCACCAACAAAAGCGGTTCCATTATCTGAATAAATATGGGATGGACATCCTCTTCGGGAGAAAAATGGAGAAAAAGCTGCTAAAAAGCAGTCAGTGGTCACATCATATGTGGCTTAAAGATGAATAGCTATTTGGCGAAACAAACAAATACCAAAACGTATCCCTTTGTTATTCGACATCTACGACCTATATAAAATTTTATTTCGAAAGGACCTGCGAATTCAAGTCCTGTATGAGTAAAAGGGCGAGAAAGAGTTGTTCTCTCGGGAGGTAAGGCAGCCATCATCTGCTGACCCATCTTCTTTTTATATATTGAGCAAATTTTACAGTTATGGATAACTGTACGAACAAGGTTTTTCAACTTTGGAACCCAAAACTCTTGCCTTACACAGTACAACATTTTTGAGGTGATTGATTCGGGACTAAATTCTGATAATTGTTTATGAAAGTAGCCCCATAAAGAAGAACTTCTGCATCATTCCTTTGGTCATGGTTTATCAAATAATAATTTAAAAATTAATTTGAAGATAGTAAGTATCGTATAGGGGAATTTTCACGTTTTAGGCTCTTTTGTTTGTCATAACTCGAGAACCACTAGTCCGAATAAGCTCAAAAAAATTTAAAAATTTAAGAATTACAATTCCTTTAATATTTTCATACAACGTTAGGCTATATAAGCAACAGTTTCACAGTTATAAGTAAATGTATGAAGAAAAAAACTATTTTTTGCCTAAAAAAATACAAATTTTTTATTCATAAAAAATAAATGTATGAAGATTTTTATATGTTGTCTATGCATGGAAACAAAATTTAGAACATTTTCAATTATTGTCACTATCCATCCTCGTTGAAGTTGACGCTTGTAGTTCTGATGACTTTATTTTCTTTGTAGGTTGTTCATATTCATGTTCAGAGTCTGCATCATCATCCGAGTTAGGCATAATATTCAAGGGCATATTTTGTTCAGTGTTTCCACAAATTTCAGTGTCATCTTCATCTTCGGTGTTTTTATCTTCAAACTGCACAATTTTATAACTCCACCAATAAACCTCCGCAAGCAATGGATTTTTTTTCATATTTTATTTATTGAATCTTCAAATATATTTTTGAACTAACAATAATTACTTATATCTTAAGTCTAAAATAGAAATAAATATACTTGTTATGTCCAGCCAGTGCGAGACAAAAAAAAGATGTATGTTTCACGGTTGCTTCTATCATTTGCGGGTCATCGCTCTGATGTTCGAGTGAGAGAAGAAATATCCCTCCTTCTTAGTCGAATATAACCATGTTCATTTAGCATGTTGCGAGCCAGCGGATTTGGATGTGTTTTAAGCTTCTTCAAATACGTTACTGCATATTTCGCTAATTCTGGTTTAACTGTTCGCACGTTTAGATCTTTGTGGATGATCGAGTTTCTTATGTACTAGGGAACAACTGTGATCATCCGTAGAATCTTATTTTGGCGCCTTTAGATTTTTTCTATATTGCTAGCTGAGGCAGTGCCCCATAATTGAATGCCATAGCACCAAATTGGTTTTAAAATTAACTTGTACAATAAAAGTTTGCAATCTAAAGCGAGAATTTCTGCCGATAAGCCAGTTTAGTTGGAATGCTTTTAGCTTCATTTGTGTTAACTTTGATTCTATGTGGCGTTTCCAAGTAGGGCGCCGGTCAAGATGTATGCCGAGATATTTCACGTGTGAAAGCTGAGGTATCATTTGGTTATTTATTTGAATAGGGAGGGGGACATAATTCCCTACGAAGTGTAAAAGTTATGTGAGTACATTTTTGTTCATTGACCTTAATTTTCCATTTCTTCAACCACTTTTCTAAAATTATTATGTGATCTTGAAAATATCGTGATGCTACTTTGGGACTTTCGTGAATGCTTAAAAAAACTGTGTCGTCAGCAAATGTCGATGTATGGACTCGGTCACTAGTTGGCATATCTGAAGTATACACCAAGTATAAAATCAGCCCCAATATACTACCCTGCGGACTTCCGGCTTCAATTGGCTCAGGTGAGCTTAAAAAATTGCCTTCTTTAACAATGAATTTCCGATCAGTGAAATAACTATCTAACAGCTGATATAAGTTTGCGGGCAAAAGCAGTATTTTTTCTTCAAAGGTCTTCTTAATTACGTTAACTAACCTGTGAGTTTGTTCGATTGTACTATGTTTTTTTCTGAAGCCAAATTGATGGTTCGGAATACATCCTTTGTCGCTTAGAATGGTGTTCAGCTTGTTTATTAAGATCCTCTCAAACAGCTTTGACATATGTGATAAAAGACTTATAGGTATGTATGATTCAAATTTTGTGTGGTCTTTTCCTGGTTTAGGAATCATAGTTATTAACGAAATCTTCCAACCTGAAGGAAAGTACTGGGGCAACTCAAATAACATCTTGTTACTGGTTTTATCAAAGCCAGGGGCTTTCTTCGTGTTTATATCTGTTATTACCCTTTCAATGTCACTATAATGAAATCTTAAGGGTACTGCAGCACTAGCTTCGGCAGTTGGCAAATCAACTGCATCAGTCAATACATTTGGAGTAAAGACCATTTTCAAATGTTCAACAAATAATTTGCCTTTTTCGGTTCATTCCTTGCCCAGCCTCCAGACGAAGTTCGAAAGGGAGGCTTATGTACTACTGACCTTTTAAGGTTTCTACAAGCACGTCATAACGAATAATCTAATTGAGGAATTGGGTCAAGGTCTTTTAAAAAGTTTTCAGGGATGCTGCTCTTCGGGATTCTAGTAAATCTCTCAACCGTTTCGTGCATTCTTTAAGTCTGCTTTTAAGTTAAGGATCTCTCTGCAAATTTTTCTTTTCTCAGCCAAGAGCCTCTCGACGTCAAAAGAATAGATTTGATTGTGTCTTATTAGTTGTCGGGTTACTGTTGCGTGTTAGGCAGCTAATTTAAGGTTTTGATCAAAATCAGTAAGACTTTGCTCTACGTCTTCTGGAGTTCTTAGCGGGATATTTTCCGAACAATGAGGACTGAGATTATTTTTATATTTCAACCGATTTATGCTTGTGCTAGTTCTTGGTGACACGATATTTATTGGTTCCATATATAGACAATAGTGGTTAAATGATCCGAGGATACCCCAAATGACGCTTCAACTTCAATCATTTATTTTGAAATACCTTTAGTTACGCCAAAATCAATAACATCGGGATCAGTAGGCCAATAGGTGGGTTATCCACCCGATATCACGGTTAGACTCATTTTTGAAATTGTGTCAAATAAAACACGACCTTTTGGAGTAATTAGTCTTTATCCCCAAAAAGTATGTTTAGCGTTGTAGTCGCCTGATGCTATGAAACAGGGAACTAGTGATTTGAAGAAATCGCTGTATTGACTCTCTGATATTTGAAACCTAGGAGGTGAATAAATCGAAGAAACAACTAAGCTTTGATGAAATTCTTCAATGCATATGTTTGTTGCTTGAAGGTAATCTTAACAAAAATCACACTGTAAATAATGTTTGATTCGAGCCTTTATTAGGATTGATGAGCCACCACATACTCTGCCACGGGGGTCTTTGGTGTCATATAAGATATAGCCATTTATTTAAAAAAGCAGTTTGTTGTTAAGTGAGTCTCTGCAACCAGCATGACATCAATTTGTTCCTTCTTAAGGAAGTACTCGAGTTCATTTTTGTGTTGGCGCAAGCCGTTTTCGTTCCAGAAACATATTTTTAAACAGTTCATGGTTTGTTAAGTAACGCCTGCAACATAGTAGATTGCATGCGTACCATTTCTAGCATCATGCTTGTTCACGTGTGGACTGTATTAATTTTAACACTGGTTGTGATTTGAATTTGAATTATGTTTTATTATATTTCTAATAAGATATAACTTGGTACGCTTTATTTGATTACACTACAGGAAGTGAAAACTGTGTAGAAAACTAATTAAATTAACAATGTTGCATTTTGACTGTATTTATAACAAGGTTGTATTAAAAGTACAATTGTGATGATAAATGAAAGGGCAATTATGTGCCATTGATGACACTCTTCAACATACTGGCCCACCTTGAAAGCACTCCTTTCAACAATCAATAAATAAGGGGCAAAGCTTCGATACAGGACGCTTTAGTAGTTCACGTTTTGTTTTGACTGTTGCTACACGAACAAGGCCATCTTTACCTGGATGAGTTTCTGTAACTCTGCCAATTAACCATCGAGCAGGGGGTAGATTTTCATCCTTTAAAATAACCATGTCATTTTGTTGAAGGTTTTGCAAACCCTTTACCCATTTTGGTCTTCGTTGGAGTTGACTAATGTATTCCATCGACCATTTCGACCAAAATTGTTGAAGTAGTTGCTGCATGTACTGCCACCTGGTTAAACGGTTAACATTGATCTTCATTAAATTTTCATCTGGCAATGTTGTCAGTGGACGAAGAATTAAGAAGTGGCCTGGTGTCAATGGATCCGGGTCACCTTCAAATTTGAGACATATCGGACGTGAATTTAGGCAGCAAGGTGGTACCGTCCAAAATACAATACGCAAATACATCTGCGCCTATAATAATGTCAATTCGATTCTTCTTGTAGTATCCGGGGTCAGCAAGTTCTAGGTTGTTAAAAAAGTCTAGACCTGTGTCACTAATGGTATGAGATGGTAGATATTGCGTCAAATTCGACAAGCAATACGAATGAGCAATTATGGTTCTGTTTGCTTTAGCCATAAAAATTTCAAGCTTGACCTTTCCTTTGGTATAAATAGTGTTACTATTACCTACACCATAAAGTAGGGTTTTGTCAAATTCACGAGTTAAATGTAATCGTTGGACACAAGCCTCTGATATCAGAGTAGACTGTGCGCCCGAATCAATTAAAGCACGACAGGGTTGTAGAGTATTATTCCTATCGCGAACCATTACAATAGCGGTTGGTAACAGTGTGGTTTGTTGTCTTATCTGTTGACTTGAATTAATATTAATTAAAGCAGCGTTTCCGCTCTGCAAATTTTGAAACCTTTGTCCGTTGATGTGAAGTAGGGTATGGTGTTTTAAATTGCATGTTCTGCATGAACTCGACTTGCAGTCCTTGGAAAAATGCTTCTCTTTTAAGCAGTTAAAACAAAGTTTATTCATCTGTACTATCTTTCTACGTTCATCAATGGTTAAACACTTAAATTGCTGACATTTATATAACAAGTGATTGCCATTACATAATGGGCACGACTCTGTGATTGTTGTCATTGCTATAGCCTTACCTTGTGCTTGTCGTGTGAAACTTTTAGGCTGATGAATTTCCTCAAGTTCAAATAGCCGTTTCTTCAAAAACTTTAATATTTGTTGAAATGTCTGTGTTTCATCGCCATTCTTCTCTCTACGCCAAAGTGTTATAGATTCTGGATCTAGTTTATCCTCAATATGGTATAATAAAATAGGATCCCAAGTATCTATTGAATTCTTGATAACTTTTAAAGCATTGTAACTTTCTACTGTATTATTGTAAAAGCGTTTAAGTTCTGCGTATGTTGCATTCTTAACTGATTTCTGTTTAAAAAGTGAATCGAATAATTGTCTTTCTATTAAATCTGGTCTATTGTAATTTTCCATAATTAAATTCCAAGCTAATTTATAATTATCGTTTTTAATTTGGTTTGTAAATATTCTAACTTCTCTACGTCGGACAAGTTTGTTTTTGAATCAACCATAGCATTGAACAAATCTCTAAATCTTATCCAGTTTGAAACATCACCATCAAAATCCGGGATTTGTGTAGGTGGTAAACGCAGTTCGGTATTATTACCTGTTGACTGATGATTTGTAACCGCTGATAACGTAGCTGAAACGCTCTCTAGAATGGATGTGGTTGCTGACTGCTGTTGTACTATTGCTTGTATTGATGTACTTAAATCGTTGACAATATTCGTTGTGCTAGCTTGGGCACCATCTTCAACTGTGTCATCAAAGTTGTTTTTTGATCGACTAGACCATATAGCTTTCACCGCGAAAAACATATCATCAATTTCATCTCTGTAAACATTTTCATTTTCTACTTTCTCTTCGGTTTTGCATAAAACATCAAGTTCGTCTTGTAATTCTTTGTATTTTATATAAATATTATCCAATTCAATTGTACATACCTTTATTTCATCATAGGTTGCATTTTGGATACTAACAAAATTGTGTATTTTCGTTATAGATCGTTTTATTTGTGCACGTTTTCTTTTTAAAGATTCCATTTTAATTTTTATCTTTTCAAACTCAATTTCAACTAAATTGTTAATGTTTTGATGATTATTAAAGTTTCAATCAATTATCAAAATGTTCACTGTATTGCATACAAATAAATTTTTTTTAAAGATTTCAAAACTGTAATTTTAACCTTGACACACTGACTTATATACTTGACACAGTTTTTCTTAATGTTTGAAAAGCACTACAAATGTCTTATTTACTTAATAGTCACAAAAATGGTTATTGACTTCGATAATTCCAAAGAGTCTGAAAAGCACTGCATTTAATTATTCTTATTGGAAATGTAATTGGATTTAACTCACAATGCAATTGAAATGGATTCTTATTGATTTGATTTTACAAGAATTTTGCTTCTAGAATTTGCTTTATCATGTTCACTAACACAATGTCACTTTGATCACTAAACCACATGTATGTAATATTTGCAAAAAACTTTTCTGCAAGATTAAAAGAAATATCTGGATCGAATGGACCAAAAAATATTTTCACGTGTGGACTGTATTAATTTTAACACTGGTTGTGATTTGAATTTGAATTATATTTTATTATATTTCTAATAAGATATAACTTGGTACCCTTTATTTGATTACACTACAGGAAGTGAAAACTGTGTAGAAAACTAGTTAAATTAACAATGTTGCATTTTGACTGTATTTATAACAAGGTTGTATTAAAAGTACAATTGTGATGATAAATGAAAGGGCATTTTGTGCCATTGATGACACTCTTCAACAATGCTGCTCATAGAGCTCATAAAACTGTTGAAGGAATGCACTAATGTCTCGATGCTTGCTTCGAGACGATTATAGTTACCAGATGGTGTTTGTTCTTTAGGAAATGTTGTGGAAATTTTCTGCAGAATTAGTTGTCATTGTGGCTTTTTGTACAGGCTTGTTAGTTTTTAACATATCCTCATAACATGTTGCGTTGTTGATTGGGCTAACTGAGGATAATGAGATTTTGGTCGGTATTGCGACTGCTTAGGAGTATTTAATTTTTGAGACGATTTTCTTACTATATTATAAACTGGACAGTCTTTGTAGTTAGCAGTGTGATTTCCACCGCAATTGCTAAATTTTTTAACCTTCGAGTCATTCTTTGATTTATCGCATTGTGCGGAACAATGTAGTTCGCCACACACAACACAAACCGTTGGCAACTTGCAGTATGATATGGCCATATTCTTGGCAATTTAAACATTGGACGGGACCTGAATGTTTATGTGGTTCCTCTACTGAAATTTTACCGAGCAATAAATACTTTAGATTGTATATAGGGTGCGTTTCATTTTTTTTAATCCTAAATCTGCGGGTTTCAGTTCAACTCGGAAAAGTGGTTGTGGCACACGTTCTCTATTTCTGAGATTATCAACATTTTTTATCTTAAATCCCGCCTTTTGAAGGTCAGTTATTATCTCCTTCAGATCAACATATGAATCTATACCTTTAATAACTACCTATAGACCTTTGCTGCTCTTGAGTTGATAGGTATAAAAGTGTTTCTTGCATTTTTCAAATTCATTTAATGTTTTGCGATAACTGGTTTCGTCAATTACTTGTATTTTTGTCTCGTTTATGGTACCACGTTTAATAGGAACAACATAAAATGTTGTTCCTATAATAACTGAAATTAACTTCCTTATTAGCTCGTTCGAATTTAGCTCCCTTAAATAAATTGGAGGTGGTTTGCACGACTTGGGAGCCGTTTTAGGCTATCTAAGATAGCAAAACGGTATTGCGAATTTATTCCGTTCGAGTCCCTATCTTTGTGTACTTTAGACATTGGTGCTAATTGCACCAATCTTAATACTGTCACGTAGCTATCCATTCCCAATTGCGTCTTGGGTTTTTGGGCACTGTCCATTAATGTTTTGGTGGTACTGTATTCAGAAGGCGCCGATGATTTATTCTCATTTATTTTATGTTCACTACTTACCAACAACGGTAAACAAAAACGTGTGCGGAAAATTGAAACTTGATACTGAACCATCGATAAATAAACGCCAGTCGCCAGCGATATAATACATTCCCAATTTTTTCACTAAACTTGGGATATCATGGGAGTAGGTGAACGTATTTGCTTCGTCAACGGAATAACATTTCTGAAAATCAGCTTAGCGTTGTCGGTATGATGTTTCGTTGACATTTTGCTGTGTCAGTTTTCTGCTTTTCAAAAATGATGTCTACATTTCGGAGTTTTGTTGTGATAGTCCCATCTTAGCCACAATGTAATCCATTTCGAATTGTGTTAGCGGTTGTTATCCATTTTTTTCAAATCGGGTGTCCAATCAGCATCATTCAAATTGGTCGGATTGGTGAAAATTGTTTCGGCTTGCAGGGACGCAGTCGGAGGTTTAGGTGTATCGGCATCAGCAGCACGTTTAACTGGAAGTGTGGCAGTAAAAGCAGCAAGATATACTTTTGTTTTCAATTGTTTTCTTTTTAATCCATGACGAGAATTTATGCATGCGTAGCACCTGGATTCGTCATGTCCCGTTAGCTCTTCCACCCAAATTACTGGCTTCATAAAATAAAACTGTCTACCTTTTCCATGTAGCCACATTATAAGGGTATTATAACAATTTTTGCACACTGTGTTCGGCGTAAAATTTGCACCACTTAAATCTGTTTCATCAAAATAATGACATTACGCTGTTTTGAATTCCTCAGTACACAAATTTTTTCGATCCAGTTGCCTTCTTTTTGGGATATATGACCACAAACGTAACAAAAATTATCCAATTTTATTATTATTTTCCATATTGAAATATATTATATGTTTTGTTGTTTTCATTGGATTTTGTAAGATAGAAATCCAATGAGAATTGTGTGATTGTCAAAAAATCTAACGTAACATAACATTTCGTATTCACACTTCAAATAAAATGAAAAATATTAGCAAAGGAACAAGCCGAGACGAGATATTGAACGGCGTCGGGTGAGCTATTTTATGTGGACGGCAGAGGTGCCGGGTCTTAAGTTTGTTTGGCCGTTCAAGTTTTCGTTAATAAAAAAAAAATAAAAAATAATACTCAAAACACAAATTTTTTCGATCCAGTTGCCTTCTTTTTGGGATATATGACCACAAACGTAACAAAAATTATCCAATTTTATTATTATTTTCCATATTGAAATATATTATATGTTTTGTTGTTTTCATTGGATTTTGTAAGATAGAAATCCAATGAGAATTGTGTGATTGTCAAAAAATCCAACGTAACATAACATTTCGTATTCACACTTCAAATAAAATGAAAAATATTAGCAAAGGAACAAGCCGAGACGAGATATTGAACGGCGTCGGGTGAGCTATTTTATGTGGACGGCAGAGGTGCCGGGTCTTAAGTTTGTTTGACCGTTCAAGTTTTCGTTAATAAAAAAAAAAATAAAAAATAATACGTACATTCAACAATTTCTAGGCATGGCAAAAACAAAGTACATACGTAGGCGTTAAGACTAATGGCAAGTTAAGGCAGGTGCAGGACAAAGAAAAAATATCATCGGCGGCGGCGAACTATCGGCTGCGACTCACTCAGTTTAGTTCTTTGCTTTAAAAAAACACAACCCTGATGAAATGAAAACTGTTATCGTTTAGAAAATTTTCTAAAAATGGTCTGGTATTATGGGAGTCATATTTCTTTCCATATTATTTCACATTTTGATAACGTACTGCTTTCACACTATCACACTTTCTCATTGGATTTAAGTATTTGACAAGTCTTAATACTCAGTATAATAGTGAGAAAAGGGCTTAAATGACAAAAATCGATCAAAGAACACCTATAAATATTACAAATTTTGCAATATTTTGCTGGTAGGTACTTATGACACATTTTTACCGTTTTGGATTTTTTATGAATTAAGAATAAAAAATTTAAATTTTTAGGCAAAAAATTGTTTTTTTCTTCATACATATACTTATAACTGCGAAACTATTGCTTATGTAGCAAGGAATTGTAATTCTTAATTTTTTAAAATTTTTTTAGCTTATTCGGACTAGTGGTTCTCGAGTTATGACAAACAAAAGAGCATAAAAACTTACAAATTCCCCTATACGATACTTACTAACTTCAAATTAATTTTTAAATTATTATTTGATGTACCATGACCAAACGAATGACGTAGAAGTTCTTCTTTTTGGGGCTACTTTCATAAACAACTATCATAATTGAGTCCCCAAATCATGTGTTGTACTGTGTTATTAATCTCAACATTAACGAATTTTCGCCATATACTGAAAATTTATGAACGTACTCTAAATATAAAATAAAATAACTTTGTAGGGTAATAGCTTCGAAAAACGTTCTTTAAAAGTAAGGGTAGGTGATTTCGATAATCTACCATTAACTCTCATAAAACTATTCGAGTCAATAAATGGGGAAAATACAAGAAGTGAGCTTTTACGGGAAATGTTTGATCATATTTTTAAAACAGAATATTCCTGAAAATGAGAACTCTGACTGAAAACAATTAAGCTATTTTTTACAAAATTCAATTCATTTTAAGCAAGCGGTTCAGAAGAAAACTTAAAAGTCTGTTTATGTTTCGGGTGAACTAAGTGATAAAAACGAAAAACGAATCTGTCCAGTAAAATGCTTTCGACATGGTAAGATTCAGCTCCTTGCAAAGTGAATGTACCATCTTTGCCAAATGCACCGCAGAGCTCTAAACGGGGTAAAGTTTGCACTTTTATTGGCGCCACTATTGTTTTCGCAGCGAGCGAATTGGTGAATATATCACCTGACGGGGTTTGGACTGGAATATATAGAGTGGCGGCAAATGCTTTCTCAAAAGCATCACAAAAAGCATGAAGTTAACCTTCATATTGGGGGTTAAAATTAACCCAACGGAGAATAAAGATGCTTTAAATGTAAGGGCAATCATCGACAAATGCGCGCCATCTATTTAACGTCATGGGTTTCAAACATTCGTCCCAATCCGGTTTGTCTTTCCAAATTTGTTGCATAATAATTTTTGCAACAACAACTTTAGGTGCAAGCCACCCAACGGGGTCAAATAGCTTTGCTACTTGAGACAAGACAGAAGGTTTTATGACCAAAGAGTAATCGGGCGTCAGAGCTGGCTTGACGCCCGATTGTTGAAATGCTGCTCGCATTTCAAACAATTTTTTAAGTCATGGCAAAATAACCATATACGGACACCACTACGTCATAAAAGACCAAATAAAAAGACCCCTGTCTCCCAGTTTTGCCCAAAGACCTCCAGGTTTTTTTATGGGCCCTCAAAGATGTGGGGCCTCGATGTCATTTTTGCAAAAAAAATTATCATTTACTCAAGCTCATATTTTGCAAACCGTTTGGAATTTTGATATACTCTCTGAGGCAAAGTTGTAGCCATCTTCAAGGTCAAAATCGCAAAAAACTTTAAAATATTCAATTTTTTTTACCTTTTTTCCCCTGTTCAGGTCCATAGGTAGCAAATCGTTCAAAATTCAAGGAAACAATCAACTACAAAAATGAACCTAAGATCTCGTGTTGCACTGTGTAACTTCAAAAAATCGGAATCTAATAGATGTTCGGGGGGTAAATTTGCAAGAAGACTTTCATTGTTTGCTGTCCACTTTCGAAGCGAAAATCCAGCAGACTTTAAAACAGTAACTGTAACTGTTTTCAACTCGAAATGACGCTTGATCCGGCCTGGTCAATATTTGCCGATATATTTTTTCAATGTCAGCGTTAAAAACAAATTGAAAAAGTCGCCACCTAAGCACTAAAATAGTTAAATCAGACTGTAAAATAGGTCCAGTATTAAAAATGTGATTCAAACTCACTCCATTAGAGGAGGGGTTTGATGCGTTAAAAACTACACGAAGTTTAGTAGTTACACTATCAGGCTTCAAAACAAAATCGGACTTAAAGGTAGCGAAACGACATAACGTCCATCCTTATTCCTATAAGTGGTCTTACGATATAACTTTTCACAAAAAATGTCATCAGAAGACAACTTTTTGATCTTAGGCACTTCTTCTATTTCCCAGAATCGAGCTATTTGTTCATTCAAATCCAAATGATTATAGAACGAAACTACAGAGTTCATGTGGTGAGATTGAGGGACTTTTTCGCTAAAGTTCCAACCAAAAACTGTGTTTTGGGCTATCAAGTTTCCACCATGATGTTTTTGAACATCCGGTCTGCACCGATAAGCAAGTCCATATGAAAACATTGAAAATCTGTCAGTGGTATTTCGGGTAGATTAAAATCGATAAAATTAGCTAACGAAGATGTGGGTCGCCGTCCAGTAGGCTTCTCAACAACATACGCTTCTGTTTTCAGTTTAAAATTCAGATCTATAAAAGATCCTATAGAAATCAGGCACATTTTTGTCGATTTTGCTGACATAGCACCATTTAGGCCTAAAATTATGGCAGTGAAATGAACGTGGCTTGTGAAGCAGGGTCAATCAAAGCTCTAGCCGAACACCTTACTTCATTAAACAATACTTCAACCACTGTGGTTCCCAACAAAACTGAAGAGTAAGAAGTGGACTGTAATTTAGTAGCAAAGTTTTGCAAAGAACGTGCAGCGGTAGATGTTGACGGTCTCTCATCCGTATCAGCACTATTTACAGTAGTATTAGGGGAAAAATTTAAACGACGATGAGAGTTTTCAGGGTTAATTAAATTTGCTTTGGATCTTTGTCGTACGTGAGCAGAAGATTCCGCACGATGAAGCAGCGAATGGTGTTTTTTTTACATATGTAACACACATTAGAACTTTGACATCTTCTAAATTCATGTGAAGTAACTAAACAATTCGTACAACACTTATGCTTCTTAATTATTGCAAAGTGTTCATTAATAGACATTCTTAGAAAAACAGAACATAATCGGGTGATTTTCGGTACAGAGCAAACATTTTCTTGGAGGTATATTGGGTAACACTTGTACCAAAGCTTTTATATTTCTTAACTTCTTGAGTCTTTTTCGGGTAATGGCTTGTCGTTTTGGTCGGGTTATGAACACCAAATATATCCGAAACCGATTCTAACGTTCGATATCTAGCCGTTAGAAAATCATCCATACTACTCCACTGCTGTAAATGGGAGCTAGGTCCCTGGGACTGTTCCCAAAGTCCCAGTGTGACTTCAGGTGAACGGGTTAAACAAATAAATACAAAAATTATATCCCAATTTTAAGTTTCAATGCCCAATAAAGATAAATTCGTAATACAATCATTAATTATCCTTTGCAAACGTTTAATAGAGCGACCGTATTTTTTTTCTATTGCTTGAAGGTTAAAAAGGGTTTTCAGTTGGTCATTAACTAGAACTCGTTTATTTTCGTACCGGTCTACGAGATTCTGCCAGGCCATATCAAAACCTTCATTCGTTATAGGATACGTACGGATTATATCACGGGCTTCACCTTCAGTTTTTTGCAACAAATAATACATTTTTTGAATATTACTCACATGTGAGTTATTCTTATATAGGACCGAGAACATTTCTCTGAAGGTTGGCCAAGTCGAATAATTGCCTGAGAATGTTTCGGTGTCGCAAGGGGGAAGATGTATTGGAAGAGTGTTCAATGAAGCCGCGCATTTATATTTAATTTTGTCAACTAGGGTTTCTATAAACGACACGCATTGAAAATATGTGGTGTATCCTGACATATACTTGGCTTTAACTGAGACCTTTGTTCCTCAAAAGTTTCTAACAGTTCATCATGACAGTCATGAAATATTTCGCACAAACGAGTTAATTCCTGACGATGTGTAATCAGGGAGTGAACAGATAGCCTGAACAAAGGCTTCAAAACCAGTCAAACGAAAAAAAATCAAAAAGATTTGCTTAAAATTACAAATTCAAACAAAATTATATAAATTTATCAAATTTATAAACTGTAATAATAAATTTAATTCTCAAAATGAATCTTTTATTACTTATTATTACTGTGTAGGACTTTTATTAGTCCTATTTTTATTCAAAAACAAATCAAATTAATATTTGCTTACAAGTGATGAGTTAAATTACAAGTGGTGTATTTAAATACCAACTTGTTTTTGCGGATTGTTAGCTTCACTCAATAACTGATCAACAACACTTCAAATTTATTGTAAAAAAAATAAAATAAGGGTTATTTGGGTTGGGTTTTGGTTTTCTAAATAGAAAAACTCAATTTAAAATATTTTATTTAAAGAGGGTTGATCCGGTTCGAATGGATCAAAATGTTGGGGTTGGTGAGTAATTTAAATAAAATATTCCAATTGAGTTGCAAAAATAAAAATACGGGTGATTAATTTTCTAAAATTATTCATTTATTTGTTTTTTACTAAAAAACGTACCTTCGGGTTTTTTAGGGTTGATCGCAATAATTTCTTTTCGTTTTATTTTTATTGTTTTACAATCCATCTCACATATCATGTTGTATATTTTGCTATCAGAAAATAGGGTGACCGGCGTAGACAGAATGCATGTTTGAGTATTTTCAAAAATACATTTCGAATCTGCATATATCACAAAAGAAACGTCTATTGCTTTGTAGAAGTTTTTAACTTCTAGCATAGACTTGTCAATTTCAGGTACGTATCCAACCTTCTGTCCACAATAATTGCATGTTTTTCCAAATCTTCTACGATTAAATATTTGGATACAGGTAGCGCACACAAAAACTGGCCTTGTATGTTTAGTCTGTTGAGCTCTAATTAATCTGTACAAAATGAATAAAAGAAATATATTTAGTTAAATAATTACTATTTTATTTTTTAGTTTTTTAATATTTAACTTACCTTGAAATATTTTTTATCCATACATAGTGCCCAATTCCTCCATTTAAACTTTGTAAATATAGCAGATTTATGTTATGCTCCACAACGCTTTCTTTTTTTATATCATAACCAAAGTCGTTTAAACTAACGTCTGGGTTATTTTTTTTTTTCATAAATTCCTATTTCCTTAATTTTCAGTGGGAAGCATAACCCGTCAAAATTAAAACAATAATTATTAAAAGTAATTGTTGGAACCCTTATTCCAGTTTGATAATTAGCTGTTTTGTGGGCATTGGGAAACTTTGAAATAGCAGATAGTATAGCCCATTTAAAACAATATCAGAGTTTTGAACATTTACACACGCATTTTTTAATGCTAATTTGCGTGGTTAGGGTATTTATGATGAGCCTTTTAGTGGTTGATATTTGTTCAAATTCAGCTCAATTTTTATTAGCTGTACTAAGGTCCAACCGCTATCCCTTTCTTGAAATTCTTCCATTTTTTTATAATGATTTTTCGGCAAAAACTTTGAAATTGTCAGCATTAAAAATCTCTTTCATTTTAGTTTGAAAGAGTTCAACTTCCACTCAACTATTTTTTAAATCATCCATATTTAATTTTACACAGAGAGCATCTTTTAACATTAGAAAAGAATTAACTTCTTTCTTTAATGGCTCAAGTGCTTCCTTCATAAATACCTCCTCAGTCTTGTTGTCGAATGATAGTATTATCTGAGGTCTCGAACTTGAAGCATGTTCCTTCTTTATTAAAAAAATTTCACTTTTATATATTTTTATAATTTTTTTAACAACTCAAAAATTTTTTTTATAAAAAATATACAATATTTTCAAATAATTTAATTTAGAAAATAGAAAGAAATAAGTGGCAAAAGTATTTAGCTAAAAAATTCTTTGTAATAATAAATAACACAAAAAATTAAATAAACTGCAGATATGGTGCCAGTATTTAGATTTCGAAATAATAACAAAATAACAAAAAATATATAGAACAGTTACACAGCGTTTTCAACAGACAGTGCTGATAAGACAATAAAGGAATACATATTTGTTGTAAAAAATGTAAACAATTGTCTTCGTACAATAATTATTATTATTATTATTATATTATTTATTAATAGATGTATTTAATTGTATTTACATATTCATTTTTTGTTTATAACAATGTTAATATCTATATTTGGCATAACATATATGTTGTGAGCCAGATTGACAGATTGCTAGTATTTTTAATAAAATTCATTTAGCTAATTTTTATATATATATATATAAAAATTATATATGTACAAGTTTAAGTGAGTTAAATTGAAGAAATTACAAATTAAATTCATTAATAATTAATTTTCTATATTTTGAACAAATTTCTAAGTATTTATATAAATTGTAAAAGTTGGAACCATTTAAAATATTTATTACTTCGATTAGTTCAAGTTGGGATTTTCCAAAAAATTGAAGTCTAACTCCATTATATATTGGACAGACTCCTAAGAAGTGGTAAGTGTTTTCCGCTATTCCCAGGTTGCATATTGTGCATGCGGATACAGAGTTGTTTCTAAAGGACCTGGCGTTGATGTCAAGCAAACCTCCCCTCGCTTTGACTATTAAGCTAGTAATACGAGATGAGTAACTTACAGCAAGAACAGGCGTAACGTTGTGGTTAAGTTGGCAATAAAGGTCGTGGTGTTGTGAGTTAGATGCCTTAAGTAAATTATATTCACGTTCTTTCGCAATAAGTAGGTTTATCATGGATTTCCAGTTTGTGCAAAACGGGAGGTTTAAATTTGTGGGAGTAAATTGAAGTACTTGTTGTAGATTTGTCCATTCCTTTGCCCAGAACTCATTTTTGGCGATTATTGCTTCTGCAAGTATACGTGGTAGTCGGTTGTGACTCATGATTAAAACTTTGTTTATATAGAAGAGGTGTAGTCTCAGAGTGGAAACGTACAAGGAGTCTAAGCCAGTTTCAAGGTATAACATGTAGTTAGGTGTTGCTGCTGGTAGGTACAACATCTTTTTTATAAAAAATCTAAATAGCTTCTCTACTGCATCATATCTCTGATAACCCCATACTTGAGCAGCGTATAACATTATCGATCTAGATGCGGCATGAAATATTTTTAGTTTATTATCTTTAGAAATTTTTGGGTTATTAATATATTTAGACCAAGTGGAGTTTATAGCAAGTTTAGAGGCAGCCAATTTATTATTAAGATGTTTGTTAAAAGACAAGTTATAAGTAATGTCAACGCCAAGATATTTGTAGCTATTGACAATCTCGATGTTGTCATCTCCAAATTGCCAGATAAGATTAGAAGATATTCTGGAACCAGTACGAAATATAACAATCTTTGATTTATTCAGGTTAGCTTTTAAACACCACATCGTACAGTAAGTAAACAGAGCATCAATCATTTGTTGTAATTTAGTTTTTGAATCAGAAAGTATGACAATATCGTCAGCATAAAGCAGTATTTTTACATTTGTTTCTGCAACATTTACACCATGTGGTAATTCATCAGCTAGGTCATTAACGTACAACGAGAATAATAAAGGACTTAAAATACAACCTTGTTTTACTCCAAGCTCGACAGAGAAAGGTTCGGAAAAAGTACTTCCATTCCAGATTCGACTTTTGTTGTTTTCATATGCGTATTGAATTAATCTTATCATTTTAGATGATAGTCCCAAACAGGAAAGTTTGTAGAACAAGGAGTTTCTAGGTATCATGTCAAAGGCACAAGAAAAATCTACGAAAAATGCAAACGTGTTATTGCCATTCAATTTGTTTAAATTGACAATGTTAACAAGATTAAAAATATTGTCTACAGTTGAGTACTGCTTTCTAAACCCGGCTTGGAATTCATTTAGAATATTGTTGTTTTCGGTCCATTCTGTTATTCTATTTAATAAAATAGTATTAAAAACTTTGCATAAAGTGTCGATTAGTGAAAGCCCACGGTAATTAGATGGCTGGTTTGCATCTCCCTTCTTGAATAGCGGTATCAAAATAGATTGGCGAAAACTCCAAGGTATTTTTTCTTGTAAAAATATTTTGTTGAAAACAGATAATATTTCATTTATAAAACAATCAGGTGCATTTTTGTAAAATTCATAAATAATACCATCTTGGCCGGGGGCTTTGTGAAGTTTTAACGATTTTACTACTGCAGAGATTTCACAAAATTCGATAGGTGAGTCTAAGAAGGCATCAGTGAAATACGGCATTGACCAGCTCATTGTAGGAGCATTTTCGTGGTTACCCAACAAAGTAGAAAAATGTGACAGAAAATCATCTGCTGTTAAATTACCTTTTGTCGCAAGCGTACGTGACTTCATAGAGTTTGACAACTTCCACCACTCGCTACTATTTTTTATTTTGTTTAGTTGATCTAAATTTTTATTATAAAATTCTAGTTTTTTATTAATACATAATTTTCGGTATTTGGTTCTAGCTGTGAAATAGCGTAATTTGTTGATATATGTGTGTTTTTTTCTGTAAGCTTTTAGTTTTCGTAACATAGTCTTACGGAATCTCTCGCACTTCCAATCAAACCACTTTTTCATAGGTTCAAAGAATTTTTTATTGGGTATTTTCTCATTTGCAAGTTTAACTTTTTTTGTAATTGTAGAAATCAGTTCATCTACCGTCTCATTTGTATGGAGATCAACAGTTTCAGTTAAAGAACTAAGTTTTTCTACATATTTATCGACGAATTTGTTGTTCCAGTGCAATCTTTCAAGAGGTAGATTATCGTTGTGATTGATATTAGAACAAAGACTCTTTATTTTTAGGCACAGTGGCATATGGTCGGAGTAAGGTTTGGAGGCTATAGCGAAATCATCAACATATTGTAGTAGACTATGCGAACAAATACAAAAATCAATCACAGAACTACCCATAACACCACAAAAGCTGTATTCCCCATTAACATCCTTTCCAGTTCTACCATTAAGTACAATGCCACCAAATTGATCAATTAACTCCAAAAGTTTTTTTCCATGGCTATTAAGAACTTTGTCTTTAGAACATCTAACTTCACGCATATTAGGCAAATCTTTTAAAAAATTACTATCAAGAACTTGTGAATCTGAAATTCTCGCATTTAAGTCTCCAACTATGCAAAAATTTGTAGGATTTAGTTCTTGCAAAAACTCATCAAATTTTTCTAATTCTGATTTCCAATTAGTACAGTTTAAATACCTAGGAATTAAATAAAACAATATTCCTTCAAGTTTTAATGTTAATAATATATTATTCTGAATATTGGCAAATTTGAAACAATAATTTTTTTGTAGCGCTTTTTTAAAACCATACAAGCAACCACCACTCGCACGACCAGTTCTATGTGTTTTCTTCGCAGCAATCCACTGTAGTGAGTAATTTTGTAAGAGGGGTGAAAATTTATATTGTTTATCAGCTTCTACGTGGGTTTCAAATAGGAAAATAACTTCAAACTTGTTAATATAAGTTATGAAATCACCAAAATTTATTGAGCTTGCTAGATTTGCTACATTATAAGATAATATATTTAATGAATTAATTTGCTATTGAGCGGCATTGTTCTCAGTATTTCCAAAATTATTTTTTTGACCACCATTAATGGATACATCAGCCGGATAGTTACATTCTGTAAGTAGATTTCTTAGATATTCAGCGTCACTGCTAGAATTAGCCATTATTTTACCACTTGACCATGTATACCTATTATTATTAACAAAAATACAAAATTCTCCATGTCTTACTTTTACATTCTGATTTTTTTCTGAGATACCTTTGCTTATTTGACGTATATTGTATCTTACATTTTGTTCTTCTTCGGTATAATCTTTTTGTATGTAAACTGTTTTTCCTTTCAATTTATTTTTGGCAGCAGTTACGCTATATGCCTGCATACTTGATTCTAAAGTGAAACAATAAGCTTTACCAGCTGATATCATGCGAGCTGATACAACATTAATGTTCACATTTAGCACATCGGAGCATAGTTTTAAAAATTCAGCTTTGGCAGCATTTACTTTGTCACTTTCTAAACCCGTAACAACAACGTTTGACGATCTTGACCTACGATCAATGAATTCAAGGCGAGAAGTTAATTTTTTAGATCCTTTTTTAGTTGAATGTTTTCTTTTTTTAATTCCTCAATATCAGATTTAATATCAACTAAATCCGACTTCCTAGTTACATCCTTTAATTTATCGTCTAAAAGACTGCACAGCTTGTCCCATGAAAAAACATCTTTACTTTGATCGGCCATATTATTATTTGACAAATATTTTTTACAATTATTTTTGTCAGTGTAATCTGGTGATGTTAAATTTATTGCTCGTTTACTACTCATAAGTTCTTAAAGCATACCTTTAGGCATATAACTAAATATACGAAAAACTTGGCAGCACTTTTTCCTTTGTTTATTCAATCAGCTGCTATATCTTTAACAGGGCCAGATTCCAACACAACAAGCACAACCAACAATATAAAATTATAAATTTCAAACCTTTAACCACCAAATACTGACGGGTAACAACAATATGACCCACGTACAATAATTAACCTTCCTGACCAATTCGTCGGTCTGTGAGAACGATGAATCACTTTTGAGTTAATTTGACGAAAACAAAAAATGGCAACTCCATCATTCTTTAAGTATCTTCATTATTCCACAACGTTTAGTATAACAAGTGCATTTGAGGTGAAGTGTTGTACCGGTGATGTTTAATCAGATGGTCTGTGAGACCGACTTATAGTTAAGTGTCACATTTTCGACAGGTAAGTTGGTTTTGCTAAATTGGAAATTTTTAGATGAAAATAGACAATTAGAGATTAGTTTATATGATTTAATAAAAGAATTATGTTCAAAGTTAATTATCGTGAGATTTTCATTAGATATGGCAGATATTGAGCGCATAAGAGCTATTCTGAATGATATCGATTCAGATCTAGATTCTGATGTGGAAAGGGTACTAAATACGAAGATAATATTAATGTGTATGAAGCAAACACTGATACTGAACAAGAAGACTCCAAGGAAAGTGATGTTGAAGATTTACAGGACGCTGAATCGAGCCACAAGCTCTAACGACTGATTAAAATTTACAAAGACTAACGTCATAATGAGGCATATATTTTAAGTATTTTGAAATTAATTTTTTTCAGTGTTCCCGTTTTTTTCTTGAATTCATTTTATTTTTTTGTTTACTTCTAAAATATATGTATGTTAATAGAAAAATAACATTTTATAAATGTTGTGTTTTGTGAATGAATTTTTTTTATTAGGTCTAGGATCAAAACTGCAAAATTATTGTGATGAAATATAAATTAATGCTGTGAGCTAAAAAAACTTAATTTTGTTTTTTTTCTTACTTCAGTTATTTCAGATTAGTTTGTTAAATATTTCCACTGCACAGGTTTTGAAAATTTTAGAATAGTTTTGAGATACCGAGAAATACTTGAAATCGGTCTGAGAGACCGAGAAATGTGAATGTGTCGCACAAAAATTAAAATAGTCAGGAAGGTTAAGAGAATATTTCCGCTTAATATAGTGGTGTTATTTTGATTTATAAGGCCTAAGTTTCGAATCATAATAGGTAGAATCTTGAAATTTTTACAGAAGGTGTATAATTTTGGCCGCTATAGCAACAAATATTAAAATTTATAGGGTGTTCCGATAGGGAGGTGTTATTCACAAATATGTGTTTATTTCTTGAGCTGTGTTTATTTCTGTGAGGCATACACTAAAAATATGTAAGCAGTAATTAAAACTTATTTCACTATATAAACAAGTATAAAAAAATAAACCTAAAAATTAAAGGGTGTTCCGATAGTAGTGTGATTTGCATGTATAAGGCCTAAATTTTTAACGGTAATAGGTAGCCGCTTGAAATGTTCACAGAAAGTATATAACTGTGACCGCTATACTAGCAAATACTAAAACTTATAGGGTGTTCCGATAGGGAGGTGTTACTCACGAATATGTGCTTATTTCTTGAACTGTAGGAGGAATTCACTAAAAATATGCAAGCACTAAATTAAAATTAGTTCGCTATGTAAACAAGTCTGAAAAAAATAAACCTAAAAATTAAAGGGTGTTCCGATAGTGGAGTGTTTTGCATGTATAAGGCCTAAGTTTTGAACCATAATAGGTAGACTCTTGAAAAGTTTACCAGAGGTGTATAACTATGGCCGCTATAGCAAAAATATTAAAACTTATAGGGTGTTCCGATAGAGAGGTGTTTATACGAATATGTGTTTATTTCTTACAAACAGTATTTAAAAATTAGTTCGCTTTATAAACAAGTCTTAAAAATAAACCTAAAAATTAAAGGGTGTTCCGATAGTGGTGTGCTTTGTATGTGTAAGGCCTAAGTTTTGAACCATAATAGGTAGACTATTGAAAATTTTACCAAAAGTGTATAACTGCGACCACAATAGCAAAAAATACTAAAACGTAGGGTGTTCCAACAGTGACGTGTTATTTACGTTTATGTCTTTTTTTTTGAGCTGTAAGAGGAAACCACTTACAATTTGCAGACTGTATTTAAAACTATGTTTGTTTTATAAACAAGTATACAAAATTGAACTTAAATATTAAAGGGTGTTCCAATAGTGAAGTGATTTGCATGTATATATCCTAAGTTTTGAATGAATAGGTGGAATCTTGAAATTTTTACAGGAGGTGTATAACTATGTCTAAAGGGCTTTCCGCCAGTGACGTGATTTGTATGTATAAAGCCTTATTTCTTGAACCGTAACAGGTAGACTCTTGAAATTTTGTACAGAAGATGTGTTGCATGGCCGATATGACAATTACTAAAAATTAAAGGATGTTCCGACAGTGACATGTTTTTCACTTATAGTGACTTATTTTTTAATCGCAATAAGTAGACTCTTAATATATTTATAGAAAGGAAGTTGCCATGGCCACTATAATGAATAATAAAATTAAAGGGTGTTCCAGTGACATGATTTTATAAACCGTAATAAATTCCCTCTTGAAATGTTTACAGTAGATGTGTTACTTCGGCCGCTATAACAAATACTTAAAATTGAAGTGTGTCCATTAGTAACGTGTTTTTCACGAATATTACCTTATTTTTTTTTTAACCGCAATAGGTAGGCTTCTGATATTTTAATAGAAAGTGTATTACCATGGCCGCTATAAAATGAATTACATATTAAAATTTAAAGGGTGTTCTAATTATGATGCAATTTTCGCGAATATTACTTTAATTTTAAAATTTAAGGGTGTCCCATAAGACATAAAGAAATAAACAACTGAAATTTTTAAATTATACTGAACATAGTACGGAATCCTACGTGTGTGAGTCTAACTCGCACTTGACTAATTTATTTTATTTTTTCTAAACACAAAAAAAAAGATAATCGTGTGGCTAATACGTCAAATCACAGTCCTATTAACTGTATTCAAATTTATCAAGACAATTGAAAAATTACATGTATTAGTAAAAAAGTGTGTATGTACTGTTCTTATCTTAACAGCATTGTTCTATGTAAACCCTAGGTAAACAATACAATAATAAAAAAAGGAAAACATTTAACGTGTTAACATACCCATAAAGGTAAAAGAACACATACAACAAATTTTATTTGAACTATATTTTACATTGTTCTTCAAAAAAATTCATTAAAGAAAAAATCTAAAGATAAAAAAACAAAACACACAACAAAAATTCTTGCAACTATTTTTACGTGGTTTTTCACAATGTGACAAAAAACACCCTCATAAATTTTTCTTATGCACATTGTCCATTAAGATCAAAAAACACACACAACTTTTGTCAAAAATAATCATTAAAGAAAAAATCTAAAAAAAAACATCTCTGGCAAGGCAATCACCATAAGGAGCAAAAACAAAACACACAACAAAAATTCTTACACGTGTTTTCTAAATTGTTTATAAAAAATTCTTTAAAAATCATTAAAAAAAATACATATCTAAAAAAATCATCCCTACACAAACTCCATAAGGATAAACAAATTATAAAAACAAAAATCATCTGTATAGGGATGAAAATAAATTTTGTAACATATATAAATTTACTACTATTGTACTCTCACGGATTAAATCATCATCATTCAACACTTTTGCAGCTTATCGAATTTCAGCAATACAAGAAGAAACCCAGGCAGAACAATGGCGTCACGTAAGCTCCAAGTACAACGCAGAATATATATTATCTCATGGAATGTTTCCAACGGCTCTTAAAGAATGCACTCGTTGGTTTTATGGTCCAACATTTCTCCATGTTCAATCTAAGTTCCATCATTCCAACAAATCTCGAAAGAAAGGCAAAGCTGCTTGAATCACGAGCAATGATCACAACTGAACCTGCCTTTGTTTATAAAAGTAACCACAAAAATTCATTTCACCGTTTACAGTGTATTGTTGGCTACGTTCTGCGTTTTGTTGGCCACACCAGATGTCAAAAGCAGTTGCGACAATCATCAAAATTAATAAGGACAATGGAACTCAACCGGGCATCAATTCCTATTATCTCACAAATGCAAATCTCAGAATTTAAGGAAGAAATAAAACAACTGAGAAAATACGGAAAATTACATGGAGCAAGCTCCATCCAGAATCTAACACCTTTTTTTGATGAAAACGGGCTAATTTCGGTCGGCGGCCGACTGGACGCGTATTCAACTTGTTATTCCATACAATGATCCTATTTCAAAATTGATACTTAATATGCTTCATGAAGATTGCAAGCATTGTGGATCGCATACATTGTTCGACAAAATTCCTAGACACTAAAAGAAGAAATTATGGCAAGAGCTACAGTTCATCCATGCACAACATGTAGCATAGCCAAGCCAGAGCTATTGCACCAAATAATGGGAACCTAAATTCAACACGTGTCACACCAGCCCGAACGTTTATAAATTAAAGGCATGCATGAGTATACAACAAAGTATTTTCAAAACAGCTATACCATGGAAATACCATATACTACTTGTATAAATGAGAGAACTGGTATAACCGATATTGTCTGCTTTTGCTTTTACACACGCACTTATAACCATTTAAAGAGCAGCAGTTACATATTGTTCCATACAGTTAGTGAGAGAATTATCTGTTTGATATTATCAAATACCTGTTGTACCACAAGTATTTTCGTTTACTTGTCGTTACAATAAGTATTCGAAGAGAGTTTTATAAAGACAATACTTCATAAAGGAAAAACACAAATGTTGTGCTTTTTAGTGATGTTTATTATTGTCCGTTTAGATTTTTGTTTTAAATTTTTTATGAAAAAAAAAATTATGTGTGTTTGGTAAACTATGTGATGAAAAAAGCATAATGGAAACGTTTTGTTTTTATTAATAATAGCCTCAAATTTTTTAAATTAAATATGAAATATATCATACATAAATCAAAGTACGTAATTTGAACTTTAAAATTTAAGCTTTTAGTTTTGTGAAACCTAAAGAAACATTTGAGTAAGATAAATTATAATTATAAACGTGACATTTAGACTAAAAAGAGCTAAAAATTGATATTTCTTATCCTAAATAATTTTTAAGGAGGTTTGATATTCAATTAGTATTAATTCTCATATGTAGTAAGTTGTTTTGAATATTTAAGGTAAGATTTAGTTAAAAAATCTGTTTAATACATACATACGTATGTGTGTACAAGTTATATGTGCAAATCCTACAGATAACGAAATAAACCAGCCAATGTCAATTCATTTATAGATAAGGAATTTGTAAACAAATTCCCTTTTACTTATAGTTGCTTTGGTTTTGTATCCAACATAAATTGTTATTTGAGATCACCAGATATTTAATGTAAACAAAACATTTGCAAAATATATTTAAGTAGATCGTAAGAAATTATTACTAAATAAAAGCAGATTTATTTTACACTTCAAAGAATGAAGTTGGTTGGTTTCATTTTTAATTTTAAAATCCCTTAAGGATAAAAGTTTAATTTAATTTGATTTTTAAAAAACCCTTTAAGCATACAACTGGCGCAGTCGGTAGGATCCTAAGTGAAAAATAGGATCAGGGACGTATTGAGAAATTTTTTTTTAAATAAAATATTCTTTTTTAGAAGAAACTTAAAGGGTTTTGAATAAAGTTTTGTAAAATTTTTTTTACAACGCAGCCAAAGCGTTGTCATATATAAAGAGAAAATCTTTCTCCTATTTAACGACGCGGCCAAAGCGTTGGAAGGAAGGAAGAAGCTGGTGCGGCTTATGCGCCAGACAGCAACTATAATTTCATCAGAAACAACAACTTCATCAAAAACAACAGCGTCTATAACTTCATCAAGAACAACAGAAACAGTAACTTCATCAAAAACAACAGAAACAACAGCTTCATCAAAAACAACAGCAACTACAACTCCATCAAGAAGACAGTAACTACAGAATAAAGACGTGCACAAATATATCTGTTTGCATCTGTTTTGTATGCCTACTCTTTTGAGTGCATACAGATGCTTGTTTTTGTATTTCTGATATAAGTTGATATTGATATTGTTTTTCACTGTTTGAGTGCGAATGAGTAAAGAGAGAACGTGAGTATCATATCTGTTTGCCTATGATACGCGAAAACAGATATTAATAGTTGTACCACAAGTACTTGTTGTACGCTGCGAATAAATATGCGTTGATGCGTATGTGTGTATTATACGGCAAAATAGTTTATCTAAAAGTGCAATATTGTCTTAAGTTAAATGTACGAATATACATATGTATGCATATTATAAAGAAAATGCTTCATTGAAGTTAAATGCAGTGAATTCTTAATTTATATTTTTAATTATATTTTTTTAGCGTGCTATTAAGACCAAATAATTATAAATGTAAAATATATTGTTGTTTTATAAAAAAAAATTTTTTTTTTGAATTTTGCCCTAAATCTACAAATAAGTATTTATTTATATTAGAGTTAATTCATTACCTAACGAAAAAATATGTATTGAATATTTATGATCATTTGTGATCTTTCTGACGTTGGTTTTTACATAATTTAAATAAATTGCTTCGATTGGCAAAACTTCAGTATTTAATTTGCAAAACACTGGCTTATTTTATTAAAATAATTTAGTAAAAATAATAATGTACCTAATAAGAATAATTTATAATTACTTAAACTAATCAATACAAATTACATCAAATTTTCGTTGTTACCTACGAAGTTAAAATTATATGTTTTACTGCTATCATTATAGTTTTTGGTCTAGAATACTTTATTCGTTAAAACAAGAATAAAATAAATAAGTTTTTAAAATTTTGTATGTTTCTATAACTAAATAAAAAACAACATAAGGCTTTTCATGTCAGTTTATTTAAAGTTAAAATAAATAAAATAATAATAAAGTTTATAAAGTAAATACAAGTATATAAGTAAAAATTAATTGAAAATCAGTCCTTAGAATTTATATGTACAAATAAAATGTTGTTAAACGATTTTTCATTATAACCTAGCTTTGATCTTTTATCTGCTATTAGCGCCCTGGTAACGGAAAATATCCTTTCTGAAGGAGCACTTGATGCTGGTATAGCAAATATTCGACAGCTTAATTTATAAAGCAATGGATAATCATTTTTTCTATCGTGCCACCATATCAGGATATTAAAATCATTCTGCAGGAGCACATTAGTATTTTTATACTTAATTATCTCATTTTCAATTATGGTCTGGATGGATTTAGCATTTTCTATTGGCTGTACATAATTTTCAAATAATGAATACATATTTGACGAATTTGTATCAATATTTGTAGTGGTAATATATGTCTCATTAGAATAAGACATCAACAGCGATTTGCACTTTGTTATAACTTCTTCTTGTTATTCTGCGATAAATTGTGTTAATTGATTAGCTGGGGGAAATAAAAATATTGCTAATTTATGATATACTGTGGTGTGGCTGTCTACTAATGAAATTAAAGTGTCGTGTAACTTTTTTTTAAATTCTAAGATAAAATTAGGTTCATCATTGGTGGTGCAATTACACATGGTTTTTAACTTTCTTATATGTCGATGAACTAAATGAACAGTTGCATACGAGCTGCCTTCAAGTTCTTTTGAAGCATCCATGAAAGGCTTTAAAATTTCTATTATTTTATCCAAATAAATTTCTTTTATAGAGCTGTATTTCTCAGCCAAATTTTTCTCATCAAGTATTTTTTAATATCGATGAAGTTAGCTTTTATTGAGAATAACGTTAGATATACTGTATTCCATCTTGTGGGTGTAAAACTTTTTACAGACGTATTTAAGTCACAGTTCAACTCAGATTTTTTGATGAATTTATATTTATAAGGTCCCTTCACGGTATTAAAAAATCTGTTCCGTTATATAAAAAGCAGTAAGTTTACATCAAAAGCCATAAGTAATAAAAAAGGAGTTTTAAAAATTCCTAAGAATTGTGATAATGGCACATAATGGGTTAAACCATGTCATTCATTCAGGTAAATTAACGCGGTTGCTGTATAAGTACCGTACAGGTATTATTTGCTATTATAAGAGGTAAAAAAAGTTAGTGTACTTTTTATTAAAAAAACGCCACTCTTAAAGTCATAAATTCATAAACATTCTTGATAAATACAAAACAGGTATATAACCAAAAATAACTCACATTTGGTTTTACAATTTTTACCTAGAATAATGCATTTGGCATTTTTAAGTTATAAACGTATTAACATTGCACATAACAAAAGAAACAAAGCCAGCATTGCTTTTTATTTTCTTATGCAGATGTAATTTTACTATTTATGTTGTTGTTGACTCTTAAAATTCCTATAGAATATAGTCTTACTTCCATTTTATGACCGTTAACTAAATATTCTAGATTTAACTGATACAATTTAAAGGTTCTATTTGTAATTTCTAAAAAAGGCATAATTAAAAGTTATATACAATTAAAACATTAGAATTTAAAATCACAGATAATCATTTAAAGATCTAAGATTTTACAAAATTTAAATAAATTGGTTCTAATTGCAAAATATCAGATTTTTTAATCAATAAAAATTACATCCAATTTTGGTTATTACCCACGAAGTTGAAATACCATATGTTCGTTTTACCTTCATCATATAAAATACATAATCTTCAAAAATATCTGTAACACCACAAGTTATTTTAAAATACTCATGGTACAACAGATATTTGAGAATAAGAAACAGATAAAACTGTTACTCTAAGCAAAACAATAAGGAACTGTTTATGTTTGTATCAAGAGATTGAGTGCGCACAAGCAAAAGCATACCATAACAGTTACACTCATTCGCTCTTTGGTATCAGTAGTATCTGGTATGTATATGATATATCTGTTTTTGCAATACTTTCAGATATACTACTGCACGTCTTTACTACAGAAACAACAGTAAGAAGAATATGGTATAGTCCTTTGAGTTTAAAAGTTTAATTATTTATAAAACCTATGGAATCGAGAAAAAATAAAATAAGTTAGGTTTGAAGAAAATATTGTTAAAGAAAGTAATTGATTTGAGAATACCATCTAAAAGAAAATGATGCCATGAACGTGAGCGCGCTTACTATTGAGGAACTTCATACTAAATTGGAAGAGATTTTAAATCTCATGAACACAAAATATAGCCTTAGTCCAGAGAATAACGCGATGTTCTCCCCGGATATGAATCAGCACGTTATTTTTGATGTATATCTAAATTTCTTAACCCTCAATATTAAAACCTTATTGATCCGAAACAATATCACTACCATAAGTGGTGCATATTCATACTTTATAACTTAATGAAGGATGTTTATATTCGGGGAGGTTCTCGTTATAAGAATAAAGGAGGTCTTCAAAATAATAACAAACAAAAATTTGTTCAACAACATGTTATTAAGGACAATTATAATAGAAATGTTCAAGGAAGTTATTCAAATCAGCATAATAATAATTTGCAAGGTAATAATTCTAATCAAGTCAGACATAATAATTATTATGACAATAGAAACAACTCAAATAGATACAATAGTTTTCAAAGAAACAATTCTAATCAAGTTAGAAATAGCAATAATTATAATAATTATTGTAACAATAATGCACGGCCCCAACTTATGGAAGTGGACAATGTGAGTGCAAGCCAAAATTTTCACATGCCGCCTCAGGATCCCAACTACCAATAGCCATACTCACGATAAGCAATATTAAGGTCAAATGCCTAATAGATAGCGGTGCAGCTACTACTCTGGGCGACTATGGGGTGTTTGGGGGTTTGTCATCAAGAGGAAAATCGCAGAATGTAATACAGTTGAATACTTTAGCTGGCAAGAGGTTAGTTGATGAAGAGGTAATAGTTAACGTTCCTTTTGAATTTAATGCCGCTAATGAAACAATGTCTGTTAAGTTGATTGATTTGAAAGATAAAGCTTTCGATTGCATAATTGGCAATAATGTTTTGATACCCATGGGTGTTTTAATTGATTTTAGGAATATGAGACTTTTGGTTAACAATATCCACGGGCAGTCGATGTAAGCTACGATAGGATTGCAATGTTAGAAGTACAGAATATAGATTTTGGTGATATCGAAATGCCGAAACATTTAAATAAAGAAGAAAAAAGTAAATTGGAGAGGTTTTTATATAGAAACAAAGATACATTTTATCAGGAGGGTCAAACCTTGACCACTACTAGTGCGGTAAAGCATAGAATAATTACAACATCGGATAAACCGGTGTATTCTAGAATATATAGATACCCACATGAAAAAGAAATTGAAACTCAAGTAAAGGATATGCTAGTCCCGGGAATTATAAGACCGAGTAAATCGCCTTATAACTCACCCTTATGGATAGTGCCTAAGAGAATTGATAATGAGGGTAATCGGAAGTAGCGTATAGTGATAGATTATAGAGCACTTAATAATATAACGGTGGATGATAAATTCCCTATGCACAACATCGATGCTTTATTCGATAAATTGGGTCGAGCGCAATATTTATCAACTATTGATCTTGCGAAAGGGTTCCACCAAATCAGGATGGAGGACAGGGACATTGAGAAGACAGCCTTCTCCACTCCCATGGGACATTTTGAATATGTCCGAATGCCATTTGGATTGAAAAATGCGCCAGCGACGTTTCAACGTATGATGAACTGCGTGTTGAGAGATCATATCAATAGAAACTGTGTCATCTATATGGATGATATATTGGTGTTCTCGACTTCTTTGGAGGAACATTTAGACAGTCTGTCGAAAATATTTTCTGATTTAAATAAACATAATTTGAAGGTACAAATGAATAAATGCAATTTTCTTGCTAGACAGACTCAGTTTTTGGGTCATATAGTTACGGCAGATGGCCCAAAACCTTGCCCATCGAAGGTTGAGGCAATTAGTAAAGTAAAGATTCCAGACACAGTAAAGAAAATAAAATCATTTCTGGGCCTAACCGGCTACTACAGAAAGTTCATAAAAAACTATTCTTCGGTTGCAGGACCTATGATTAGATTCCTCAAGAAGGATGCCAAGATTAATGTTGGTGATATCGCCTACATTGGGGCTTTTGAAAAATTAAAACGTATCATTACTAATCCACCAATATTGTCTTACCCAGACTTTAATAAGAAGTTTGTACTCACTACAGATGCCAGTAATTTGGCGCTGGGGGCAGTATTAAGTCAGGATAATAGACCGATTTGCTTTGCGAGTAGAACTTGAAACGATCACGAAAAAAATTATAGTGCAATCGAGAAAGAGCTTTTGGCTATGGTATGGGCGACGAAATATTTTCGTCCCTACCTTTTTGGTACGAAGTTCTTTGTGCGTACTGATCACCAGCCTCTGAAGTGGTTGGCTTCATTAAAGGGCCGAATTCAAGATTGATTAGCTGGAAGATCACACTAGGTGAATAGGAATTCGATGTTGAATACGTGACGGGAAGGGATAATAAAGTGGCAGATTTCCTTAGCAGAATGGAAACTGATAATAGCCCCGAAAATTATGAGGTAAAATCATTGTTTGAGATATCTGATGGGATCACAACGGTGCATAGCCAACAGGAGGATGATGGTAGCACTAATTTCTGTATAAGCGAATCTATTGTTAATAGATATAGAATTCAGGTAAGAATTGTAAGGTATAAAAGAATGGAACAAGAGATTTTGTACAGAAAATATAAAATCATATATATATGCGAAAATGATATACGTAATGATCACTACTTGAATGATCTGTTTCGAAGAACCTTGAATAAAGGAAGGGTCGGTGTATATTCTGAACTTCCGGATAATTTGTACAATATAGTCCAGGAGAAATTAATATCGTTGTTTGGAGGTAACCGTGATTTGAAATTTGTAAGATGTACAAAATTGGCAATAGATTTGCCTAATGAAGAGGAAATGTACAGAGAAATTGAAACAGTCCATACTAATACAAATCATAGGGGAATATTGGAGAATTTTGAAGAAATTAAATTTTCTTGTTTTTATCCCAATTTAATTAAATATATAAATAAATTCATAAACTCATGCAGAATCTGCAACGAAAACAAATACGATAGAAATCCATATCGTAAACATTTTAGTCATACTGTAACCCCCGATAGACCGAACATGTTCGTCCATATGGATATATTTCAAGTTCATAGAACTTATTTTCTTACCACAATTGACAGATTTACGAAAATGGCCTCCGTGCATAAGACAACGGATAAGAATATGTGTACTGTCAGAGTTAAGATGCAGGAAAGGATTGCGTTATTTGGCAAACCAGAGTTGCTGATAATTGACAACGAGTTTAATAATGCTTTAATAAGACTGTTTTGTGCGGATAAAAATATTCAAACGCACTTTACAACAGCAAATTCTCACACAGGCAATTCCGATGTAGAGAGAATGCATTTTCTCTCTTTTGGAGCACATCAGAATTTTGAAACGAAATAACGAAAACATTGATATAGAAGAATTGGTTATTAGGGCAGTGGGTTTTTATAATGCTACTATTCATTCTACAACAAATGTTAGGCCCATTGATTTTTTGAATCGTTCCGACATAGATTATCGGAATATTGCTCAATACATGAGCAACAGGAAGAAAAAGGCCATAGTTAGGATAAATGCGAAAAGGGGAAAAGTTCCCGAATATGATAATAGAGACTTATACATGAGAAATCCGGAAGCACAGAGACAGAAAACCGCTAAGAGATTTGTTAAATATAATTCAAACAACCCTAATAAAATAGACTTAGCAAATATTAAAGGCCTTTAAAAACCTTTCCAGGTGATCATGGGGCTGGACATCCTACTGCTTCTGGCGCTCCGATTAATATCATGCACTGAGTCGGCCGTCGAAGTAAAAAACATCGAGACACAGGCGGGATATGCCGTTTTGCGGGGTGAACCTATTGGCCTTATCAGTGGTTTCTCGGAGTTGATTCATGTCATTGACGTGCAGGATATTGCAGATACTATCCACAAATTAAGGACAAGCGTATCCCACAGTTTTATTGTAAAAGATGGCTGGTTGAGTTTGAATCTTGATAAAAAAAATTAAAGAGTTGGAATATTCCTTGCAAATATTGCAAATTCATACAAAGGTTAGATATAGGAGAGCGTTGATTGATGTTGGGGGTAGAGTTATAAATTGGCTTTTTGGTACCATGGACGATGAAGATAGATTGAGAATTGAAGACCATTCTAAAGCGGTGGATTTTAATCAGAAAAATATTATTGATAATATGAAAAAACAAGTGAAGATAAATAATGAAATGCAGAGTTATTTGCAGAATATCCGATTGGTGGTGGAACAGAATAGAATTTGGTTTAATAAAACGTACACGGGTGCGATCGAAGAAAGTTTAAGAATAACAAAATATAATAATTTTGTCTTGTTGATTAATGAAATGAAAAATAAAATTGAGCGGGTACAGGAGAATATTGTAATGTCTAAATATGGTATTGCCAGTAGATTCTTTTTGACAAGTGATGAGATTGATCACTTTGATATTGATAGTCTGAAGTTAAAATATATGAGAAGTAGTATGGGATCCATGGGTGACAGATTGATAGTTTTTGTCTTGATGGTGCCCGAATTCATTGAGAAGGAATATAGAGCGGAAATAGTCGTACCCATACATGCTCGAAATTATATGCAATTGGATATTGAAATGACGAGAACTGTTACTATTGAGGATATAACATATATGAGGAGGAAAATGTGTTGCGTAGGATAAAGGTGGTAGATCCTTGTTTGTCGAATGTTTTGAAGAACGATTATAGGGAGTGTAGAAAGTTTAAAAAGACCGAAAAATCGGTTTAAAAAGATTTAAATTGGGAATTTATTATTAACAAATGTAAATGCTACTCTGTTTGATGCATGTACTAATTTCTCATATCCTTTGAAGGGAAATTATATTGTAAGCTTTAGGGATTGTGAGATTGATATAGATGGATTTAAGATAAAAAGATTCGAAAGTAAATTAAATATGATCATTCCAAATTTTAATGTTTTGCCTGATAATATAACGGAAAAGTTACCCGAAATCAATTTCACGAATATAAATGAAATTGAACAAGCAGTTGTAAGGATGCGATGTAATCATAATTTTTATATACTATATGCATTGTTTTTTGTATTTTTATTATACTGTATCTTAAGTAGAATAAGAAATTGTAACTTGATTCGAAGGGACTCGAATCTTAACGGAGGGGGGGTTATATGTGCAAATCCTACAGATAACGAAATAAACCAGCCAATGTCAATTCATTTATAGATAAGGAATTTGTAAAAAAAATTCCCTTTTACTTATAGTTGCTTTGGTTTTGTAGCCAACATAAATTGTTATTTGAGATCACCAGATATTTAATGTAAACTAAACATTTGCAAATCATTGGTTGATTTTATCGTATGATTTGGGACTGAATGACTCATTAAAGATGCCTTTGTTCTAAATTGCAGAATCGGCATTTTTATAGAAAATAAGTATGTATTATTTGATTTTTATTTTAAAAAACCCTTTAAGCATACAACTTACATGTATAGTCATTATTCTATTTTTAATTTTACAACAAAATTCTAGTTTTTAGAAATTTAAATATAAATCGAATAGCCTTTGCTTAATTTCCTTGTAAAGTGAGATTACTGCTCTGTATATTTAGTAATCTTTTTACCTGAAAGAAACGTTGAAGGAACGCGATGGATTTTTCGGAATAACCTTTTTTTTACTTCCTATGAAATGTTACTGCATTTTCTATCATATATTCATTATCTTCGGAAATCCCTGCAATAAAATTTTATTGCACTTTGTTTATTTGCAGTGTTATTTGCTAATTTGTAAAAAAAAAAATTTAAAAATTCAATAGAAAAATTTGCAGAAAAGTGGTGTAAAAAACCGTCTTCTTCGCTTATTACTGTTTGAGAAATTCCTTTTAATTTTTTTAATGGATTTACCATAAATTCGTTATGAATTTAGCAATGTAAAGCAGTGCATGTTCTTCAGTCTCAGTGCGTTGGTTTCAGTGATAAGAATAAGTTATAAAAGTAAATAAAAATTATACTTTAAATTAAAAAAATGCAAAATTTTGAAATTAAAGAAAAAATTTCGTCTAATTTTTATAAAATCAATGAAAAAAGAGGGCGAAGCAAAATATGGGATTGTTTCGGTACAAAAAGAGACGAAAACGATGTCGAAATAGCTAATTTTGTTGCTTGCAAAATATGTAAAAATGTGACCAAGATGTCTTTCCGTCATATATTTAATATTGTATTAATAAAAAAATAGAATTATTAACAATAATATATTTGTTTTGAAA
The DNA here is from genome assembly GCA_949628195.1 of Phasia obesa. Lineage (NCBI taxonomy): Eukaryota > Metazoa > Arthropoda > Insecta > Diptera > Tachinidae > Phasia > Phasia obesa. Next base: position 64,524,764 of record OX451219.1, read on the forward strand.
AAAACTTTTGCACAATAAATATTATTGAAATGTATGTCATAATGTCATTTATTTGTGTCGTAAAAATTTTTTATTCGTTCCTTTACACAAACATATTCCCATAAAATACACATAGGCATATTTGTTGTCGACATACAATAAGTACTTATGGTGCAAGCACCAATACCTATTGTATATGTTTTAAAAAATTGTAGGCAAACAGTTATTGTCATTCTCATTCTCTCATGACTCGCTCACACCATAACTGGTTTGAGAGAGTAACAATACCAACTTGTAACAGAAACTCAAAATAACATATCTATACTCACTCACAACAGAAAACAAATGAAAACTGGTGCGTTTGGTTGTAACTGTGCGCGTCTTTATTATAAATACCGGTGTCGACTATTGTGGCCCAATTACAGTACATTATAAACTTCTCACAATGCAACAAACTTCGTCGGAGCGATAAATAAATTGCCTGAATTTTCCACAATAATACATTCATCAGATGCACAAGAAGCCATTACGAATGCTTGCAGTAAAAAGGGATTGGTATTTAATTTTTTCCGCCAAGAGCGCCACACTTTGGTGGCCTATGGGAAGCAGCTGTTAAGGCAGCAAAATATCTTCTGGTAAGGACACTGGGGAATGCATCTGTAACCTACGTAGAACTCGAAACCATAGTTGATGAAGTTGAAGCAATACTGAATTCCACACCCATTTCGCGCTGACTCCAGGACTTTTTTGTATGCCCAAGCGAAGCCAACAAACCATGTATTGGAAACGCGATGGAAATTAGTTTCTCATCTCAATGCATTTTGGAAGAGATGGTCGCGAGACCACCTAAATGAACTGTAATACCGACACAAATTGCGAAAACAATTAAAAAATCTGAAACCAGGGGCAATCGTCATTATAAAGAAAGATAACGTTCCACTCATGAAATGGCATTTGGGATGCGTAGTAAAAACATATAAAGGACACGACTAGGTTGTAAGAGTAGCAGATGTCCAGACAGCTTATTGCACCCTTAAAAGAGCAATACAATATTTAGCTCAATTCCGTAAGCTCAATGACGAATCCAAAGCAGAAGAAAAGCAACCTTATTCACAAAACACAGAACTCGAAGACAATCGAGAACTTTTAGCAGAAAAACTATAACCAAAGCCAGTTCGTACTCGCTTAAACTCAAGAATTTGAATTATAAGTAAATTAAATTTGTAATTTTGAGATATATAAATAAGAACAATGTAAAATCGTCGCTTTTGCAATTATATTGAGCATTGCTCAACGGCGTGGTGTATGTTCAAACTCTCACAATGTATTTCTTTCATATGTACATAAATACGTTTATTAAATTCTACAAACATATTAACATACATATGCCAGCATGAAATTATTGCTTTAAACTACTGGTTTCATGAATTTGGTTTGTTTTATATATGCATTCTTAGCTATTTTTAATTCAAATTACTCTAATTTACTTCTCTGTGAAGTAAAATTACACTATAAAATAAAAATACTAGTAATGAATAAAATAAAACCCATTTATTGCAAATCAGCAATAAAGTAGTATTTAAGAAGTTAATTATATTTAAATAAAGTTGAATCAATTTTACTAAATCAATCAATTTAACAACAAATAGTTTTTTTTTAAATAAATGACTACAGGTCATTTATTTAAAGGAGGTTCGGCAATATTAATAAAGCCCCGTCTAAAGCAGCATCTACTGTGTGATTTCTGTAGAGATTATATGCAAGCAACCAACATCTGCTCGAAGACTTTGATCGAAACAGTTATTTGTTCAATTAATACCCCTTCTAGATTTTCAATATCTGAGAGACAGTGCAGGGACAGGGACTCATTGCTGCTAAGAACACCAAAAGACATCGAGTCGTGTCTTACTGATCTTGATAAAAACCTAAAATTAGCTGTTTAACATGCAACAATAACCCGGCAACAAACAAGATATAATCGAATTAGCTCTGCAGCCATTAAACTGCTCTTTGCAGAAAAAACAAGAATTGGAAGGGAGTGCAAAAATTGCAGATCTTCTGACTCAAATTCAGACTAAGGAATATCACGAAACGGCTATAAAGCTGCTAGAATTACGATTGCTTTCATACAAAAATATTTAGAAGGCCTCGACTCTAGCCCACAATCGGATTATTCATTATGGCGTGCAACAAGATACCATAAACGATCAGTCATACGTAAGCCTCCCTTGCGTACTTCTTGTGGAGGCTGGACAAGAAGGGATACCGAAAAAAGAAACTTATTTGCTAATCATTTAAAAACCGTATTTACCACGAATATACCTTCTGCTCTTGTGGAGTTGCCACTCATAGATGATGAAGTAGTAATGCACCTTAGATTTAACTTACAAGATGTCGAAAGGGCATTTGCTAGTTTGAACACCAAGAAGGCTTATGGTTTTGACAAAACAAGCAACAAGATGGTAATAGAACTTCCCCAGGTATCAGTTAGAACAATTCTATTTATTTTTAATTCCATTTTACGCCTTGAGCATTATCCCTCAGAATGGAAAAAGATCACACAAAGGTAGACTCCTATAGGCCAATAAGTCTGTTGTCAAATATGTCAAAACTATTTGAGAAAATACTAATTACTAAGCTAAACCAAATTTTGAGCGAAAAAGGTGGTATTCCGAACCACCAATTCGGTTTCAAAGGTCAGCACAGCACTATTGAGCAAACGCACAGATTAGTAAATGTAGTAAAAAAGGCTTTCGAGGAAAAAAATATTGTTCTGCGCTTTTCATAGACGTTTCGCAAGCGTTCGATAAAGTATGAATGCCTAGTTTACAAGTTAAAGCAAACCTGCCGACTAATTTTTATAAATTGTTAAAAAGTTATCTTACTGATCGTAAGCTTATACTTAAAGAAGGAAATTTTTTAAGGTCGCCTCAACCAATTAAAGCTGGAGTTCCTCAAGGAAGTATTTTAGGACCCGTTTTATATTTGCTGTATACATCCCATATGTCAACGAGCAGTCGAGTCCACACATCAACATTTGCTGACGTCACCGCTTTTCTAAGCATTCACGAAAGCCCCCAAGTATCTACGAAATACTTACAAGATCACATTTCTTATTTGGAACTTAGGTTAAAAAAATGGAGAATAAAAATTAACGAACAAAAATGCACTCACGTAACTTTTACACTGTGTAGAGACTCATGCCCTCCCATACAAATTAATAACCAGACGATATCCAAAACTCAGAGGTCAAATACCTCGGCATACATTGTTACAGTGTCTCCCACTATTCCCTTAACATTATTTTGGTCATACACATATACATATGTTGTTTTAACTTCTTAAGAATTTTAATAATTATTTTCAATACTTTATCCGCTGCAATAAATTTTAATTGCAAAGAATTTTAATATATATATTTTATTCATAACTTTATTAATTATATTTTTTCCAAAGAATTGTTACACTTTGTTCAGGTGCATTTCCTCTGACAAAAAAGCAAGAATGCACCAGACAAATTTCTTTAGAATTATTATGATTCTCAATCAATTTGTATTTTTATAGCTGCATTTCCAATAATAAAAATGCAGCAATAATTTATTAATAATTTATTAACTGTATTTTTCGAAATAATTGTTACACATTGTTTAAATGCATTTCCGTTAACAAAAATGCAACAATTAACAAAATGCTAATTTCTAAAGAATTATTATGTTTATTTTAACCAATTAATTTATATTCTTATAGCTGCATTTCCAATAACTAAAATGTAGCAATAAACAAAATAATAGTATTTAAGCAAGTAATAAATAAAGAAAAATCTCTTTTTGTTACTAAACTTCAAATCACTTGTTTTATTTTTTACTTGCTCCTCGTATCGGAGAAAAAAACTGGCGCAGACGGTAGGATCCCCGGGTATCCTCGCGAAGTTTTTTTTATTATTACAAAATAAAAAGAGGTTATTTGATATCTCAATATCAGTGACGAGAAAAAGGATATAAAGATATATCCTTGAAGAAACAACGAAAAAAAGTGAAGAGAGGATAAAAAGATGTATCCTTATCAACACAGAAGTGGAAAAAGAATATAAATATATATTTGTACAAAAGCCAGGATATAAAGATATATCCTTGTAAACCCAAGTTAGTGGAAAAATTAAGAACATATTCTTATTGCTCACAAAAAAAGGATATAAAGATATATCCATATAACATAAGACAGAACTCATACAAAAAAGGATTACATTACAAAAAAGAAAACATTACTTTTAGTGTAAATAATAATACATCATTTCTAAACCAAACAATTCATCAGTCAATCTGCGAAAACCAGCAAACCTTAACTCAATAGTGAAGAAATTTTAAACTACAAAAACAAACTCTTGGAAATAAGTCCTAATCAACTCTAACTCTCAACGGTAGAAACAATATTTTTAACCTGTGAAAACGCAGAGCCAAGCAGACAACAATATAATTTTCAACACCAGCAAACAACAGTATCAGAAAGTAAGAATTTGATTTAATTAACTATATTTTATTATTATTATAAAAAGTATTAAATGTATGTAACTTAAAAGAAAGCATAGAGACAGAAATTGAAAGAAAATAACTGTATACGTCCAAAGAACAAGAAATCAAAAGGTTGCAAGAACTTCTACGTAGAATAACCTTCAAATTTTAGAAACCGACCTGGACCAATAGACATAGGAAAAGTAGAAGTAGGTGAAAATTTTCAGGGATCAGCATCAAAAATAAATTACCATTTATAATAATAAAAAAAAAGGATAGGTTTTATAAAACAAGCAACAGTACCTATTTTTGGAGAATTTAGTGGCATTAGAAAAAATGAAACATTAGAATTTTATAGAATAAAATTTCATAACTTTTACGATGCTCTAATAGGTAACGACATATTGAGAACACTGAGTGCCTGTATCCATTATATGAAAAAGGAAATAACCATCGGTAGCAAGAAACTACCAATGCACTTCGAAAATGAAAACTTGAATACAAAAAAAAAATAATAATAGCACCAGAAAACTCTGATCTAATACCATATAAGGAAGAAACGGCGGAAATAGGTATTTTGAATGTGGAAGATGGGAAAGTAGAGGTAAATTTATTATCTGAAAGTAATCGTTTGACTACGCAGAAGGTAGATCACGAAAATTTTAGCATAATCGAAAATAAAGAATTAAAACATTGAATTATCAAATTAGAATAGAAGATTTAAACCTGAAGATAGATCGCAACTATTACACATAATAAATAAATATCATAATATTTTTTATCAGGAAAATGATAGACTTTCATTTATTTCCGCAATAAAACATAGAATTAGGACAACAAACAATATACCCATATTCTCAAAATCGTACAGATACCCATATGTACATAAAAAAGAAGCTGCAGATCAAATTCAAGAGATGTTGAAAAATAAAATAATTAGAAGTAACAATTCTCCAATTTTGATCGTGCCAAAGAAGGCCGATGCTAGTGGAAAACCAAAGTGGAGACTTGTAATCTATAATCATAAACTGAACGAAGTAACGATCGATGACAAGTTTCCTATCCCAAATATAGACGAAATACTTGAAAAATTGGGAAGAAGGCAATATTTCACTACAATAAAAATTGTCCTGCTTCTACTAGCCGTCTGTTGCTCTTCCTTAGTCGCTATTTTAAAAAACACCTTATGTTGGTTTTACTTATATTCTTTTAGTTATTTTATTTGTATTTACTTAAGTTTATCAATTATATAGATTCTGACTCGATTGTACAACAATTTTTATTTCAAAATTGCTTTGTATTTAGCTACACTTCTGACACCATGTTGTGTTAGGTTTTATATCAGTCGGTTGGGGTGGAATTCTTGTACTTCAGGATATCGTTTTCTCAGCAATATACTGGTTACACAAATAAATTTTTATAGGCTCATAAGATTTACTAGTTATGTGAAGATAAAAAACTTATTCATTAAAACAACCGAATAAAAACAACGTGTGAATATAAAACTATTTGAATGTACAAAGGTCGATGTAATAGTGATGACACGTATAAAGTATATGTGTGTATAAGAATGGTAGAATGCATGGTAGTATAAATAAAATAGTAGTATCGTGTGACCACATTCTCATCCTTCTTCTTTCAAGCAAGCCTATAGGTCCAGCCTTCTAGGTTTGGCCTTAACCCTGGTCGATCTTCAGGTCAGGAGGAGATTTAGCGTTCTCATTTGCAGATTGATTGATGGCGTTGGACGGAGAATTATTGTTTTATAATTAGATCCTGTCGGCTAATGGTTGACTAATGGCTTTAAGTGTAATGTAGAGCTCCTCTTTTTCAGCGACGACTTCTGGCATTGATTTTATTTCGGCTTGAGTTAGTCGAATATGCGCCACATTTCTAGGGTTCAAGTTGCCTTTCGCATCTTCGACTAGGTATGATCGATTGTGAATTTGAATTATAGTTGCTGGTTTGCAGGTTTTTTGATTATTCGTGCGGTTCACGACATTGTCTCCCTTCGCGTGCTGATGAGGATTGTTTATGGCACCAAGGTTTGCATAAGCGCTTTGGTTTTCTATTTCTGCTTTTAGATGTTGCTTAATTGTTTTACTTTCAGATGCTTAGGATTTCATGTCCAAAAAAAAGTTGGGATGGTGACCCAAGATTGCCACGAGGGGTATTCCTGTAGTTAAGCAGTCCTAAGTAGTAGTCACTGTTATCGTATGATGATGTTCTAAGTACATATGTTTTTTTGCAATCTGTGGTAAGGGGAGCTGGTGCGGTTTTCAGCCTGATGTAAAACTTTTGAACTCATTGCTTGAAAATTGAGGTCCTTTGAGCGTTTCCAACGTGAGCGGTGGTCCAAATGTAGAAAATTTTTCTTTTAAAAATATAATAACTAGTTTTGTTGTTTCGGAAAGTTTTTTGAACGTATAGCTGTCGATGAAAACGATGTATTCTTTATTGTTAAAATGAAATAGGTCTGTAGATCCTATATCAAAGCCGTGAATTGAATCTCTTTTTCACAAATTTTTATTTTGTTGTTGTTTCTCTGGTATACTTGTAATGCGCCACATTTATAAACACAATTTAAGATGTCTTTGCTCATCTGCGGCCAAAATACTGATTCTCTGGCCATTTTGACGCACTTGGCATAACTAAAATGCCCGCCGTGAATATATTTTAGTATATTGGTTCTCATATTGAGAAGCATAAATACTTTTGAAGATAACTCCATCCTCGTTTGTTGATAGTTCATACCTGTTGTACCGGAATTGCTTCAGTTCCATCAGTTACGGATTAGGCTAATAAACGATGTACTGGTTATATCATTTAGGGTTTCTCTTTTCAATGTTTCTAGTTCTTTGTCTGAGATGGCCAAAATGGTTTGTATTTCAAGATTTTCTTCTTTGTTGAAGCAGTCACGACTCAGTGGATTTGTTAAGTACATTTTAATGCCTGGTTTATATACAACTTTGGGATCGTAAGTTAGTAATTTTAACCTAATTCTTTGGAGTCTAGACGGTGATGAATGTAAAGGTTTCTGAAAAATTGATTCCAAAGGTTTGTGGTCAGATTCTACCATACTGATGAGATTTTTCGCACACATATTTGACTGCTACCGCCTCTTTTGCTAATTGCAAATATCTAGATTGACACTCTGTTAGAGCTTTGGATGCGTAGGCCACTGGCTGCTCATCTTGTAGTAGTACTGCGCCCGTAGCAAATAAGCTGGGGTCCACCTGCAACTTTACATCTTTGTTAACATCATATAATTTTAGCACAGGTGGTTTGCTAATAGTTTTTTTTTATTTCTTCAAAAGATTTTTATTGGTTGGTGTCCCAATAAAACAAATTGGATTTCTCTAGTAATTACCGGAGGGAGTGCTGTAATTTTTTAAAAATTTCTAATGAACTTACTCAAATATGTAAATTTGCCCAGGACTCTTTGTAGTTGTTTTCGGTTTTCAGGAGTTTTAAGGTCTGGATGTAGTCCTGCATTACTGATAACATGTCCTAGAAATTTTATTTTCCTTGATCAAATACACATTTTTCTATGTTTAGTTTTATGCCATTTGTTTTAATAATTTTAATTACTTTAGCTGTAGTTTTACGTAGTTCCGGTAAATTGTTAGCATGTAGTATATCGTCTATACCGACTTTTACATTTGGCAGTTTCGAAAATAGTTTTTGCGTAATACACTGAAATACTTCGGGTGCTGATGATAACTACTCCAAAGGGTAATTATTTGCATGAGTAGAGACACCAAGGCGTAGAAAATGTTAAAATTTGCTTAGTGCGTTATGTGACGGGTACCTGCCAGAAACCTTTTTTGCAGTCTAAAATTGAAACATATTTTGCACCTTTTAGATGAGCACTAATTTTTTCAATTGTGTTCATTGGTATTGCCGACGCTTAATATTCTTCTTTACACTTGTGTTCAATTTTTACTGTTTCTGAGAAATTATCCTTATGATTTCTATCTCTATTCGTAACTGAGCCTATAAAATGTTCAGAATCACTGGCTTCGCTGTTTTCTGTATAAGTCTCTTGTTCACAATATGCAACATGTTAAATTTTTCTTTTGTTTTGCACTTTTTCTCAAAATGATTTACTTTTTTACAGTTTTTGCAAACATGGCGATATGCCGGACAACTGCGTCCTGCATGATTTTTCCCGCAGTTTTTGCAGTCAAACGCTTTTGTATTAATGTTTTTCCTTACCAGATTAATGCATTTTTCCTCTTGATTGTTTATTTCGTCCGTTTGTTTCTTTCCCAGTTCAGTAGCTTGGCAAACTTGAAGTTTTATCTAGCATAATATTATCTGATAACAGCTTGGTACGTAGTGTGTCGCTTTTAATCCCTAGGATAAGTTGATTTTTTAAAACTCCGTCAGCGAGTTGTTCGAAATTACAATTTTGTACTTGAAGTCTTGGCCGGGTGATGTATTCCTCGATTGTTTCACAGTCGTTTTGAAAAATTTTGTGGAATTTATACCGCTCGAAGGTTGTGTTTAGTTATAATGTGAAATACTTTTAAAATTTTTGCTTAACCTCTATCAGTGTTTCACTAACAACACTCGGCAACGAGTTGTATATTTGTATGGCAGCATAGCCAATAGCTGACATAAAACTTGCCACTTGTACATTCACTGGTTTTGAGGTTAAGTCTGTTGCGACCTCGAAGTAATCGTACTGCTGCCTCCACAGCTTCCACTCTTTGCCCATATCTTTCTCGTGTTCTACCACGAGGGGTTTTGGTGGCCTTAAAAAATTACACGTTTCCGATATTTTACACAATTAATATTGATGGACCAGTTCAGCAGACAATTGGTGTGCTGGGTATTCTTTTATTATTTTAATCTAGAATTTTTGTTTTAATTAATTTGTATTTAAACAACGCGGGTTTCGACATCATGTAAATAAAACATTGGTTTTATTTGTTTAATTAAATTCATTTAATTAATAATTCAATATTTATTAAAAACACGCTTGCGGAAAATGTGGTATTAATACAAAACTACTTGAATGTTCAAAGGTCGTTGTAATAGCCCTGTCGGACAATAAGTAGCTGACTACAAAAAACACTAACTTTAAGTTAACTTTTATGGACTAATTTTAAGCCAACTACTATACAATGCAAAATTTTCGTTAACTGAAGTGTATATTCTGGACAGTAAATTTATTGTGTTTGGTTAGTCGTTGTTTTTTCCCATTTTGCTTCTTATTTTTCTTTTGAAAGAAGTCAAAGTTGATTAGCATTGAAACGCCTCCAAGGCTTTATTTACTAAGTAACGTCGGCTAAGCCGTCGGAATAAAGTGCACTTGCGTAGGAACACATTTTATTTTTATATTACAAGTAAAGGATTATGTAACAAAACTAATAATTACATAAATTTGAATTTTGTTAAGGCATGTTAATGTCTCAACAAAAGGGGATAAGGGGTAAGGACGGACGAAGTGGATACAATGAGTGCTTTGTTGACGGATATTAAGTCAGGAAATTAAACATTTAAAAAGCTTTTTTTCCATTTTTTTTTATTTAATTTCTTTATTTTGTTGTATTTGTTTTATTTTTGCTGCAACTCAAAAATCAATTGATAGCTATCAAACTAATTAACATACGTCAAAAATAAAAATTGCCCAACTTTCGTACTTTGCGTTGACGGAGACTTACTGATTGTGACAACGCTCATAACAAAACTTGTATTTCAACTTGTTAGTTAAAAAAGACGACGTATAACGTTTGACGGATTCTGTGTGTATTTTTGTGTTTTTAAATTTTTTGAAATAATCAAATATCTTGTATATTTATGTTTTTAATAAATGTTACTTTTCATAAATTACAACAAATTACAATTAATAGTTTAGACGTTAGCTGAAAACTAACTTTTTGTAGCTAGTTATTTAGTTAGTTTTTCAAAATAAAATTTATTTTAAAATTTTTGAATAATTTTAACTTTGAAAAACAAAAATGACAACTAACTAAATAATAGTTAGGTTGCAGCTAGCTACAAAAATTAAGATTTCAGCTAACGTCTGAGATTGCAATTCATAATAACCAAGTTTATTAAGAGTTTATTTCAATTATATTAAAAAAGTAAAATTGAAAACTACTTCGTTAGGATCTTTAAATAAAAAAAAAATTATTTTAAACTTAGTTTTCTTTTACAATTAGTATATTAAAGTATTTATGGTGAATAGGTGATATACAAGATAACAAACTTATCATATCGTTATATTTCTCTCTTTTTATGCTTCTTGAAGTTTTATAAAGTGGTAACATATTTACCCCTATCGTGAATAACAAGTGGAATTTTTGTTCCCGTGAAAAATGCCATCGTGAATCTCGCGTGACATTTTTGTTCCCTTCATTGAGCTGTTCAAAATAAAGTAAGTTATTCATGCACATTAAATGTAACAAGAAGAAAAAGCTGATAAATTTTATTTGTAATTTTAAATTCAATAATAAAAACATAATAAAATGTTTAATATTGGTGCAATATTTTGCTTCAGGAAAAAAAAACAAGAAACATTAATTATTTGCTCGAGGTTTGTAGGATGGATTCAATCTTTTGCAGTTAAACAATAGATTGTAAGTGACTTAATTCAATAATTTAAATCCAATTGTTTAAATTTGGAGCTTTTTCCCATTATAGTATAGCTCAGTTTATAATTAATCCATTTTCGTGAATGCTGTTTCCACAATTGCAAAATCTCAGTATTATAGTGTGAAACGGGCTTTAGTAATATCTGTTAACGACCAACGTGCACGGAAGTAGCAATAAAAAATAATAATTGCAATAAGAAAGTTTTTTTTTAATTTATAATTATTAGGAATTCACTTGTTCCACTTTCAAAAGAAATATTTTTGCGATAGCATTGTACAGCAAAACTTTTTTTTGTTTATTTTATGTTAAAATAGAAATCTATTAAATTTGTGATTGTAAATATGAAGAAAAGTGTCTATAGCTCATTAAAATTACCGTTAACTTATTTTTTTTTAAATGGACCAACGATAAAAGAAAAACCAACGATTCATAGACAACATTTATATTTTCTCGTTGTTTAACTTTCAGAGTGCTCTAATTGCACCCAGCATAATTTTTAACACTATTTAGTTTAGCCAACTGTTGCCAGAAGTATAGATTTATCTGCATTTACCAGATTTCGCCCTCTGAAAATGCATAAATGCATATTGGAAGATTTTTCGCTTAAAAATTCATGGTTAGACTAAGTGAGGCTGTCATTGAAGAATATTCCAAAATTTTTAGCACATTTATTTAAGATACAACAATATAATTCAAATCATTACAATTGATGTAAATTTCTAAATTGCAAATTTCTTAGGCGCGAAATAAAAACGAACTTGTCTCGATCAAAATGAAAAATAATTGATTAAGAAAAACGTTGATGATCACAGCGCCCCTTAGATGGCAGCAACTATCATCAGATGAGTCAGGGATGGGAACCTTTGCTGTTCAGACATCAACATCCTGGCCGCCTTGCAGTACTGCAATCTTTTCAAGCCAAAGACCTATCTAGTAAGAAAAATAAAATAGAAGAAAAGCAAAAAATGCTGAATTTACCGAAAATATACCAACATCACATTTAATGTTCTACCAATGGCAGTCCTTAAAAAGCTTCTGATTATTTACATAAATTGTTTTAGCGAAAAAGTTGAATCTGTTTTGTTTCTTTTATACCAGTAAATATTTTTAGTTATAATGTTATAAAAAAGTTACTAATATGAGTTGAACTATATCTATATATATAAAAAAAGTTGCATTGTGTTAGAAATTGATGTTCTCTGGAATGCGTGAACCGATTTTGTTTCTGCAGTTTATATGAAAGGTGACTTCAATACCAAGGTTTTTATGTACAAACGGTCTCTGTATGTGTATTGGTTCATGAGTTATAGCCGGAATAGTTAGAGTGGTACCGCCCATACAAAGTAAAAAATTATTATCGTGTTCCTGGCGAACTGCAATAGATAGCGCCTTAAAACTTTGCAAGAGTAGCGTTTGTGCTAAGACGCATAGTCTGCCAAAATACAGAATGAATTGGGACAGTGGGCGTGGTACCTCCCATACAAAGTGAAAAATGATTATTGTGTATATAGAGAACTATAATAGGTATGGTCTTCAAAGTGGGTACAAGTAAACCCCATACCTATGCGGATACTCTAGAAAACCATAGGCTGAATTGGTTTGTATGGTATCCCCCATACAAACTAAAAAATTATTATCCTGTATCTAGAGAACTACAATAGGTAGCGTCTTGGAAGTTTGCATCAGTAACCCCCATATTAAGATACATTGTGTAGAGAAACACAGACTGAATTTGAATGGAGGGCGTGGTACCTCCTATACAAAGTGAAAAATTATTATCGCGTACCTAGAGAACTACATTAGGTAGTCTTGCAACTTTGCACAAGTAACCATCATACTAATGTGCATAGTCTAGCAAAATACAGACTGGATAAGAATACTGGGAATGGCACATCCCATTAAAAGTAAAAAATTGTTATCGTGTTAATGCGTATAGTCTAGCAAAAAACAGGTTGGATGGAACATTTTTGACTTGAGAATAGCGTGCGTTTTTGCGTTAAAATTTGATCATACTTTTCTTCCAAGTGTTTATTGTGTTTTTTGTTGATGGGTGTAGCGATGCGCACCGGGGAGAGCTAGTATATATGTATATAATTATTGTTATAAATTAATTGTTGTTTATTGTGAAAATTTAAAATTGGGCCCCGCAGTCAAAAAATATAAAATATAAAAAAATCGCGCGATTTTTTATATATATTTTTTAAATTTTTTTATTCATGTATTTATTTTAATCGTATTTATTTTAATGAATGCATACAATAATTTATTTGCGTACATTGGCAACAATATATGTATTTAACTTGGTACCCAAAAGCTTCCTAACAGATAGTGATCACAGATTATATACAACTTCTTCTCAAAGCTTGCTCGATTAATTAAATTAACGGTTTAATTAATTCAAATCAAAGGTTTAATATACCAACGGTTATAGCGACCGTTACTACGGTTATGCAAATTTCTATTTTTCATTTCATTTTTTAGGGTGATTATTCATTCGGCAATTTTTCATTTTTGTTTTTGGACGATTTTTCATAGGGTCATTTTGCATGCAGCCTTTATTAATTATCATCAATCCATTTTTGCATCCAGTAACTCAAACCAAAGGAAAACATTAAAAGTAACTAGAGGCTTAAAAAAATCAAAAAGTCAGCATATATTTTCCTACAACGTTCATAGAGTACATGATCCAGTTATCAAGTATCCAAAAATAGAAAATTGTGCTGTGGCTTTCCAAACGAGCCACCAGATACACCATTCCTAATAATTTTGGTGTACACGTCACAGCCGAGCCTTATCTGGACTGGAGTCGAAACAAAAAATTGAGGATCCCTTAATTGAAAGCCTGAAAACTCATCCGTCAAGCGACTTTGATAGTGGGTGATTCTTCAAACATACCTGGCAAACCATTTTGTTAGAAGAACGATATTTGGTATAATTTTTCGATGAAACCATGATACTACAAAAAAAAAAAAAATAAAATAACAAAGACTAATAATTTGGAAGTACTATTAATTTCACAACTGGTCTAGTGATCTTGCCACGCTCTGTTATCAATTCTACAACTCTGGCCATCTTTACCAAAAGTAACTTCTCTATTTGACCCATGCGCCATTCATTTCTTGGAAAGTTGTCCTCACGAAAAACCACAAGATCACCAACATTCAAATCTTTCTGCCTCTTACATTTCTTACTTTTTTGAAGATTTTCTAAAAAATCATCATTTAGTTCTTTAGCGCGCTGCCATCGATTAGTAATTGACAGCATTAAATCTAAATGCCTACCCTTGGAGGATCTTTCAGAGTCGCGAATTTTTCCAACTGTTTATTTAATCTTACTGCCGTGTGATACGAAGCAAGTGTGGTAAATGGTATTTTTTCACGATCAGTAAGAGCACCAGTTAAAATCCACCCAAATATGGTTTCCTGGACCATCAAACTACCAAGAATGTTTCGCCTGACTCCATCTCTCATAACTTTCGAGTAAATATCTGCACCAAAGAGTAAGTCGACCCTACCGCTCTTTGCAAAATCCGGATCGGTTAATTTCAAACCTACTAACGAAGATGATTTAAATATATTAACTGATTTTGTTGGCATATTTCCTGTTAATTTAAGCAGAAACAAAACTTCTACAATTTTTCGGAGGTGACTATCTAATGGAGAGGTCAATTCAATGGAACAAATTTTTTGTATCAAACCCGCTGAAGCATTATTCAAACCAGAAATTAAAGCTCTAGTTCGTCTAACTGGCAAGTTAATTTCCGTTGCAAACTTTCGGAAATAAAAGTTGCTTGCGACCCCGAATCAATTAAAGCTCTTGCACAAAATACTTTACCATGACAAACTATGTTGACCACAGCCGTTCCTAACCGTCGGATTTCGTATTGCTGCCTGGCTCCTGCTAGGCCCTTCAATTTGGCTATAATTTACAACCTCCCTATCCAGCAATGAATGATGTTGCATTTTGCCTTTTAACTATTAAAAATCTCTCACCATGGTTTATTCCTAGAAATTTAGGGCAAGGTCGTAGTAAATGATCCTTCGAACAAGTAAATGATCCTTCGAGACATATTGTTTTTTATTTTGTAAACCAATACTTTGAGAAAGAGAAATATTTGTTTACCGTGGGTTTCTACTAGAGCTGGGTTTTACGCTATAAACTGTGGGATTTGCTTTATACCAGAAACGGTTTCTAAAGACTGAAAACGATATGTATGAAAGACATCTATATTCTCCCATTTTGGAATTTCTGTCTTGTCAATAACCACAAAGTCAGATTAGATAGTTTCATAGAACATAGAAAAACAAAATTCGAATCCCAATTTCCGATATCAATCCCATGTAAACGAAGCGCTGAAATACAATTATTTATATATCTCTGCAACCGTTTTATTTCAGCTGCTGACTATGATTTGACCTCAACAAAGTTAAACAAAATTATGAACTGTAAATTAACAAGAATCCTCTTGTTTTCCTACCTATCTTTTAAATTCTTCTTCTGAAACCGTCATTAGAAATCCCCCTTTTCTTCACGATGTCTAAAGCTTCATCCCTAGTTTTTTTTTTTTCTTAAATAAAATAACTTTTTAACTGCAGTTAATGAGGTACTGTTTATATATGCTGCAAGTGTAAGCCAGCTTACAATGCTTGAAGAGAATCTGTTTCAAAATCTTCCTCAGAGCATTGTCACTTGCAGTAGCAAAGGTTTCATATGAAACTCTCACATCTTCCCACAAGGTCTTGAACTCTTCCTTCTCAAGTTCAATAGTAAAAGCTGTTTGGTTAACTTTGTGAGTTTCATTAAAATCATTCTATAATTCTTGCAAAAAAAAAACCGACTTCAAAACAGATAGAAGGGCACCAATTCTAAACTAAAAATGTAAGAAGTAATCTGTAAGAATTAGATTTAAACCAAATAAAAGATGCGCCAAAATTAGAGGGAAAAAAAACTGTTTAAAAGTTAAGTTATTTTCACCAGCATCCGTCTTGTATGGGGACACCATTCAAGCCTCTGTCTATAACGGTTTCAAAGATAGGGGCACACAGATCAAATAACATCACCTATTCCGACACCCTTTAATTTACAATGTTAAATTAAAGACCTGTTGTTATAGAGGACTTGGTCACAAAGATTCTTTGTAAATTTCAACTATCTGTCTATAACGGTTAAAAAGTTTAACCATATATATCAAATTACATGAACTATTGGGACACCCTTTACATTATAATTCCAAATATTTATATTTGTTATCATACCAGAGAAAGTAGTGGACATTCTGCCTAATTTTCAAGTGTTTGTGTTTAACGGTTCAAAAGATAGGGTCATATAGATCAAATTACGTAATTTATGGGGACACCCTTTAATTTCTAACTTCAAATTGTATACTTGATATAGTGGACTTTGCAATAGTAAAAAATATTGTAAATTTCAGCTGTCTGTCTCTAACAGTTCAAAAGTTTGGCCACATACATAGAATTACATTAACTATTGGGACACCCTTTAAGTTCCAAATTCAAAATTTTATACTTTTTGTTATAGCTGACTTAGCACTACAGGTTCTTTGTAAATTTCAGCGGTCTGTGTACAACTATTCAAAAGTATGGCCATATACATCAAATTAAATGAACTATTGGAGCACCCTTTAATTTAAAATTTTGAGTATTTATACATTTTATTATAACGGTCATAGTAGTCGACATTCTGTCAAATTTTCAAGGTTTAGTCTATAACGGTTCAAAAGATAGACCCAAATAGGTCATATTATGTCACCTATGGGGACACCCTTTAAATTTTAAATTTATTTTTTTATTAATTTCTGCTGTTGGGAGCTATAGCGGCACGTAGTTTTTTAAAATTTTAATTTGCTGCCCTTTACGGTTCTTAATACACGTAAAAAACATGTATGTTGTATGGGGACACCCTTTAATTTTTAATATAATGAACTGTTTTTAAAATTAGACCAACCTTGAAGCATAACCTTTCAAATAAAGCAAAAAATTTTAAAATCGGTTCAGAAATGGCTGAGTTCTGCGGTTACATACATAAAAAAAAGCATTCAGACGAATAGATAACCTCGTTCTTTTTTGAAGTCGGTTAAAAATTCAAGAAGAAGTCCAGCATACTTCTGAAATGTGTTTAAGTTTGCAGATTTTACCATTTTATTAAAAAGCTCAAAAATATTGAAAAGAAAAATTAAAGAAATCGATTTAAGTGATAGTTAAATCTTTCACCTAACAAAAAATTTAATTTCACTTAAAAGTCCCAAAAATTGTATATAAAATAATCCACTAAATCCTATTATACACTGAAGCCTATAGTACTTGGCATGTAAAAAGTCACATGCGCATGTGGCTGTGACGTCAAGGAAATTAGCATTATTTTGTTTACATTTTTTTAAATGAAGCAATGGCTACATACTTTAAAATTTTGGCATTATACGAAATGTAGTGTTGTCCCAAAATTTAAATGTGACACATATAGCCGAGCGTACACATTTGCAATGGCAGCATATGTGCACATTTTTAATTGGGTACACGTGTATTACCAGTACACGGCATGTGAGAAATGTACACATTTCACATGTCTATACTTATATACAACAGTCATATCTTTATGAGTCTTTTTTATAAGAGGTTGTGAAGGAAATCCTTTTGTCAAAAAAAAAAAAAATTAAATATCAAAGGAGAAGTGTGCTGCTATTGTCATATTGGCAACACACACTTTTTAAAAGAAGAGGAAGATGAGGAGCTCAAAAAGAAGAGGGTTCGTAGTGTGTCAACGAAACCGTGGTTGGCAAAACGTAACACAGAAGGGTATTGCGCAAAATTGAAGAACCTCATTTATATCGAGGATTCGTTCGTAAGACTGCAGACCAATTTGAACATTTTCTGATATTGGTTACACCATATATCCAGAAGAAGGATACTAATATGCGGCTTAGTATTTCACCAGCAAATCGTTTAACGGTGGCGCTGAACTACTTGGCAACAGGCGAAAACTTTACGTCCTTACAATACATATTCCGCATTTCGCAAACAACAATCTCGCGAATTATACCGGAAGTGCTTGATGCAATATATGATGCACTTACCCACGAGTATTTTAAAGTGAGTTTCTTATTTGCAAATGCACAATATTTTATTAGTTTTCTTTTATATACAGCTCCCGAAAAATGAAGAAGAATTGGAAAAAGTATCCGAACAGTACAATACAAGGTGGCGTTTCGCTAATTGTATTGGCGCTGTTGACGTAATGATATCACTGTTAATTTTATAATAGATGCATCGAGAATCTGCCAAAATCAAATTTAAAATATTTTTAATTCAATAAAGAAAAATATAATATATATAATATAGTAATAAAAAAATAGCGCTAACTTCGAAAAACGGCTAATGCCATTGAATTCTGCGTACTCGAATTAACTTTACCAGCAAGGTGCCCAGCTTGTTAAAATTTGCGACTAGCAGTATTATTATTACATTAAACGTTATTTTACACTTCATAAAATTCGTATCACATTTGATAAGAGAAAATAGACACTGATAACGCTGCCAATACCCACATGTTCTTGAAAAATGTTACATCGAAAATTCTCGCCGCTACATATTTGTGACAGCCACATGCGCATGTAAAAATATTGGATATGCCAAAATTCGAATGTGTGAACGTAGTACACAGCATGTCAAAAATGCATATGCATGCATGTGTCTACAAAGCTACATACGGTATACATCCAAATGTGTATTGCATGTGAGTGTCACAAAAACTGCAAGTACACGACATGTGGTCAATATAGCGTTGTTATGACGTCAAATTTACGTCAGAGCCACATGCGCAATTGGCGTTTTACATGCCATGTACTATAAGCTTAAGGAAGCACAAAAAATAAAATTATTATTTTCCGTTAAATAAAAAAATTATATACTTCGTGCTATATTTCTGCTCAACACTGTTGGTTTCAAAAATACTCCACTTTTTGGAAAATTAAATTCAATTTCAAAAAACAAAATTTAGTCAACAAAATACTGAGGAAAATATAAAATTAAATCTTTAATAACAAAAATATAAAAGAAAATTGGTATCACCCTAATGTGTACAAAAAAACACAAGAAGTTTTATGCACTACTTTTTTCAAAAAAGAATCTATTCCAAAATATCTTGGCCAACAACAAATATAATTGGTAAATTTATAAATAAAATAATAATAAACTTACAGTTTTTAATTTCTAACAATTTTCTTTAATGTTAACTTTTGTTTTGCTATTTTGTTTTGTGGTGGTTTTTTATGATTTTATTTACATACCTATGCACGACACAATAAACAAGGTAGACTCGCGGCGAAAAAAGAGTACAACTCTGTAATAAAAATACGTACATTTTGTTTTTGTATAAATCATTTTTGGCTGTCAAAATAAAAAATGATAGTACATTTTGGCACTGGTGACAACAAATAGTCTCGAGTTTACCTGTTATGAATTCGCCTGGATACCTATGTAAGTACATGACTATATTTAAAAGGCGTTTTCTTTTCTTAACAAAAATTTTGCCTTCTAAATGGGTAAAAGTTTTCATAGATTAGCCACACCCTTGTGAGCTGATACCTTTTTTATGATTTCAATAGAACACAAAAAATAACTTGATTTTACATTAAACATTAATGTATATTTAGCGTTTTAAATTAAAAACAAACATTGTACATTATTTTTAGTTATTTAACATTTATAAGCGATTTTAATAGCAAATCACTGATTAAATATAATTACAAAATTCAGTTATAACGATAAAAATTTTGAATTAAAAAAATTGAAAATCAAGAGCTAAAAGTAAAAATGATAGAAATGCAGAACGAAGAATATCCTACATCGTACAAAAAAACACAAGGTAAGTAAAAAATATGTATATATGTACATACTTGTGTCAATGTATTTTTTTACAAAATAGTAGATTTATTTTATTTTCAGTATGTTCTGAAGGGGGCACCAGGCAACTATTGGATTTATATGCCGTGTACATGCCGGAAATAGGACCACTAAAAACTTTCAAAACCAAAAAGGATATGTGGTCTAAAATGTCTCTGAAATTAAAGAAAAAACGCCAAAGTAGTGTGAGGAGAGGTATAAAACAGTGTTAAGAAGGAAAAAAGCAGCTGTTGACAATAACAGAACTTCTGGCTCAAAAAGACTTTGCATTGATTTCGAAGAGGACCTTAATAAAATTAGTTTATTAGATGACTCCATCGAACCTGAAGTACAAATTAGCAATACAAAATAATATATTTTGAGAAAAATGAATATTATAATGATTGGGCTTTTTATTTGGATATGTATATATAAAAAAAACAGCAACACTTTATTTCTATTAATTTATTTATTTTCTTTAACACAAATAAACAAAAGGTTGAACACAACCGACACTGTACTTGCTTATTTTAAGAATCAATCAATGACTTTTTTTTATCAACCAAAAACTAACCTTATATACTAGCGAAAAGTGTCATGAATGTGTGTCTCGTATAACATTAAAGAATGCCAATTATTTAGGTCAATCGTAGTGTTACTTGAGAAGGGTGCTTGTTTATTACAAAGTAAATTACTCAACATGTGTGGCAATGCACTTAAAATGATATTTGAGCAATTGTACAATGCACCTAAAATAATTTGGGTATTATTCATTAAAATATTGAATGTCAATTGTTGTGACATATGTAAACCACATGTGCCCACACACATTCACGACACCTTCCTTTTTCGCAAGAATGGTCTTATAATTATTCGGAAAATTCTAAGATCATTCTTAATGATAGGTATGTATTTTTAAACAGTAAAAACTTAAGTGATATATATTTTAAATATTTATTCTAATTGATAATAAAGTTTTAGGGGATCCACCTAATTATGTATTTATGTAATTACAGTTAATCCTTATGAAATAATTTTACTCTATTTTTATGAATAGTTGAGGTTTTATTGTTTTTTACTCTTATTACTACGTTCTTATCTTCTACTGCTACAACCTGATAAGGGCCTGTGTATAATTGGTTTAATTTGTGTCCGGGTGTATTCTCTACCAAGACCATGTCATTTATTTGGACGTCCTGTGGGTGCGTCACTTTGTCATATCTTTCCTTTTGCCTATTTTTTGCTTTCTCAATTAATAATTTGGTTCGCTGGTGTGCCAATTGTAACTTATATTTTACCTCTTTATCGTAGGCTACAATATTATATATTGGGTCTACCACCCCCTTCAGTAAAAAGTTGAGCGGTGTGGGAGGTTTACCGAATACAAGCTCAAATGGGCAGTAACCATGTACTGAAGAAGGAGTTGTATTGTAGCAGAATTCAAAGTAAGTTACCCACTCGTCCCAGTCTGTTTTGTTTGGTGATAAATAAGTTCTTAGGTACTCGTTGAATGTTCTGTGCGAGCGTTCAACAGCACCTACGGTTTCATGGTGGTATGCTGTGGAGTGCAATTGTTTTACTCCCAGTAGTTTACAAAGTTCTGAAAGTACCTGATTTTTGTATTCTGTGCCCATATCAGTGAGTAATGTTTTCATGGGCCCGAATTTTAATATACAATTCATGAATATTGCCTTTGCTACTGATTTCGCTGATTTATCCGGTATGGGGACTGCTATTAGATATTTAGATAGGTCACACAACATTGTTACCGCATACTCATGTCCTGAGTTTGATTTGATAAATGGCCCTATTGTATCTATAATGACGATGTCAAAGGGCTTGGCTGGAGTTGGTGTAACTGCTAAATTTTCTTTGTGTTTTGGGCGCACTTTGTTTAACTGACATTTTACGCAGTTTTTTACGTATTTAGTGACTTGTCTAGTCATATTTTTCCAGTAATAGTCCTTTCTGAGTTTATTTAATAATCTTGTGATCCCTGGGTGGCCACCGAGCAGCGGATCATCATGATTTTTCTTTATTATAGCCAGTTTTTCTTTTTCATCTGTTATTGTTTTTATTTTTGGTGTTAGCGCAATTTCTAGATTGTTTAATTTATTGTTCGCAATTTCCTTAACTTCATTTACTCGAGTTTTTTCAAATATTATATCATTTAGTGATAGTTGCAACTTTTGAATGCCTATACTAGTAGCTAATTTTTCGAGCTTTGGCAAGAATTGATCTAAATCAATCTTTCCATTACCAGTTATGTCATTCACCGTAGTTTTTATTAAAACTTGTTTCCCTTTTATTAGTGAACACCTAAATGTATCTACTACTTGGGTAAACTTTAAACGAACTAATTTTCTTACTTCATTTATATTAATAATTTCATATGCGCGCGGTTTCGTCTCTATTTGTTCATTACTATAATTTGTGTCAGTTACCTTTTCGCTTTTAGTTTGTAGTCGCGTAGTGACCTTTAATATGTTAATGTGCTCTCCCATATCCTTGATTTCATTAAAATTTATACGTGATAGAGCGTAAGCTCCGCAGTTCTGTTTTCCTTGTACATGTTCTATTGAAAAATCGTACTCTTCAAGGTATAATCTCATTCTCGTGAGTTTAGATGAAGGGCTTTTCATTGAAAATAAGTATACTAATGGCCTATGGTCGCTTCTTACTAAAAATTTTTTCCCGTAGACATAAGGACGGAAGAAATTGATGGCCCAATGTATTGCTGTCAGTTCTTGTTCAATAACTGATTTGTTAGATTCACCTTTGGTAAAAGCTCTTGAGGCATAAGCGATTGGCAAATGAACACCATTATATTCTTGGCTAAGAATAGCTCCACAGGCATCTTTGCTTGCATCCGTTGTGATGCAAAATTGCTTTTCAAAATTTGGATACTGCAATATTTGTGGCGATAAGAGGGAGTTTTTTTAGATATTGGAATGCCTCTTCGCATTCTTTCGACCAAATAAATTGCGTATTTTTCCTCGTTAATCTTGTAAGGTGTATTGAGTGTTTAGCAAAGTTTTTAATGAACCTGCGGTAGTAGTTGCAAAAGGCAACAAATCTTCTCGCCTCGTCGGAGTTTTTGGGCGTGGAGTAATTTTTTATGATTTCAAATTTTCCATCATCTGGGTAAATGCCTTTGTCGGTGCATTTATGGCCTAAGAATGTTACTTGGTGTTTAAAAAATATGCACTTGTCGGGGTGCAATTTTAAGTTAAATTTTCTACATGTTTCAAAAACATCTTTAAGATTTCTAAGCATATGATTTTCGGAGCATCCTAGGACAACCAGGTCGTCCATATATAAGAACGCTTGAGATGGCTTCAACCCAGCGAACGCAATTGACATCATGCGTTGGAAGGAATTGGGGGCTATTTTTAGTCCGTAAGGGAGTCTTTTAAACCTATATGATCCAGCATTAGTCGAGAAAGAAGTAATGTCCCTAGAATTATCTTCAAGCTCTATTTGGTGGAAACCTGACATAAGGTCGAGGCATGAAAAATATTTAGCTCTTCCTAGTTGATCCAAGATGTCGTCAATTCTAGGAAGAGGAAATTTATCAGCTATAAGCTTTTTATTGACTTGTCTATAGTCAATGACTAGCCGCCATCTTTTTTCATTGCTATTTGGTAATGATTTTTTCGGCACAAGCAATATTGGGCTATTGAATTCAGATACAGAAGGTTCTACTATGTCATCGCTGATAAGTTTTTCTACTTGACTATTTATTTCGGACTTTTGGGATTCGGGAATCCTATAGTTTTTTATGTATGCTGGTGTGTCATCTTTTAATCTAAGTTTTTGCTTATAAAAGTTGTTACATGAAATTGTTTCAGATTCTAAACCGAACACGTCTGTGTATTGTTTACATAGTTTAGTCAAGTTGTGATATGCAAATTTTGGGAAGTTGGCTTGAAGTTTTTCTAAAATTTCTTTTGATCTCGCTTCCCGGTTTTTATTTTGGTCTTTTGGGTGTTGGACTAGATGGTAGTTTTTTAAGTCTTCTATGGCGATGTTTGTATTGGAGATAAACGCATTTTCATCTGTAGTGTTAATAATGCGAACGTGTGGTAATTTGCTTGAAGTGATGGAATTGGCTATGTATATTCCAGGAGCTATTTCTTGGTTGGGTACAAATATATATCTATTATTTGTTTCAATGTTTAGTCTTGGAATGACTTCGCTTCGCGCTGGAATTGATAAAAGGTTTTGTGATGAAGGTTCATTGAATAATTTGAAAGTTATTTCAGTTGGGAAGCCGTTTGGTCTGAGTACTAAGTGTTGGTTATTTTTACCGAAATCTAGGATGCAATTGTGTTTTGTAATGAAATCAAGGCCTAGAATACCATCAGTGGGTATCGGAAAGTTATCATCAACAATAAGAAAATCATGTTCAATGAGAATATTTTTGTTAATTAAATTGCCTGTGATTTTCCCCGTTGTATATACTGGGTTGTTACCTATGCCTGTAAGCTTGCATTTATACGTAGTGTTTATATTTTTATGTGTTTTTATACAACAATTTTTCAAAATGGATACACTGGCACCAGTATCCATTAGGAATGTGTTGACATTGTTACTTAAGGTGTTTTTAATGGAGCAATAGCTTGATAAATTTAGGTTGAAGTGATAAATATTATTATTAAAAGTTACGGTGTTAGGGCTGTTATTATTTTGATTTAGTTTTCCCCCAGATTGTCGATCAGGGGGTCTTCGCCGTTTCCCTGATCGTTACTGTTAATAAAGTGAACATTACTGTTAAAGTTAGGGCGCCTAGGATTATTGCCGGTATTATGGTTGTTGCGGTTATTATAGTTGTTACGGTCATTATAGTTGTTGCGGTTATTGTAGTTGTTGCGGTTATTATAGTGGTTGCGGTTATTATTTCTGTTCTCATTGCCGTTATTGTTATTGCGGTAATGATTATTATTACGAATATTGTTGTTATAGCGGTTATTATAATTCCTATAGTTATTATGATTGTAATTTCGGTTGTTATTGAAATTACGAGAGGCTCCATTTCTATTGCGTACAAACATGATAGAGTTAATCGGTTCTGTGTCTATTTCAAGGAATTTGGAAGTGACTTCCTCAATTGAGTTAAACATGCCAGCTTGCATTACTAAATTAACTCGCTCGGAGCTTGAGTTTTGAATAAATGATTTTATCGCGGCCTTTGTAGCTATTTTATTTCCTGCCGCTTCTGTCATACCATCTGACATATATACATTTGCAAGTTCATTAGAAATCTGTTCGATTTCTTTTACATATTGTGTCTTATTTTTTTCACTTTGTTTGATTGCATTTAATTTTGCTATCAAAGTGTCAGCGGAGTCCCCTTTTACCACGTTTTTTAATTTTTCAATTATAGATACAATAGAATCGAGGCCTTCTATCTTGTGGCGAACATTGCTTGTTATCTTTGTATGTATTATATTAGTAAGAAGAGATTCTGGATTTTCTCCTCTTATTGATACTAACAATTTAATTGCGTCAATAAATTTGCTCAGGTTCGTAAATTTGCCATCAAAATCAGGTAAAATTTTACTGGCAGTTTCAAGAAATTTAATGGGATCGGCCATGGTTGATTTTGTAGATTTACTGTGTTTGTGCTCGAAGACTGGGAGTTTTATTTCTTTGAAATTAGGAGGAAGTATGAATGATAATTCAAGTTCCTCGGAAATTTTTGAAATTTTTTCTCGTAATGTGTATAAAATTGTATTACATTCTTCTAAATGTTCGTTAGTTAGTTTGTCTTTAATTTGACTAATTAGAATGACTGCCTTATTGTAGTGTAATTGTATAAGTTCTAAATGTCTATTGATGGTTGTTGTACCTGGCTTTTGAGTTTTACTTATACACTTATAACTTTTTTCAAATTCTGTTTTATAAAATTTTAGTTCCTCAATAATTTTTGACCATTTATCCTCAGCCATTAATAGAATAACAATATTTATACTTAATTAGTTTCTGTCCTTATACTATTTATGACCTTAAAATATGTTATACTTGTTTGTCTTTAAATATATTTTATTTTTAGTTCACATAATTGTTTGTAAAATGAAAAATGATAATAATAAAAATTTAAACTAATGGTAACTTATCGTTTTTCCTGCTCCTTCAATTGGTGTTGACCGCTTACTGTTGTTTTCCTTTTTTTTTTTTGGTTTGGTTGATTTTTCCTTGTTGTTAATTTTTTACAGTTGTTTGTTGTTTTCTTCTTGTTGTTGGTAGTTGTTTCATCTTGTTGTCATCGGTTTATTGTTGTCGTCGGTTGTTTTCTATTGTTGTAAGCTTTTCACTACGTTTTTTTTTTTTTTTTTTTTGAAAGGATCACATTTTTGTATTTTTATTTTAAATACGGGGCTGGAGACGTGGGTAAGTTGTTAAGTTTATTACCTTTTTGATTAGGTAGAGGATGATTAT
This sequence comes from Phasia obesa, assembly GCA_949628195.1. Classification (NCBI taxonomy): domain Eukaryota; kingdom Metazoa; phylum Arthropoda; class Insecta; order Diptera; family Tachinidae; genus Phasia; species Phasia obesa. The sequence goes on from OX451219.1 coordinate 64,551,195, forward strand.
TATTATTATTGTTAGACCTAGTCCAACTTCTATTAATAAGTCTACATTGTTGTTAACTTTAACTGTCTTTGTTTCACTTTCATTCACCGTTTTCCCCACTTCATATCCGGCGAATATTATGGGTATTGTTTGTGCTATCTTGGTCCACCAGCCCATTTATGTAGTTCGAATAGTTTTTTTTTTTTTTAATATTACTTTTTCACTGTTTTTCACCGTATTTTTGGCTCACAGTCACGGTCGCCATATAATGATTGGGCTTTTTATTTGGATATGTATATATAAAAAAAACAGCAACACTTTATTTCTATTAATTTATTTATTTTCTTTAACACAAATAAACAAAAGGTTGAACACAACCGACACTGTACTTGCTTATTTTAAGAATCAATCAATGACTGTTTTTTATCAACCAAAAACTAACCTTATATACTAGCGAAAAGTGTCATGAATGTGTGTCTCGTATAACATTAAAGAATGCCAATTATTTAGGTCAATCGTAGTGTTACTTGAGAAGGGTGCTTGTTTATTACAAAGTAAATTACTCAACATGTGTGGCAATGCACTTAAAATGATATTTGAGCAATTGTACAATGCACCTAAAATAATTTGGGTATTATTCATTAAAATATTGAATGTCAATTGTTGTGACATATGTAAACCACATGTGCCCACACACATTCACGACAATATAAAAAAGTCGAGAAGCCTAAGATAAAGAATAAGACTGTCCAAGAAACCCTAGTGGAACGAATTTTATTTTTTGGCGTCCTTGCATAAATGTAACTTCCATCGATACAACCCAAAATGTTGGGAATTCTAGAAATCTAAAAAAACTGTATATAATTCCATAAAAACTAAAAAATAGAATTAACCTCTTTAAATTCGTTTTCAACCGCTTCTTTTTCCTCATGTTATTTAGGAAATTTGATTACTGTCGGCGCCAAAGCAGTCACCAGGAAGTTTAAAACGTTGTTAAAACATCTGTGTATATTTGAAAATGGCATATCAAAAAGATTCGCCACCTCCCTAAATGTTGTTTTGTTTCCGCTAAACCTACAATTATTTACTTATTAGAATTATCATGTTTTTTTATTTATATTTATTTTTATAGAATACCATAAAAACGACAGAATCTGTGTCTCAATAGTTGTCTGTAAGCTTCCTCCTTGATAGCTTCTTTTAATTTGTGACTGCGAATATCTTTCGATAAGATAAATGGCACTTTCCCGACTTATACGCAAATTCTTTTTAAACTATGAAATTGGTTTTAAATTTATAAAAACATTACTTTCAAATTTTGTAAATATACTTGGACTTACATCGGTATCAGAATATAAATAAACAACATTCTCCATAAAGCCCTTAACACGCTGTAGAGAGATTCGATTCTCCAATTTGAAAATTCATCAGATGACGAAGATGTCTCTAATAATTCGTTAATTATAAAATTTGTATTGTTCATATTTTCATACATATGTATGTGTTTATGTACAAAAGGCTAGCTTCAATTTAGTGGCTGATGTTTAAATTTTTAAGCTTCTTGTGATTTGTTTGTTTTTCTATTCTTGAATTTTTTTGCCTCTAACAGGCCAGTCATGCAGCAACTTAAACCAAATAGTTTATAGTATCTTTTTGAAGAATTGTGAAAAACATCAGAAAAATATAATAAAGTGTTCAGTTTTGAATCAAGCTATCAAGTAAACAGATGTATTCAGTTAATAATTCAGGTGTGGGGTGCAAAAAAAATGGATTTACGACCAAATCGACAAATGCTGATTGATGCTTTGACTTCATCTGGAATATCTTTTCCTGAACACGAAACTATATCACAATTAAGGAATTTGTACAAAAATGTGCCTGGATCACAAGCTGATAATGATTATGATAATCAAACCTCAAGTATTCTAAATGTTACCGACAGTGTTATGATTTGTGGTACAATATTACCAAATTTGGTACAATCGACACATCACTGGTACACTGGTACACTTCATGCCTTTTTGGTTTTTTAGGAGGAATATTACATCAGTTCAGTGCAATGGTTGTAAAAGATGGTGTCATATGAGGCGCTGTACAGATTTACGCTTTCATAGGGATTGGAGTGCTAGTTTCCTAGCCTCTTGCTGTGCAAATGCCACTCCTACGGCCAGCATTACCCTTAACTCAACGGCGCAATCAACACCCAGAACGCCAAATATACAGAACACTCCTCAATTACAGCAACCCGTATTAACACCTACAACTCCACCGCCAAGACACCCCACTCAGCGGCAAGTGCAAAATACTGGTCCCGGCATATCTTTTCAAATCATGCAATTGAATTGTAATGGTTTGAGAAACAAAATTGTGGAGATCACAAAATATATGCACGACAACAACATACCTATTGCCGCCGTACAAGAAACAAAGCTGACCAATGATTGTTCACTCTCGGCCTCAGGGAATTACAATATTGTCAGAAGAGATAGGGCTAGAGCACATGGTGGGGGACTTGCGTTCATTATAGAACGAAATGTAAGTTATAAATCTCCCTATCTCCCTTTTATCACCCGTAGCAAAGGTTTTAGAAGCTTTAATATTGCCAACCCTGAAGGAGCATTTCTCGCTTGCCTCTCACCAACACGGCTTCAGGGAATCCTATAGTACCACGACAGCTTTGAATTTGATAGCTAACCAGATCGCAAATGGCCTCAATCAGCAGAGACCGTGTGAACGCACAATTGTGGCAGCCTTAGACTTGTCTAAGGCTTTTGACACGGTTGACCACTCTTTGCTGATTAATGACATCTCGAACTCTACACTTCCCAATGATGTCAAAAGCTGGGTTGCCAACTATTTAAGTGGCAGACAAGCGTTTGTTGAGTTCAGAGGCCAGAAGTCTAAATATCGCAAGATTAAAATGGGTGTGCCACAAGGAGGAGCACTATCACCTATACTCTTCAACTTATATCTTGCACAACTTCCTGCCCCACCACAAGATATCAAGATGGTGTCTTATGCAGATGATTGCACCATCTATTCATCTGGTATTAACATCCAAGACATAAGTGCTAAAATTACTCAATATTTGGCCACCATCTCACAATTTATACAGGAACGTAGACTTCAGCTATCACCCTCAAAGTCTTCAGTGTCTCTTTTCACTTCTTGGACTAAAGAAGTAAGGATGGAATTAGATATCTCTATCGAAGGCCGACGTATCCCCACGGTGCAAAACCCAAAAATTTTAGGCGTGGTCTTCGACAGCCTCCTTCACTTCGCTTCACACGCCACTTACATCAACCAGAAAGTGAAATCTCCGAACAAAGTCCTAAAAGCTCTTGCAGGCACCTCTTGGGGAATGACTAAAGAGACCATAATAACAACTTTCAAGGCAATTGGTCGCTCTCTCTTTAGTTATGCTGCCCCTATTTGGACCTCGTTCCTCAGCGATACAAAATGGCGAGTTTTACAAACTGCACAAAATAATGCACTTAGAATCGCTACCGGATGTGCCAGAATGACAAACATAGATCATCTTCATGAGGAAACCAGGATACTGCCGGTCAGGCAGCACAATGAGCTACTGACAAAGCAATACCTGGTCGCTTGTCACCTGCCCACCCACCCTAACCTATGGTTAAGACCCATAGACCTATGGTTAAGACCGATTGAAGTTGCGCAATTTCTCCAGCTCCGTGACACTTTTACAATAATTAATATATACACCTTAAATCTTTTCAGGAAAGAACTTCCGACATCAGCAGAGCTGTTACAACAACAACAACAACAAGAAATGGATGATTGAAACTAACACGTGAACAATGAAAACTCATACATAAACAAAAATAAAAAAATGAATGTAAGTGGCAGAGTTGAATTTTTTGCAAAATACAACTCTGCCACTGTAAATGGAGTCGTAAATTGTAAAATATACATATCTGCGAGTTTTTAAAATGTTGTAAAATACTAAAATAAATATGAAATATGAAAAGAACATAAATGTAAAAAGTAGTTTAGTGCATAAGAAATTAAATAATTAAAAATATAGAATGTGTTAACGTGGAGTCGCCAGCATTCTTTCCTTGAAGACCCTTTTGCCTGCGGAAGAGGTAGAGCTGAAATTAAGGACAGCAAATTTCAATCAAGCAATAGTAACTAATTCAAATTTTTACTTTATTATTTTATTCTTCACAGACAACTTATTTGCATAAGCTAAAATGAACGTCGGGGCATACTGCTGACATCCGTGCAATCTGTTCGGAAGACCTGCTGGAGAAGTACAATGATAAAGGTAGATAAGAAGAATATGCTTCCGGGAAGCTTATGTGATTTGATAATCATCTTCGAGGTATCTACATACTTTGATCTATCATAAAATATTTTATAATTTATATATTTCTTCATATTTCAGATGTTTTACAGCAGCAGGAAGCGATTGCATTTCGAAAAAGCGTTCGAATGGCAGTAGAAAGCAGTCATCATTGAGCGAATAAAAGTATTTAAATATGTTAAATTATATATTAAATAAATATGTATAACCTAATTTTAAAATGTTTTTTTAATAAATATTAAAATATAAAGATATTGGATCTGTTTCTGCATCAATTTTGCTTAGTCAGCTGTGAGGGGTTTATTCATCCAGTTTGAGTAGTCATCGTTGATTAATTTCTACATCATAGTTGATCACACGTATACAAATGTCTCCCTCATTTTTTTAACATGCCCTTAATAACGCGATGGTAGCTCTGTTCTACGCAATGAGAAAAAATTTCTAATCAGTGACACTCAAATGATTGCTCAATTGATAGTCACTGTTCTTGTAGGGTGCTTTAACCGCTGCTAACGTGTGTCATACTGAAAGCAGTAATGCTTTAGCCGCTGTCGATATAAATAATTCATGTGAATTTATTCTTGGTGAAAAAAATTCATCTAGTTTACCCGCTTCTAGTGGTATAGTACCCGATGTTAGTCCCGCGGCCTCAAAAACAACAACTGGTGTATTTAGTGAAGAAGAAGAACAACGGTTAGAAAAAAATTAAAAGTTCTTAGAATGCGTTGCGAGAGATATAAAACTTACAAACTCAGCTTCAATCTTTGGAAGATATTTCAGTTCAGTGCTCGTCTACGCGTCGAATTAATTACGAGGAGCTTGATGTGGTTTTAATGGCGATGGTCATCAAGATATTTTAAAGCGGTTTAACGTTTTTGAAGATTATGCAAGGATGGTAGGTTTCAATAACCATGACCTGTTATTGGCATTAAAGTGGTGTTTCATTATAATGAAATTTCAAATAATTGTAACATGCGAAGAAGTATACCGTTAGTTACAATTGCGAACTATAAAGACAAGCGAATCGTGTATAAGTTATGTGATTGCAATGCAAACAATTGCACCTCAAGCAAAAGTTGATGAAAGAGACTTGATGGATATTATAATAGATGGATTCCAAAATAAGTCGACCAATCAAATTGATCGAATAGATTTACGAAGAATTCGTAAATCTAAAGTACAAAATGGTACAAAAATGAGTCCCAATATAAAAAAATGATGTTAGATGTTTTAATTGCTCGCAGTTTGGACACTATCAAAGTGCTTGTCCCAAGCCTAGTCGACCACTCGGATCATGAGTTTCGTGTCATCAATTGGGTTATTATAACAAAGATTGCCCAAATCGTAGGAAAACTGGTATTGTTGCAGCAGTTTTTCCTGAGTCAGATAACAATATAGAAAATGTTATACTTAATTCAACACAGTTGCACTGATTATTTGAGTTTTAATTATCTCATTGATTCTGGCAGCCCAATTAATTTTATCAAACGGTCATTGGTTCCTTCAAATATCAAATAAATTTAAACAAACAAAATATATTGGTATTGGAAATCGTAATCTACAAATCTATGGATAAGTATCATACTTAATTAAATTTCATGATATTGTTAAATGTGAGGAATTAATAGTAGAGTTCCAGACAATTATATAACATATTCAATTATATTGGGTAGAAGTTTTATGAAAGAATTTAATATACATTTGGTTAAAATTATTCAAATAATTCAAGTGCATTCGATTCCGTTAAAAATATATTTTGGAAGGGTGAAAGTGGCCGTCTAGATCTACGCAATAATAAATTTATGTATTCATATTTAAAAATTAATAGCGTTGAATCGCAAAACAAATGTTTAAATATAAATCCATTGTTAGAAAATAATGAAAAAAGTATAATTGAAGAACTTATTAAAAGTTCCTATATTTATCCCCAAAAGGTTGTAAAAACGCCATCCGATTATAAAATGAAAATATATTTAACAGATGATATTCCTGTTTATTGTACTCCACGTCGTCTATCATACCATGAGAGAGAGGAAGTTCAAAATATTATTGATGAATTGTTCGCTAAAAAGTTTATTCAGCCTAGTAATTCACCATATGCCTCAACTATAGTTTTTGTCAAAAAGAAATCCGGTGAAACTAGGATGTGTGTTGACTATCGCGGTTTAAATAAGAAAACAGTTCGCTATAATTTTCCTTTACCATTAATTGATGATTGTATTGAATACATGACAGGAAAGAAATTCTTTAGTTTGTTCGATCTTAAAAATGGATTTAATCATATTGAAATGGATGAGAAATCAATTCCTCTAACATCTTTTGTTACACCACATGGTAAATTTGAATATCTAAGAATTTGTTTATAATACATTTCGTGATTTAATTACCTCTCGCGAAATAGTGGTTTACATAGATGATATTTTAATAGCATCAGAGGATTTGAACTCTCATTTCAAGATTTTAAAGAAAGTACTCTGTCGTTCATATGAAAAAGGCTTAAAACTTAAATTAAAAAAATGTAAATTTGGATATAATGACATCGAATATTAAGGATATGCAGTAAGGCGCTGCCTTACTGCAACGACAAAAAGATGAAAAGTTTCGTCTCGTTGCTTTCTTTTCAAAATCCACTTCCGATGCAGAGTCCAATTATCACAGTTATTGCCCTCCGTCGATTTCGTACTTATTTGGAAGGTGTGTCATTTAAAATTGTTACGGAATGTAATTCATTATTCATGACTTTAGGAAAGAAACAGGTTAACCCAAGAATAGCACGATGGGCCTTAGAATTAGAAAATTATAATTATTCAATACAACATCGCACTGGTTTGCCAATGGGTCATGTAGACGCTTTAAGTAAAAGCTATAAAAATATTTTGTAATTCGAATATTCAACAAGTAGTCGCTTCAGTTGATGCAAATGAAATAGACACACAAATACAAATATTACAGAATCGCGATGAAAGTATCAAGAAATTAGATTTAAAATTACAAAATGAAGATGATGACAATTTTGAATTATCTGATAGATTAGTGTTTCGTAAAGGAGAATTGAATAGTTTACTTCTGTATTACCTCGCAATATGGAAGAGAGTGTTATTCGTTTAATTCATGGGAAAATTGGATATAGAGATGTTAACAAATCTTTTGATCAAATAAAATATAATTACTGGTTTCCAAACATGAAAAAGAAAATCAAACAGTACATTCAAAGGTGTTTAAAGTGTATAATATATAATCCACCGTTTACACGAACAAAATTTATATAACATTCCTAAAACTCCTTCACCATTCTATACTATTCACATTGATCATTTTGGACTATTACAATCATTGTCTTCAAAGTGGAAACATATATTGGTGGATAGTTTCACAAAATTCGTTCGTCTTTATCCGGTCAGATCTACGAGTACAAAAGAAGTATGCTGTTCAATGCTAAAGTATTTTAATTATTATAGCACACCAAGACGTATTATATCTGATGAAGTGCTTGTTTTACTTTAAATGAATTTAAAGAATTTGTTAGGGATAATAATATTGAACATATCAAAATTGCCGTTTCATCGCCTTAAGCAAACGGTTCAGTAGAAAGCGTTAATAGAATTTTAAAGTCAATGCTAAGTAAACTATTTGAACCCTTGAAACATGCTGACTGGTCCTCAAAATTGTCTGAAATTGAATTTGCTATCAATAATTCTATTCACAGTACTACAAAAGAATCTCCTAGCAGACTTCTTTTTGGAATAAATCAACGTGGAGTTATAATTGATGAACTTAGTGAATATTTAGATGTTAGAAATACGGAAACAAAGGATAGAAATTTAAATGATGTTGACTGAGGTCAATCAATTAATCAGATTGTCCGAACTGTTATATTCAACTGTAGTTGGTTTCTATTTTACTTGTTTCCATTGTTACTTGTTAAAATAGTTTATAGTATCTCTTTGAAGAATTTTAAAAACATCAGAAAAATATAATATATATAGTTTTCAAGTTTGAATCAAGCTATCAAGTAAACAGACGTATTCAGTTAATATTGGGTTTCTTTAAGAAAAAAAAAAACCAAAGACAATGAGAACATTATAGAAAAAACACATGAATTTTCTGCATTTATCTTGGCTCTTTAATATGTTGCAACATTTATTTATGACTTACCTCTTCATCGTATTTATCATACTGCGACCTCCTTTATTGCGAATTTAAATGTTAAATGAAAACATTTGGTATCTTCTGGTGAAACTAACCGCTTAAACATACAATATTTTAATTCTGTGCAAATGATATTAAATGTTGCCTTTGTATCATTTAAAGGCTTCAGAGCAGTTATATGACCACTTTTACGGATACAAATTACTATTAAGTGTCGTTTAATAGTTTTTTATTTTAGCCCGAAATATTCTTTGTTTTTTTAAATTTATTTTTATGTTTTATTTTTATAAATATTTTTGACAACTGGCATAGATTTTATAAAAACAAATAGCATGTTGTTTTTGTTTTGTTGTATTTGTTGTCGCCCTACAATCACCTATATTTATTCGCCTTGAACAAGTTTTACCACACTTTTTTATTTACTTTGTTTTCTGTTTTTTCACACACTTTTTAATTATAAATAATAACAATATTTTGTGCATTTAAAATACACAAAAATTAATCACTGAATATTTCCACAAATTAAACAAAACTAATAAAAAGCGGAATGTAAAAAATAACACAAATAATGAATAATCACAACAAAGTCAAAAACTGATGTGGGAAAGTGTTTGGTTGATCGAGTTGAAGAATCAAAAACAGGAGGACTCAACGAAATAATTGGGGTATTCAAACGGTGTTTTATCGAGTCATATTATCATAATGTCATAATATTTTAAAACAGTTTTAAAAAATTGTTGTTGGTTTGTGTGTAAAAAAGTCATAAAAAATTAAGACTTTTCTACATACATATGTTTATTGTTTTGTCATAAATTGGCAAAATAATTCGGAGTTAAGTGGTTAAAGCTATTAAGTTAAGCCGGCGATGGTAAAAACTGCCGCCAAAAAAATCGATAAGCAGAAATTATTATTAAAAATAAAAAATTAAAAATAACACACTAAATTACAAGGGTCGTTCACAGCAGTCATATTTTTTCGTTTTATTATTTTATGACATATGACTTTAGAACGACCGTTTGAATACCCTAAATTAGTTTGTGTCTTTGCCAATTTACATACATAGGTACGTAATTAAATTTAAAGCTTTATAAAAAGAAATTTTTTAACAGCACAAACAGATACTGTTAAATTTAATAATTCTTGTATGTTTTATCAACAAAATGTTACAAGAAAACTGCAAAAATACATAAATGAAAGTAATGTCACCTTTACTTATCCACTTTATCTCGAAATAAACTTGGGTTTCCACAAACAAATTTCCAGAAATCCGGTTGGAACGACCAACACAAATGTGGGGGTTTATGAGGATGGCTTCTAAACGGCTGTCTTCACAAAAAAAGGAACCGCAAGCTCAAGACACAATAACTTTCGCTAAAAAAGAAAAAAAATTGTAATTTAAAAAATTACAATTGATGTAAATTTTATAAATTGCAAATTTCTAGGGCGCGAAATAATGAACTTGTCTCGATCAAAAAACGAACTTGATTAATTAACAAAAGCATAAAATTCTTAACGAAAAATAGGTGATTAAAAAAACCGTTGATGATCACAGCGCCCCTTAGATGTCAGCACCTATCACCAGAAACTAATCTATGAGTGAAATTGATATAAAATATTTATAATAATTAATAAATTCATAATAATAAATATCATTTGAATTACATATATCAGGACAAATTAAATTAATAGTTTTTCATGCCAATTTATTTTCCCTCTTTTTCTATTAGGAATGCAATGAGTTTTTATTAAAATTGTAGTTGCAATACAAAAAAATTTCTCGAATTTCTTGATTTGCTGCATTTTCGATATCCACAATACCCAAATATCATTATCTGCGTACTACACTGAGAAGTTGTTAATTAGGTGATATTAACAAATAAAAATAAATAAATTATTTAGGTCTTAATTTAATTAATTTTTATTTAATTATAATAGCAATTTTTGCTCGTTGTTGCCTGGATCCTCTTTGAGAGGCTTTCTAAACAAACTTTGTCCGTTTTAAATTATGAATATACAGTTTGTCAAATAACTGTTTTTAAAACTAAAAATTAAGACATTTTAGTTTTTAGTACTGTTCTGAAATATTTTTTAAATTCTCTTTTGGAGTTGCATTGGTGTCCATACTTTAAAAATTGTGTTTCTGATTACTGTATACTTTTGTACAATCATTCTCATGTCGAAAAGAGCAAACAACAAAAACAATAGAGCGTCGCAGCAGAGTTTGAGGTATTTGAAACATCTTACCCGCTGCCTTTTTATTTCCTTTCCCAGCAACAAATACATGTGTTGCAGAAACAAAAATTGCAAGTGTGGAATGCGACTTAATGACATTTGGCAACAGCAAATTAATTATTTAATATTATGCTAATTACCCATAACGTTTTATAATAAAAATGCAATTTATTGGGGGAAACGAGCTAGTTCCTATACCTATATCACTGGTTATTCAGGCCAGATCATCAGGAATCATTTTCCCTAATTTTAAAGAAGCCAAAGTTTTACAAAACACAACGAGAAGTGTATTTGTTAATAGAATAATATAATAATCGGCCCTATTCCCGTTGGCGTTTTAATTTTAATAGTTGTTTCTATTTCGTTGTCGTTTTTATCGTCGGATCGTTTCTAAATTTGTATTCTTGAAAATTCGTATATTGAAACGATAAAGAAACGTTATCGAAAACAAAAAAGAAAAATTAATAAAGTGTGGTAGCACTGCAATTTAGTGTTGTGTTGTTAGTGTTGTTATTTATGGCATTCTTGTAAAATTCTGAAAAGTTTGTTATTTCTTTGTAAGTTTTAACAAAATGTGGCGAGTGCTGAATTTTACTTTTCAAGTTCAAGTAATGATGATAACATAATGGATATAAATATATATCGGAAGATGCTATACACAACGTTAAAATTTTTGCCATCCCAGATTCTAAGTACTCGATTAGTAGCGAGCTAACTTCTTCATGATCGGCGAATACCGCTACGTTTCCTTTCGGGTTAGTTTGTTTTGCAAATTTTAATAGGTTTGACAATCGCACCTGTTTGTAACGGCCTTCCCCTGTTGCTCTGGATTCAGAGCTTCCCTTTTATCTTGATATATTTTAATAAAAAAAACATTTTAATGTATATTTTCAGTTAATTAAGTTTACTTTATTTTCTGGCCCAAACGGAACGCTAAATTTTAGGGTCTTAAAACACTTAGCATAACCGGAATGTTTTTCCATTTAAAAAACTGAAATTTCGAACTTAACGTACTTTTTTTATTTCAATTTGTTTTTCTTGTAGTCGTTTGAATTTCATTGCCTACAATTTCTATCAAAAATATCATCTATCAAAATTGTAGAAAATCCCGATATGTTTACGATGAGTGTCGTTAACGCCAACGGTAATGCCAAATTGTCGTTTTTATTTCGTTTTCGAACTACAACGCCAACGGGAATAGGGCCGAATAAATAATATAAATACCAACATGCTTATAGAGCAGGTAGATCTACTCATACTTCTCTGCTAGAACTTGTCAGAGTCGCAGAAAGGGATTTTCCCAATGGTGCTGCCTTGTACGTCTTTATGGATATTGCGGGTGTCTTTGATAAAATCTCTTTCTCGAAGTTGAGAAATGCTCTTGCTGAGCGAGGGGTTAAATCCAATGGATCAACGATATGCTTAGGTCGAAAGAAATAGTCGTCCCACAATCCGGGATCGGAAAAGGAAAATGGATTTGAATCAGTGTAAACGAGTTTGTGGCCTAAGTGGGGAATCTCGCAAAAGGCTGCATATTGGATTTACGCAATGATGATGCAACCCATAATAACTTATGCATCTGTGGTTTGGTGGCCAAAAGCCTCTCAGATTACAATTAAGCGTTAAATGTTCAAAGGATTGTTTGTATAAATATATGTAGCGCAATACGTACTGCTTTAACAGAGGCTGCCGTTGGATTTATTCATTAGGTCAACGGCTGCAAGGTGTATACTCAGCTAAGCTGAACTTGTTCTATAGTCTGAGTTTGGGGGAGTACGTCTCCGTTTACCATATAGAATTGGTTGGGCTTGCTGGAATGGCGCAGGGAAGAAAGGTTCTCATTGCACTCGACGACCAACCGATTATAAAACACATGAGGCAGGTGAACGTGTACTCTAAACTAATGCTGGAATGTGTTTTAAAACTTAACAAATGTGCCTCGGTCAATGATGTAACATTAATATGAGTTAAATGACACATAGGCACAGCTGGGAATGCAGGGGCGGACCAAAATAGGGTTCTGCTAGGATTTTCTGTGGACCAGAACCCAGAGTAGCGATGGGTAATGGCATAATGCGAGCTAAGGTTCTACAATAGGGCAACTCACTAAACCTAAAAAGGTGGAGGGAAGCCACTACGTGTAGGCAGCCTCGAATGGTGCTCAAAGAGTATATGGGCAGGAAGGCCAGTAAGGTGTTCGGATATAATAGAAGTACCTTAAGCTGGATAACTGCGTTGGTGACAGGTTATGTAAACTTTAATAAAAATCGGAGAAGATGAGACTAGCAGTGTACCCGGAAGAGGCTGAGACGGCTGCGAACATTGTGTGAGAATGTCCAGCACTGGCTAGGATAAGACTCAGAACCACTGGTAGAAGCTTGTTAAATGTGGATGCCATTGGGGACCTGAGCCTTGAACAAATGCTAGCAATTACTAGGGACTGCATAATGAGAAAAAACGCCGACAGTTACCAGTCAACAGTCTCAAATCACTAAAGTCAAGATTAAAGGCTGGTTGAAAGTAGGTTGCCGTAAATTACATTTCTGTTGACTATAATCACATAGAACGGAAGGGGGTCGAAAAGGGACCAATTATGGAAGTGGTCTGCTTCGATATTCCCTTCGATTATTAATATATATTTCTTTTATAGTACAGACAATATTTTTAAATATGAAAAGTTTTGGGGCTTATATTTAATTTAGATGGTATAACATCTGCTCAATAAATATATATTTACTGGATCGTTACATATTTTCACATTTTGCAAGAATCTGCGAGTCGATTCTTCTATTTACAACAAAAATCTAAGTTGTTATATTTTTAAAGTCTCTTTTTTTAAATAATTTTTTTATACTAGAGCATGGTACTAAATACCATGTGTATATATCAAGCGTCTGTCTACAAAGTTTAGAAAAGGAGGTCAAATTTCTCAAATTTACAACATGTAGATTTATTTTCGCTTCTTGTTACAGTAGGTATTGAAAATTTTATATTTTATAATTATCAAATAACGAGTGATTTTTTAAGAGCTTGAGAACTTTTTTAAAAAAAAAAACGCATAAAATTTGCAAAATCTCATCGGTTCTTTATTTGAAACGTTAGATTGGTCCATGACATTTACTTTTTGAAGATAATTTCATTTAAATGTTGACCGCGGCTGCGTCTTAGGTGGTCCATTCGGAAAGTCCAATTTTGGGCAACTTTTTCGAGCATTTCGGCCGGAATAGCCCGAATTTCTTCGGAAATGTTGTCTTCCAAAGCTGGAATAGTTGCTGGCTTATTTCTGTAGACTTTAGACTTGACGTAGCCCCACAAAAAATAGTCTAAAGGCGTCAAATCGCATGATCTTGGTTGCCAACTTACCGGTCCATTTCTTGAGATGAATTGTTCTCCGAAGTTTTCCCTCAAAATGGCCATAGAATCGCGAGCTGTGTGGCATGTAGCGCCGTCTTGTTGAAACCACATGTCAACCAAGTTCAGTTGTTCCATTTTTGGCAACAAAAAGTTTGTTAGCATCGAACGATAGCGATCGCCATTCACCGTAACGTTGCGTCCAACAGCATCTTTGAAAAAATACGGTCCAATGATTCCACCAGCGTACAAACCACACCAAACAGTGCATTTTTCGGGATGCATGGGCAGTTCTTGAACGGCTTCTGGTTGCTCTTTACTCCAAATGCGGCAATTTTGCTTATTTACGTAGCCATTCAACCAGAAATGAGCCTCATCGCTGAACAAAATTTGTCGATAAAAAAGCGGATTTTCTGCCAACTAGGGCCCATTCACTGAAAATTCGACGTTGTGGCAGATCGTTCGGCTTCAGTTCTTGCACGAGCTGTATTTTATACGGTTTTGCACCAAGATCTTTGCGTAAAACCTTCCATGTGGTCGAATAACACAAACCCAATTGCTGCGAACGGCGACGAATCGACATTTCACGGTCTTCAGCAACACTCTCAGAAACAGACGCAATATTCTCTTCTGTACGCACTGTACGCATTCGTGTGGTTGGTTTAATGTCCAATAAAGTAAACTGAGTGCGAAACTTGGTCACAATCGCATTAATTGTTTGCTCACTTGGTCGATTATGTAGACCATAAATCGGACGTAAAGCGCGAAACACATTTCGAACCGAACACTGATTTTGGTAATAAAATTCAATGATTTGCAAGCGTTGCTCGTTAGTAAGTCTATTCATGATGAAATGTCAAAGCATACTGAGCATCTTTCTCTTTGGCACCATGTCTGAAATCTCACGTGATCTGTCAAATACTAATGCATGAAAATCCTAACCTCAAAAAAATCACCCATTATAAGGACTTTCTATGAAAATATCAGGAGCCTACCTATGTCGGTTCAAAAAATAAGGCAATATAATTGAAAAATATGCTACTGCAGAACAACCTTTAAATGTTATAGCGGCTATGACAACACATCTACTGTAAAAATGTCAAAAGTCTTCAAAAATAAGGCTATATACGTGAAAATCAGGACACTCTCGGAATACCCTTTAATTATTTAACTATTTATATCAATTATGGTTCAAAAATTAGACCACATTCATGCAAATCACGTCACTATCAGAACACCCTTTAATTTTTAGGTTTAATTTTGTATACTTGTTTATAAAGCGAACATAGTTTTAACTACTGTCTGCAAATTTTAAGTGGTTACCTCCTACAGCTCAACAAATACAGACATAAATGCAAATAACTTTCGGAAAACGCTATAAGTTTTAGTATTTTTTGCTACAGCGAACACGTTTATACACCTTCTCTAAAAATTTCAAGAGTTTAGCTGTTATGGTTCAAAACTTAGGCCATATACATGCAAATAACGGCACTATCGGAACACCCTTTAATTTTTAGGTTTATTTTGTATACTTGGTTATATAGCGTACTAAGTTTTAATTACTGTTTGTAAATTTTAGGTGAATGGCTCCTACAGTTCAAGATATAAACACATATACGTGAATAACACGTCTCTATTGGAACACTCTATAATTTTAAGTTTTTGTTGCTATAGCGGCAACAGTTATACATCTTCCGTGAAAATTTCAAGAGACTACCGAATACGGTTCCAGAGATAAAAGGCGGTGACAGACGGACATTGTAGCGAAAACAATAGGGTACGTTTTGACCCTTTGGGTACGCAACCCTAAAAACTATATTTATAATACATGTAAGCTTTTTTAAATTTTACAATTAACATTTTTATTCAGGTAGGTTTTCGTAATTTTATTTCGTCAGTTGCAAACACTGATTTAAAATCCAAAAATTTTAATTTGAAAATCAGAACTAAAACTTCAAACTGAGGAAATTGTTAAAATTTCATATCCAACAGTTACAGTTATTTTAATTCATAATGACTTAAGGTTCATTCAGCATGTTACGCGCCAAAGGGTTTGGATGAGATTCAAGCCTCTTTAGATATGTGACTTAGGGCTGCCAGAAGTCTGAACCCATCGACCGGGACCCTTATAATACAAATCACAAACGAACATTATTTTGATACATGTATCAAACATATATTTTAGATTCAACAATAAGTACAAAACTTAACATGTAATTCATACATAACAAAACTATAAACAGAAATAAAATTTAATTTAAAAAGATCCTTAAAATATTATAAATATGTATCTCAATACTTTTGAACTGCACTTTCTGTAGAACTGCGTCCTCATCTTTTATATAATTATAAAATTCATAGCATGTCATATTAAAATCAAATTTACACTGACTAATGCTTAACAGTGTTTCAGTCTTTAAAGAGTTTCTTTCTTTAGTCCATTGTGCAGATATTAAAGAAAAGACACGCTCTACGTGAGCGTTATGACTCGGCATTGCGTATAAATATTGTACAATCATTAATAAATTTTTCTTTCTTTCTTGTTCAGCAGTTTTTTCGAAAAATATAACCACTTTTCTAATGTGTCTTTTGTTTTTAAAGCTTCTTGATTTTTATATAAAAATGATTTAAGATATAAAACTTATTCGAAACATTCATCAGACATGAATACATTTTTTTCATGCAAAAAAGTAATTGTTTTTTGAACGTCCGTCCATTCAGGAATATTATGAAGTGTCATCCAATTAAAAATTTCATATCTTGTTAATGGGGATAGCCAGTCTTCTAAGTAAGCAATTGCAGTTGTAAAAAAGTTTTTAGTATTCAAAAGCTGGTATTTGGTTTTCATCCAAAGCACTTTTTTTAAGACATTCAAAGCTATTTGTGTTTGCATTCCTATAAAATTGTTTTTGAATCTCTCTTTTAAGTCACGTAGAGTATCATTTACAATTAATTGAACTTCCATTACCGTATTATTTCTTTTTTCAATATTTTTAATTTGTTTTTCAATAACGAATGCTTGACTGTGTACAAACGTAAAGTATATTTCTGCTAACGGATTTGAAAAAAAGTCGGTTATTAATTTAGGTGCTCCTTTTTCAACTTCAAAAAATTCTTTAAGAGGTTTCCAAAGTTTCAATATACGCTCTATTGCAGGCAGTAATGACAACCACCGAATCCTTGTATGTGAAAGGATTGTGTTAAACGTAATTTTTGCATTTTCACAGAACTCTTCAAGTCGCTCAGTTCTTACCGTATATATACAAAAATACTTAAAAATCTTCAGGACAACTGATTCAACATCAATTGAGAGCACATCTGCAGCACTTGAAAGCGTATTATGAAGAATATGAGCCGAGCAATTAATTCCCTCTATGTCTCTACCCAATACGCCCTTCAACTTGTAAAAAATGTTATTTACGCCATGCCTTTGTCTACCCCCAAAATTAGTATTTGTATTATCAGCTCCGAATGCAGTTAGATTTTCGAGTGGAATGCCAGCACTTTTTAAGGAATCGACGCAAAATCCTACAATTGTGTCTGATGTTTCATTGGGCAATGAGCTTATTTTTAGTAGCCTAATGTTTAAGCCATGCGTTTCGGTAAAATAATGGATAAGAAGAGGAAAGATTTTCTCAGCTTTGTGGTTACTGGAATCAGTAGATATTCCATAGAATGGAACATATCTAAGCACTGAGATAAATTCTGCAACTGAGTGTGGTGCCAAAACATTCCTTACAAGAGCAGTAGCTTTGGTTCTGGTGTTAGAATGTTTTGAAGCAATTTCTGAATCGGGATATAATAAGGAATCCAGTTTTGTTTAACAATCCATAGAGTTGAATGACTGATGATGATTTATTATCCTGAAGGCGCTCGTTAGTTCTGCAACATGTATCAAACGCTCAAGTTTTGTATTTTTTTAATTATAAAAAAATAAATTTCTTTTGACTGTGATGCAATAGATAACTTGGATGAATGTTTAGCGCTTTTGATATGGTGTTGAATGCTTGCCTTACCGCCATTGCCAATGCAAATATCACTTCCACATACCATACAATGCGCTTCATAATCATTTTTGCCTCATTTTATAAAACTCCACTCAGTCGTGTACCTGTCCAGGAACTTGCACTGTCTTTTAGGCATTTCCTTTAAAATAAAAATTAATGTTTTAAACAAATAAAATAAAAATAAATATGAAAACTCACCAGATATTGAAACTCCAGCTTAACGCGAAACCAGCAATGCACAAATGAAAACAGATGTTTAACATGTTACCCTGGATTTAGGATTTTAGAAAGGATTTTAGGCCAATCAGTCTAACATCCTTTTTGCTCAAAACGCTGGAGAGACTTATCGACATTCATTTGAGAATGACAATCGACAGGAATCTCCTTTCGCCATCCCAACACGCTTATACGAAGGGCAAATCTGTTGAGACAGCATTACACTCGCTCGTGGGACATATTGAGAAGTCGCTAGAGCATAAAAACTACACAATGGTAGCCTTCATGGATATTGAGGGAGCCTTCAATAACATCGAACCGTTGGCAATAACCCGATCTCTAAGAGAGCTGGGGATTGACCAATCGATCATCAGGTTCATTACGAACCTGCTAAGTAACAGGACGATAACGTCTACATTTGGCTCAGCGAGCATTTCCAAAACAGCGGGAAGGGGCACACCACAAGGTGGAGTATTGTCCCCACTATTATGGAATATAGCAATCAATAAGTTGCTCAAAGATCTGGACTCGATGAATTTTAAAACTGTCGCATACGCAGACGATGTAGCGGTGGCAGTATCTGGCGTCCATATTGATATTATCACACAAAGATTAGAGGCGGCACTCAAGATGATCTGCACCTGGACAGAACAGTGTGGACTGAGTGTAAACCCAGCCAAAACTGAACTTGTACTATTCTCAAGAAAATACAAGCTCCCACCCTTCAGGCTACCCGTATTGAGGGGAATACCACTAACTCTAGCACATAGTGCAAAGTATCTTGGCATAATCTTAGACAGTAAACTATCCTGGAAAATGAACATCCAGGCTAGAGCTTCTAAAGCCATCACAGCAATATATGTGTGTAAAAAAGCCATAGGCAAGACTTGGGGAATGAACCCGAGAATTGCGAACTGGCTATTTGAAGCGGTAATCAAACCGACCTTATTCTATGGAATCATCGTCTGGTGGAAAGCACTAGATACTAGGGCAAATATCTCTATTATAGAGAAAGTATTGCGTAATATGGCGATCCTAATAACAGGAGCTATTAGGTCAACGCCGACGAAGGCACTTTTTGCTATGCTAAACTGGTTACCAGTTGACCAGCTAGCCAGGAAGCTTGCACTAAGAACGGCCATTAGACTGAATGTCACAGGTGCATGGAACCATAGACTGTGGGGCCATGCCAGTATCCTGGGAATCACGAATATTATCCCCAGACTCATAGACTACTGCATCCCAAAACCCTTCTTCATGCGAAACTTCGATTTCGACATGACGGAGGGCCACCCACCACCCCCTGGCTCACTCTGCGTGTTCACAGATGGCTCCAAAAGGGAGGTGGGAGTTGGAGGTGGGGTCTATATAGAGGAATTTGGAATCAAGATGTGTTTCAGACTCCCAAATGAATGTAATGTTCTACAAGCAGAAATATCTGCTATCAAAAAAGCGGCAAACTGGCTAAGGTATCACAGAATATCGAATAGGGATATCTGGTTTTGTACCGACAGTAAAGCTGCCATTATGTCCCTAAAAGGTGTGTTCAGCACATCAAATCTCGTCCTGGAATGCCGGACATCCTTAAATGCGATGGCGGAAAATTCAACGGTCACCCTTAAATGGGTGCGGGGACATGGGACTACCTCAGGCAACAATGTTGCTGACGAACTAGCAAAGAAGGGAACTCTGCTTCATGATGGCGCCATTGACGTCTATTGTGGCATTCCCCTCTCTGCATGCGGGCAACGAATAAACCGTGCTCTTTATGACCTGGCCCAGGCCAGATGGTCCGATGAGTCTACTTGTCTGACGGCAAGGACAATCTGGCCCTTACTAGATCAGAAGAGGACGGATTCATTACTTCGGATGCCGAAAACACAACTGCGTGACTTTATATCTACGGTCACTGGGCATTGTCTATTCGGAACCCATGCAAGAAGAATGGGCCTCCCTTACAACGACTTTTGCAGAAGCTGCCAAGATGAGGAAGAGGAGGAAACGGTCGTTCACCTTCTCTGCCTATGCCCTGCACTGGAATACCAACGACTTCAAAATCTTGGACAACGGTATTTCGGGAGCCTAACTTGTGTTTCACTTCTGGAACCAAGAAGAATAAACTCTTTTCTGAGGAGCTGCGGCTGGTTCTCCAACCCACTCCCACTCGGCGAGGCATGAAAACGCTTGTTTGCTGTCTCGGCCAATATGCTATCTTACACTATATTTTTCTTAAATTATCTCTCTCTTTTCTTTACACCCCCCCAATCTTACTCTTACTTTTATTTCTTCCTCTCCGCAGGTAACACAAAGGGACCAATACGTGGACCCAAGTGAGCTGTATAGTACAGCTGCCTGCTTAACCTAACCTAACCTAACCTACCCTGGAGATAATATCGACGTCGTTGACGGCGTTTCAACGCCGAAAAAGTTGAAATAGATTGAACTTTTACGGCGTTGCAACGCGTTGAGATTAAAGCATTAAACATATTCAAGACAGCAGGCTACACGACTTCACGACTACAAATGGCGTTGGCAACATTGGTCGCCGTGTAGCCAGCTACTTAATTATTTTGGAAACGGCAGCAACAATGTCAGCAGCTGATATTAAAGTTTGACATTTCGATACGTATTAAAATTATTATTATTGGTGTTTGATGATGGCTGAAGAAAATTTTGTAGCTAAAATAGCTAAAATAACTCGTATTATAGCTGAAGTATATGAAGCCTACAAGCTTCATAAAAAAAGCAGTCGGAGGTGGTGGATTCGCCCGGTGAATCTAACGCGCGATGAAGAAGGGTTCTATAAAACGTGTGTGCAGCAATTAATGGAAAGGGATGAAGAGCATTTTTTTAAAGCAACTCGTATGGGCGTACAGAATTTTAATTTGTTGTTGGCCCTTTTAAATGAAAATATGCAGCGATATTCCAATAGACAAGCCATAGGAGCAGAGACGCGCTTGGCCGTAACAATAATGTAAGCCATCGTAAGAGTAATCAGTATTTTATACTAAAGGAAATAAATAATTTCAGGTACTTGGCCCAAGGATATAATATCCAAACTCTTGCTTGGGCTTACAAGTTGTTAATTTCCACTGTTCGGAAAATTATATATGAAACGTGTGATGCAATTTGGGAAGAGCTGCATTCTATGAACTTATCACCTCCTAACGTGAGCGAACTCAAAACAATATCGGAAAAGTTTTATGTGAAAACTGGAATGCCAAATTGCTTAGGAGCTATTGATGGGAAACATGTACGTGTAGTTTGTCCAAAGAAAA
The DNA here is from genome assembly GCA_949628195.1 of Phasia obesa. Taxonomy (NCBI): domain Eukaryota; kingdom Metazoa; phylum Arthropoda; class Insecta; order Diptera; family Tachinidae; genus Phasia; species Phasia obesa. The sequence continues at coordinate 64,572,740 of OX451219.1, forward strand.
GTGGTTCCTTGTATTTCAATTACAAAAAAACGTTTAGCATTGTATTAATGGCAGCATGTGATGCTAACTACGTTTTTACATACATAGATGTCGGGGCTTTAGGTATTCAGAGTGATGGTGGCGTACTTGCTCGAAGTGATTTTGGAAAAAAATTATTGAACGGTACTTTGGAAGTTCCTCACTCTGCTAACTTACCAGAAACTTCTACAATGTTCCCCTATTATTTTGTCGGTGATAGCGCATTCCCTTTAAAAAATAATTTAATGCGACCATTTCCCGGACATAACTTACCACAGGATAAAGACAAATTTAATACAATGTTGTCTAAAGCTCGAGTGCATATTGAAAATGCCTTTGGCATTTTGGCCAACAGATGGAGGGTATTACATACAACGATACATATGTGTTCGAAAAATGTAGACAAAATTGTCTTAGCCACAGTAGTACTTCATAACTTTTTAATGCTGCAAAATGACAGGAATTATTTCGCTATTGAGCTCAATTCATCACTCAATTGATCACCGAGAAATTCAGGGTCAGTGGAGGGAACAAATTCATCCCTTACCAACCTAGATCGGCTAACCGTTCTTCTACAACAGCATTTCAACTTCGAGATATCCTAAAAGATTTCCTAGCAAATAATTCTGTGTAATAATACGCATATTTTGTTTTTTGTACTTAAATCATTTTATTGGTTAATAAAAGTAATATAAAAAGCCTTGTAAAAAATGTGATTTATTTAAAAAGTCCTGGCAATGTTAAAGGCGCGTCACCTCCCAATAGTTTATACAGCAGTGATGGTACCAACGGTAGCAACTGTAATTTTAGCAAACTTATTAATTCCTGTTAACAACAAACAAAATATTTTTCAAAAAATTAAAAACTAGAAAACCAAACATTGTATACAAAACAAAACGCAATATTCATAACTAAAAATCAAAAATAAAATCATTTTATAAAGCCAAAGAAAAAACAAAAGATATTACATAACAAAAATAAAATCAAACCAAAAGTTTTTTTTAAATTTCATTTATAAAATAATTTTTATTAATAAGTAAATAAAAAATAAATTTAAAAAGCAAAATAAAAAAAACAAAATATCACATAACTAAAACGAAGCACACAAAATCCAATATTAAAAAAAATTTATATAAAATCAATTAATATAAAAATAACAAATCACAAATAAAAATAACACAACTAAAACGGAGCACACAAAATCCAATATTAAAAAAATAAATATAAAATAAATATAAAAATAAATAAAAAATAAAAATATAAAAATCAAACGAATAAAACCCAAGCAACTACAAATGTTGTTCTTTAAAATAGTTTTCAATTTCGGTAAAAACTAAGGTAGATACCTTCATTTCCAACGTATTTACTAAACTTGGTGGCATGCCAGCTTCTTTTATTTTAGCAGCTAAGCTAGCGAAATGCAGTGCGGTGGAATCCTGCTTTTCTCCTGAACCACTTATCTCAGCAATACTTGATGCAGCCAAATCAAGGAATTCCTGAAATTTTTCATCATTCTAAATACAAATATAAAAACTATGACAATGGTAAAAATAACAAATGTCACGTACAAACCTTTTTTCCTCGTAATCCGCTGGACGTGTACGAATCAGGTACTGACAACTGAGTGTCACAGTCGATCTCTTCGACTAGATCTTCATTGTCGAATATATTTCCAATTGTGCTGAAAGGTACACAGAAATATGAAATAAAGAATGTTTCTACATATTTACATATATATGTATACATTGTAATTGGCGGAATAAAACTTACCGTCGTGAGCTGGTAACATCATCTAAAAATGACATCGCATCAAAATATCTCCACTTCTTTTTTAACGATGCAGCTCCACTCCCAGAAGCGACTTGTTGCAATCTCTTACATCTTTTGTAAGAGTCTCTGAGTCCCTTCCATCTTTTCTTGCACTCCAGCTCTGTAACAGCATTTGCGATGAAAATTTGAAGGAAATATTTATACAAATTGACTTACCATTTAATTTCAGGTTAGTTGCTACTTCCCTCCAGGCCTGCTCTTTTCTTCTAACATTTTTGTAGTCAAGCTGGCCGAGGTCGTATAAAATTACGTGACTGCGCACTTCTTCTATGATTTTTTCATCTATATCCATGTTTTGCCTGAAATTTAGAAATAATATAAATCTGCAACAAAAATAAAAATTATGTACTTACAAATCACAACTGAAATAATCACCGTCCACAATTGAAATAAATTCTTGACAAGAAGAACAGCTGTTTCTTTTTTATTTTAGTGGTGCCACTTTAAATTTTTTCAGCGCTTTTTAAATCAAAGATGTGCTTGTAAAGCGTTAGAAAACCCAAAATTCACAAAACAAACGATTTTTTTATATTCCTTGATGTGTTGACATCACTAAGTTATTTTTTGTAGCCAGCAAAAATAGAAATAAATCTAATTTGGCAGCAACCACAACGGTGTTCGTGTAGCCGTGTAGCCGTGTAGCTGTGCTATCGCCAAAATAATCATTTTCATTAGAACTCGTGCATTTTAATTTTGACAGATTGTAGTCTGTAGCCTGCTGTCTTGAATATGTTAAAGCTTAACTGCTCTCATACAATTTCATACGATTCAACTTTTTTTGACATTTAACGCCGTCGACGACGTCGACATTAACTCCAGGGTTAGAAAAAACAATTTGTAATCGGTTTTCGATTACTTATAAAAGTTGTTTACACGGTGGACATTTTTACAGCAACTAGTTGAAACAATATTTCAATCAGAGTTGTCTCTCCTTTAACTTTATTGAAATCGATTAGTTGCTTCACGTAAACAGCGTTATAACAGAAAGCTTAAACTCTGTTCATAACAAAAATCAGCAAAAATAAAATTTTTGTCTGCATTGACTTATATCAAAAAACCAGGACAATTTAAGGGTGGACCAGGACACCAGGCCAATTGGTCTTAAACCAGGACAATCCTGGAATACCAGGACGTATGGCAGCCCTATATTTTTTACTTTATTTTATTTATTTAGTAGTATTTAAAATACTTTCTTATTAACTAAATTCATTATTTCAATTGCTCTGATATGTATTACTTTTCACAGAATGCACACAGTTTCTTTTAAATATGTTGATATTTCTTTCATTTTTAACATTTATGGGTAATAGATTAAATAACTGCAATCCTTTATATAATAGACATCTTTTCATTGCACTATTTGTTGCTCTATGTATCCTAAAATCATTTGCATTCCGAAGACTGTAAGGTTGACATTCGTTGACATATCTTAATTGCTCTGTTAAATATTTAGGTGCATTCCCCATTTTCATTTTATAGATGAAGGTAAAGGTATTAAGTTGAAGTCTTTGCCTAATGTTCAGCCATTTTATATGTGACTGCAAGTTTCGCTATTTCTGCTTTAACTGATGGCATGTTTAAGTCTTTGTGAATGTTCGAATTTGTTATATACCAAGGAGCAGATGTAATCATACGTAGTATCTTATTTTGAATTTTTGAATTTTTTCTACATTGCTAGCTGAGGCAGTGCCCCATAACTGAATCCCATAAAACCAAATAGGTTTGAGGATCGACTTGTACAGTAGAAGTTTACAACATAAGCTCAGGGTGGAGTTTCTGCCAATAAGCCAATTTAGTTGTACTGCTTTTAGTTTTATTTGTGTTAACTTGAAATCAATGTGGCTTTTCCAAGTAAGGCGACGGTTAAGATGTATACCCAGGCAGTTAACGTCTGAAAGCTGTAGTATGAGTATGAGTGTAGTATGAGTCCCTACGCAGTAAGAAAGTTATGTGAGTACATTTTTGTTCATTTACTTTTATTCTCCATTTTTTCTAGCCATTTTTCCAAATTGAGTATGTGGTCTTGTAAAAGTTGTGACGCTTCTTGGGCATTTCATGAATACTTAAAAAATCTGTGTCATCTGCAAAAGTTGATGTGTGGACTAGGGTGCTAATTGGCATATCTGATGTGTACAGTAAATATAAAATTGGTCCCAAAATACTACCTTGGGGAACTCCGGCTTCAATGAGCTGTGGCGAGCTTAAAAAGTCACCTTCTTTTAGTAAAAACTTACGATTCGTTAAATAATCTTTTAAGAGCTTATACAAGTTCATCTTTAGCTTAAATATTAGGCCTTCGTGCCAAACCTTATCGAATGCTTGAGAAACGTCGATAAAAACCGCAGAGCAGTATTTTTTTTTCCTCAAAGGTCGTTTTAACTACATTTACTAATCTGTGTGTTTGTTAGATCGCACTATGTTGTTTTCTGAAGCCGAATTGATGGTTCGGAATACATCCTTTCGTGCTAAGAATTGGATTCAGCTTAGTTATTAATATTCTCTCAAACAACTTTGACATGTGTGATAAAAGGCTTATAGGTCTGTATGATTCTACTTTTGTGTGGTCTTTTCCTGGTATAGGAATCATAGTAATCAAAGAAACTTTCCACTCTGTGGCAAAGTAATCAAGACGTAAGATGGCATTAAAAACAAACAGAATAACTAACATCTTGTTACTTGTTTTATCAACGCCAGGGGCTTTTTTGGTGTTTAAATCTGCTATTGCCCTTTCAATATTGCTAAATTTAAATCTTAAGGGTACTACGGCACTAGTCTCTACTGGTGGCAATTCAACTATATCAGCACACATATTTGGAGTGAAAACCTTTTTCAAATGATCAACAAATAAATTACCTTTTTCTGTATCATTTCTTGCCCAGTCTCCACAAGAAGTTCGCAAGGGAGGCTTACGTACGACTGGCGTTTTAAGGTTTCTACATGCACGCCATAATGATTAATCTGATTGTGCAGTTGCATCGAGGTCTTCCAAGTAATTTTTCAGAGACGCTACTCTTCGATATTCTAGAAGCTGTCTTAACCGTTTCGTGCAATCTTTAAGTCTAGATTTGAGTTCAGGAGATCTGTGTAATTGCCACTCACTTCGAATTTTCTTTTTTTCAGCCAAGAGCCGCTCGACATCTACAAAGTAAATTTGATTGTATCTAGCTGATTGTCGGGTTACTGTTGCATATTGGGCAGCTGATTTAAGGATTTGATCAAAATTAATAAGACTTTGATCCACGTCTTCTGGTGTTCTTAGCGGTATATTTTCCGAACAGTGAGTACTGAGATACTTTCTATATTTCAACCAATTTGTCGAAATAGAATGACAGGAATGTCCAGGATAGAATGACATTATCAGAAATGTTTTAAGTGCTACCAGGGAACATTTCCCACTAACAAATTCTTTTACTGCTCTTTGGTTTGGTTCATTCAGTTATGAGTTACAGGGTCTTAAAAATGGAAGTCAACAAAGGGAAGAATCGGCACATTTTACAGGTTTTCTTTGACAAAGGCGAAAATGCAAGTCACAATATTTGCCCCATTTCTCTTCCTTAGTCACCATCCGTTTGAATTGCCAAGGCTTTGCAGAAAAAATTCCCAAAAATCGAGCTTCTTTTTGAATCCAACATTGCGGAAATGGTTTAAAACTATTTTATAGTCGATCTTTAGCTCCAGGGCGATGCTGCGACTTTTTTTATCAACAACTTTGATGACGGGCCTGCCTGTGCGAGATCCATCGTTAACATCAAATATACCTAATCGGAATCGACAAAACCAAAATTGTACGTAATTAGGTGTTACAATATCGGCACCATAAACACCATCACAAGTAGATTCAAACTGAAGCATGTTGATTCAAACACGTTTGCGATGTGAATCACGAATGAGAGAGCGAAGCACGAATATTGGACTATAAAACAAGAAAATAATTTTTAAAAATATCGATAATTATTTTACGTGATGTATAAAAGATATAGCACGTTTCCACGGAGCCCAATGTTCATGCTTCGGTATCTCTCATTCGTGATTCACACGTCAATCATGTTTTAATCAACGTGATTAGCCATATAAAATTTTGAGAGCGAATAACCTTGTTTTGAGATGATTCACTTTGAATCTCCAAAAAAAATTTAATATAAATAAGCAAATGATTAAAATACAACCTAATATATATGAATAAAACACAAACAAAAATATATTAAGTGGTAAAAAAGGAAATCGTGTAATAAATTTTTAAATCCAAACAAAAATAAGCACGTACATACGGGGTCTGTTCAAAAGAAAAGGACAAATTTTTAGTTTTCACGACCTGTGTATATTCGAATATCGAAATTTTTACATTTTGTAACTGACAAATTATGTCTTCTCGCAACCGACAAATTATGTCTTCTCGAAGTTTTCCTCCAAATGTTCAATTAAATCTTTTCGGCTTCCATTCGTCGGCTAGCCAATCGTTTTACACTTTTTACGCAGGGTATTAATTCTCAGGGATCTTGTTGGAATGACACAAGATAATTTCACTTCTGAAGTTGTCACACACAACATCTTTAAATCAAGAACTAAAGAAATTATTTATTTAATAATAATTAACTTTAATTAAAATACAATAAAAAATTAAAAAAAAAATATATATATATATATATAACACAGTAATTTCAGACAAACGATTTCAAAACACGAACACACTTGTCGATTTCCAGTTAATCAATCTTCTTATCTTGTTAGTGGGTTTCTATTCTATTGTATCTTATTATATTATACATACTTACTTACTCTTGTAATTATATCATCCATTGTACACGACAAAAGTTATAAGAAATTTAAAAAATTTTTCAAATAAACAGTCAGTAAACAAGAGATGTGTTTTGCTTTCAATACGATATTTACAAACAAATCTACTGTTTTAAAAAAAATTATTGAAAAACAAAGAGGCAAATATTTTTTTTTGTTTAATAACTTTTACCAGGGACCGTAAATAAGAGTAATCGCTTTAAAAAAATATTTTATAACAGTTATTTTGAGAATTAAATAAAAAAATTCGTCTAAAACATTTATTTTTGAACGTAAAAATAAAAACTCAAATGAAAGTTTTAAAAAAAGAATTTTATTTTGCCGTCATAAAATGAAAATTTGTTATTGTTTGATTAAAATTCTCCGGATTTTAGCGATACATCTCATACATTGCTTTTAGAGCAGACCAAGAAAGCGAAGAAAATGATTGATGTTGCAAAAAAGTTTACTTGAAAATAGATAATTTTTTCAACAGTTTGTTCCTGCAACCCAGGGAACTGTGGAAAGTGCATTTTATTAACTGGTATTGAGGGGCCTCCGTTCTATTCTGTCCACAAAAAAAAAATTATGTAAATAAACAAAGTGAGTTTTATTTTCTGACTGAAAAAACAAAACTCCTTAAGAAAGATTTATTTTATGACGGTAAAATAAAACTCTATTTTTAAAAGTTTCATAACTCTTAACTATGGAGTTGAGAGCGATTTTTTAAGATCACTAAAGATTCTGAAAGAGCTCGTCAATACAAATCTATTGATATATGACAGTTTAGATCTCAGTTAGCTCTAACATAAAGTGTTTTTGGGTTTAATTTTTTTGATAACTGCTATTTACGGTCCCTGACTTTTACATAAAAAAAGAAAGTTAAATTTGATTTTATTACAGAAAACTGTAATACTATGTTCCCACGACTAAACGAAGCACTTGCTTCGCGCTCTGAATCATGATTGCGAATCATACCAGTTACACGACACAAAATAAAAGAGCAAATTTTAAATTTTCGCGGATGTACATGGGATTATCGAAATTTTTTTTGTGTAGCTGGAACACATTTGTTAGTCATATGTTGGCATTATCGGCCAATTTGGATTAGTAGCTGGCTGTTGACATCTTAAAAGATTAGTCAAGTTTATGTGTGTTCTTCGATTTTTAGAAATATATTTTACATAGTAATTATATTATAATTAGCGAGAGTAAAGAAATTCAAAATTTATAGAATAAAATGCAAAAATTGTTGGAAATTGTAATATGCAACTTTTTTAAAACTAGTTAGTTTAAAACTTTTATTTAATTGATTATAAAAACAAAAACAAATTTTTAAGATTTTGAAGGCATTTATTTAGGAATATAAGCAGTATAAGATCTATGGTAATGAAGAAAATGATATTAGTTATAATTGTGTTAATTTTTTGTGGTCAGATATTATCTATCTGATCACAAAAATTTATATTATTTATAATTGTGTTTTTTGGGAAAAATATCAGAGATGTAATCGAGGGATTCTAGTCTTTTGTTTCCCGTTTTGACTAAATTTATTACAAAAATCCTTGTTTTTAGACAGGTAAATATAAATAAGACTAAAGTAAGAAATTCGTTGAAAAAAACGTCTTTAGAAGCCAACTTTTCAAAGCAAAATCGAACAAAATATTGCATGGACGCTTACGAAGTGGCGGGCACAGCTAGTTATTAATATTTCTCTAATATATAAATAAATATATAAATAAATATAATGAATTTATCTTATCTTGTATAAATAGCTTTTAAAAATAAAATGTATGTATTACATATAACAAATTTTGTGATGCGAATGCCCATCATACTCTGTGGGGGAGCACGGACATTAACACTCGAGGTGAGAACCTATTAGATTATCTTCTATCTACTAATCTTAAGATATGCAATAGAGGTAATAGACCAACGTTTTTCAATAGGATAAGGGAACAGGTCATTGATATAACATTGGTAAGCGATAGGGACTCAGTTAAGATAATTGATTGGGGGGTTCGGCTAGACTGTTCTTTCTCTGATCACAATAGAATTGTTTTTAGGGCGCAACTTACCCTCGATGTAAGTAAACCCTTCAGGAATCCTAGGAACACGGATTGGGGGAAGTTCAGAACTCTCGTTGAACTTATGCCACCTCCCACTGAGGGAATGTTGGCAGGCACACGAGAGCTGGATGACTCCACATCCTTTCTATCTAGGACACTAATTGAAGCTTTTCACTCATCATGCACTGAACGGCATCCGTCTAAGAGACTTCACCAGCCATGGTGGACTCCAGGGCTCAGGCAGTTACGCACTGATTGTAGGAGACTTTTCAATAAAGCGAAGCGGGACAAAGGACCCTCTGATTGGGCCGAATACCGCCGGAGTTTCAATAACTTCAAAAAGGAGACCAGAAGAGCGAAGCGAGAAACTTGGCAGCGCTTTTGTGGAGACTTGGAAAGTACCACTGAGGCGTCCCGTTTAAGAAAGGTGCTCTCTAAGGATCCCGGTATGCCAGGATTCTTAACTAAGCCAGACGGAAACTTCACTGAAAGCAGTGTTGAACCATTGAATCTACTAATGGAAACTCACTTCCCGGACTGTAAGGATGTCGAAGAAGAGCCGCTTTCTTCTGCGGCTATCTTCTCATCAGCTGTCCACAGTAGTGATTTAGTGGATTCCATTGTAGATGAAGCCAGGGTAGCGTGGGCTGTGAGTTCTTTTAAGCCCTATAAATCCGCAGGGCCGGACGGCATTTTCCCAGCGTTACTACAGCAATCGATAAAGGTTATCATGCCGTGGCTTATTTCCATTTTTAGGGGCAGCCTGTTGTATGGGTATATCTCCAAAGAATGGAAAGAGGTTACTGCGGTATTTATTCCTAAGGCAGGAAGAATAAACCATGGAACTGCAAAGGACTACAGGCCAATAAGTCTGTCATCGTTTTTATTGAAAACACTGGAGAGACTGGTGGACGTGCATGTCAAAGGTCTTCTATCGTCAAGTAACTTCTGCAGGGCACAACACGCATACCTAAAGGGAAGGTCGGTGGAAACGGCACTCCATGATGTAGTCGGTACAATAGAGGATACACTGGACAGGAAGGAGTATGTGCTAGCAGCCTTTTTGGATATAGAGGGCGCTTTCAACAATCTGAATATATCCTCGATACTGGAAAATTATAGAGTGGACGGAGAATATGCTTCGAAGTAGAAGCATTATCTCCAGTCTTGGCCCTAGTACGGTGAGGAAAGTTGTGACAAGGGGAACACCGCAGGGGGGAGTCATGTCCCCACTCCTTTGGAACCTTGTTGTAAATAAAATCCTCTTCAGACTAGGCAACGGAGGCGTTAAGGTGGCCGCGTATGCAGATGACGTTGTAATCCTTATCAGGGGTAAATTTTTATCCACGATAAGTGACCTTATGGAATCGGCATTAGGACAACTACTCGCTTGGGCGAAGGACAACTACCCAAAAATGGGTAGCATTACTCTGGAATTATCAAAAGAAGCGAAGTACCTCGGTGTCATCCTAGACTCAAAGCTCTCGTGGAAACGTAATGCTGAGAGCAGGATGAATAAGGCCCTATGTGCATTTTACGCATGCAAAAGGACCTTTGGCAGGAGATGGGGCCTAAAACCGTACATGGTACACTGGATGTACAAGGCAGTGATTAGGCCCATTCTCACCTATGGAGCACTCGTCTGGTGGAGAATGGTGGACACTAAAGTTCACCTCTCTTTTCTGGATAAGGTCCAAAGGTTAGCGAGTCTCTCCATTACTGGTGTGATGAGGTCAACTCCACAGGCCAGTTTGGGGACAATGCTGGATCTGACCCCTCTAGATGTCTATATCAAACACGTCGCTGCCAGGTCGGCCTTAAGACTCAGGGAGTCGGGCGAATTAAGGCATTGTCGTGTTGGACATGGCACCATCCTACGACAGGTGGGTGGCAATATCTTGAGGGAGCAGACTGATTACTTAACCCCTGTTATGGACCTCGACAAATCGTTTGTCGTGAAAATTCCTACCAGGGATGAATGGAAGGAGAACTTTGTAATTCGGAACAATGCGGTTTCAATATTTACGGATGGCTCCAAGATAGACACGGGGACCAGATCGGGGATCTTCTCTGAGGATCTTGATCTTTCAATTTCACTTAGGCTTCCCGATACCTGCACCGTGTTCCAGGCTGAAATATATGCTATATCAGTAGCGGCAAGGAAAATTGAGGAACTTGCGATGGAGGCGTCGACTATCGATATTTTCGTAGATAGTCTAGCCGCCATTAAGGCCCTTAACTCAAAAGTGGTGAAATCTAAATGTGTGTTAGCTTGCATACAATCTTTAGCCCTACTTGAACGACATCGTATAATGATAGTGTGGGTTCCAGGACATGAGGGCATTCGTGGAAACGAGATGGCCGATCAATGTGCGAGGAACGGTTCGAACCTGGATGTGACGGTTGCCCAAGGGGAAATCAATATCCCATTGGCCGAAATGTCTAACATACTGGGAGAATGGTCGCTGAAGGAAACGGCTCGCAGGTGGTCTATACTAACCACTTGCAGATTATCTAGAATCCTTTGGCCCTCAATTGATAAAAAAAGGACAAAGGCACTACTGATCCTCGAGAAAAGCTCGTTAGCACTTCTGGTTGGTGTTATAACGGGACACTGTATGATCGGACGTATGTCGGAGCGTATGGGAATCTCTCGTGGATGGTGCTGCAGAAGCTGTATGGATGAGGAAGAGGAGGAATCAGTTCAACACCTTCTCTGCGACTGCCCGGCTCTTCAAGAGCGTAGGCTCAAATTTCTGGGTCAAAGATTCTTCCAGGACCTGGACTGTCTCAGGGATGTGACACTGAGTAGCCTATTAGGCTTTGTGAAAAGCTCCGGGTGGTTTACAAGAACCACCGGTATCGGAGTTCTTTAGGGAATGGTGGGGGTTGACTATCGTTGGGGCATCACAATGGCCCTTATTGGCCTCCGAGTGAACTCGCATTTTTGCGGGCGGCCCGTTTAACCTAACCTAACCTATAACAAATTTTAAAAAATAAGTTCGTTACATTTAGTTTCTAAGTGTGTACCTCAAATTCTGAATTGAACTATCAATAAAATTGTTAAGTCCAACCAGTGCTAAACAAAAAAATGTATGTTTCACGGTTACTGTAATTTGCGGGTTATCCCTCTGATGTACGGATGAGAGAAGCAGTGAACTTCCTTCTTAGTCGAATGTAACCATGTTCATTTAGTATGTTACGGGCCAGTGGATTCGGATGAGTTTCAAGCTTCTTTAAATCGTTACTGCATGTTTCGCTATTTCTGCTTTAAATGATGGCACATTAGTCGCTTAGAATAGAGTTCAGCTTAGTTATTAACATCCTCTCAAACAGCTTTGACATGTTAGATAAAAGGCTATTAGGTCTGTACGATTCAATTTTTGTGTAGTCTTTTCCTGGTTTAGGAATCATGGTAATCAAAGACACCTTCCACTCTGTGGGAAAGTACTCAAGTCGTAAAATGGCATTAAAAATAAAAAGAATGATTTTTCGAGCTATACGGGGCAACTCAAATAACATCTTGTTACTGGTTTTATCAACGCCAGGGGCTTTTTTGGTGTTTAAATGCGCTATTGCCTTTTCAATATCAGCGAATTCAAACCTTAGCGGTACTACAGCACTAGCCTCGACAATTGGCAACTCAACTATATCAGTCGATATATTTGGGGTAAAAACCCTTTTCAAATCTACAGCAAATAAATTACCTTTTACGGTATCACTCCTTGCCCAGCCTCCAGATGTAGTTCGCAAGGGAGGCTTACGTAAGACTGGCCTTTTAAGGTTTTTACAAGCACGCCATAATGAATAATCTGATTGAGGAGTTGCGTCTAGGTCTCTCAAATAGTTTTTCAGGGATGCTACTCTTCGAGATTGCAGCATGTCTCTTGGCCGATTCGTGCATTCCTTAAGTCTGCTTTTGAGTTGAGGAGATATCTGTGATTGCCATTCTCTACGAATTTTTCTTTTTTCAGTCAAGAGCCAATTAATGCTTGTGCTAGTCGTTGGTGATATGATGTTTTCTTTGTCAATATAGACGATAGTGGGTGAATGATCTGAGGTTAATTCAAGTGACGCTTCAACTTTAATCATTTCTCTCGGAATACCCTTAATAACGCCAAAATCAATAACATCAGGTATTTTTTGTCGATCAGTAGGCCAACATTGATATTGTCCACATCAATATCACATGCAGAAACATTTTTGAAATTGTGTCAAACAAAACACGACATTTGGAGTTATTAGGCATGATGCCAAAAACGTATGTTTAGCGTTGTGGTCGCCTGATACTATGAAACAGGGACCTAGTGTTTTGTAGAAGTCGCTGAAATAACTAAGCTTTGATGAAATTCTTCAAGACATATATTTGTTGCTTGAAGGTAATCCTCACAAAAATCACGCAGTAAATAATATTTGATTCGGGCCTTAATAAGTATTGCCGAGCCTCCACATGCTCTTCTACGAGCGCCCTTAGTATCATATAAAATATGGCCATTGATTTTAAAAAAGCTATTTGTTGTGAAGTGTGTCTCAGAAATCTGCATGACATCAATTTGTTGGTTCTTGAGGAAGTATTCGAGTTCATTTTTATATTGGCGTAAGCCGTGTGCGTTCCAGAAACATATTTTTAAACATTTCATGGTTTGTTCAGTACCGCCTGCAACATCATAGATTGCATGCGTACCATTTCTTGAATCATGCCGCTCATAGAGCTCATAAAACTGTTTAACGAATGCACTAATGTATCGATGCTTGCTTCGAGACGATTATAGTTACCAGATGGTGTATGTTCTTTATGTTCTTGGTGCAAATTTGGAGTAGAATTAGTGTCGGTGTCGCTTTATGTACTGAAATATGATTGGTTTTTAACATATCCGCAAATGAAACATGTTGGGTTGTTGGTTAGGCTAACTGGTGATAATGAGCATTTGCTCGATATTGCGGGTGCTTGGCAGGAGTATTTAATTTTTGAGTGGATTTCCTTACCATGGAGAAAACTGGACAGCCTCTGTAATTAGTAGTGTGATTTCCACCGCAATTGCTACAGTTTTTAAATTTCGAGTCAATCCTTGCGTTGTCGCATTGGGCGGAACAATGTAGCTCTCCACACACAACGCAAACCGGAGGTAACTTGCAGTAAGCCCTAGTATGACCATATTCTTGGCATTTTAGATACTGTACGGGTCCTGATCGTTTATGCGGTTCCTCTATGGTTATTTTGCCGTGTAACAGATCTCAAATTATAAATAGGGTGCGTTTCGTTCTTTTTCAATCTCAAATCTCCAGGTTCCAGTTAAACGCGAAATAGAAGTTGAGGGACACGTTCTCGATTTCTGAGATTGTCTACACCTTTTACCTTAAATCCTTTTTGGAGACCATCTCTAATTTCAACTGGATCAACATATGAGTCTACACCTTTAATAACTAACTGTAGACCTTTACTACTCTTCAGCTGATAGGAATAAAAGTCCTTTTTGCAGCTTTCAAACTCGTTTACTGCTTTACGATAACTGTTTTCATCAATAAATTGTATCTTTGTTTCATCAATATTGCCACGCTTGATGGGAATTACATAAAATAAGTTCTCACCAATAACTGAAATTAACTTCTTTATTAAGTCGCTCGAGTTTTTCTCTCTTAAATAAATTGGAAATGGTTTGAACGACCTGGGTGCCGTTTTAGGTTCAATTGTTTCGCTATCTAAGATAGCAAAACGATTATGGGAACTTATTCCGTTAGAGTTCTTATCTTTATGTACTTTAGACATTGGTGCAAGCTGCGAAGATTTAGGGCTTCAACCTCTTTTCAATACAGTTATGTATCTGTCCATTCCCACTTTCGTTTTAGGTTTTTCTACACTATCCATATTGGTTTTGGTAACACTGTGTTCAGAAGGCGACTAGTTTGTAGTTATTTTATTGGCATCGCTTAGCAAAAGCGATGAACATGATTGAGCACGTAAAACTAGCGTAGCATTTATACACAAATTATTTTCAGTTTTTATTTAAATCAAAATTGTCCACATTTTTGTTACTTAAATTAAAGAGGCTCATTAGCCCCTATTGTTTTTGTTTTATTTCTAAAGTAGTAATACAATAATGCCGTTTTAAAAATAGAATGAAAAAAGAGAAAAAATTACAGACAACTTTGTTGTTGTATTTGTTTTTTGCTTTCGGTTGAATTTATTCACACAATTTGTTTTTGTTTTTTTGTTAATGGCGAGCTTGAAAAAAAGTCTTCGTCAGCGAATTATAATGCAGTTTGAACTTCTTGACGCCTTGCAGTGTGCTATAAACTATATAAATAACATATACATATGTATTACTCTTATTTTAAACTATAAGCAGTTTATACTAAACGTTGGACCTATCTTCTTTTCACTAAATATGATTGTTGTTGTTGTCATTAAGAATAAAAACCTTATTATTCATAATTTAAGTAGACTCTACCCTACCATAAATCTACATAGTCAATATACAGAAGAAATGTTTAATATTATAATTTGTAAACTTACAGAAAGATTCGAAGATCGAAACAGAGCTTCAAGTTACGATATTCTTAGAAATTTGCATAACTAATTTCTTCTGTAACTTTAGTCATAAAGTTATTAGAAGTGGTTAGCTCAAAATTTCTAAAACCATTTAAACGAGGTTTTTTCTCTTTCTTTTTCCTTTAATTCGTGCTGATATAATAAACTTTGTCTGAAATTAAAAAAGGCCTTTATTTGATGCAATACTACTTTCTTTTTAAGTTAAATCTCAAACTTTGTAAATATATGAAAAATTTTAACTATTTTTTTAAGTGTTTTGATGAAAGAATAATAAAAAAAAAAGAACTGGTGAAAAAATCTTTTTTTTTGTAAAAAATTTTCTGGCAACTATGGTTCTAAGTAGTGCTGGCAATTTCTACTACTTTAAATTACTCGATACAACTCAATTCTTTTCAGTTGGGTACTCAATACTTTCGTTTACATACTAGCAGAGAAAATTTATCGTTGTAGTTGTCAAATATTTTTATAAGTTTATTTCTAAAAATACTACCATAACAGTATCGATTAACTACTTTTGTGTATTGAGTACCCAAAAAGATGATCGAGTACTCAGTACCCACTACTCAATACTTTGCCAGCACTAGTTCTAAGTAAAATACACTGTTTTATGGTCTGGCACCACTCATTAGAAAATTCTGTAAAATAAAAGAGTAATAACTAAATATGAAGAGAGGGAGAGTAGTTTCCTCTCCTCTTCATATTAAGTGAAAATTTTAGTATGTTAATGGCCGGGGTACATAGAATCCGTCATACGTTATACATTAACGTACTCAGCTGAAATCAAAGTAACAATGGATATTAAAGGCCGGAGCACATAGAATCCGTCATACGTTATACGTCGACTTTTTCAAAGCACAAGAAAGTTGAAATACAGCTTTTCTAATGAGTGTTGTCACAATCAGTACGTCTTCGTCAACGCAAAGTACGAAAGTTGGGCAATTTTCAGCTTTTGACGTACGTTGAACGCTATAAATTCGTTTCTTTGTGTTTCTCTCTCTCAAAATTAAATTTTTGTATTGAGTGCAAGCAAAAATAAAACAAAATACAACGAAATAATTTAATTTAATGGAGTAAAATGGAGAAAAAGGCTTTTCTCGTGTTTTCTTTTCTGATTAAATATCCGTCAAGAAAGTACTCATTGTGTCAACCTCTTCCGTTGTTACTTTGATTTCAATTGAAAGCTTTAAAGTATAACGTATGACGGATTCTATGTGCCCCGGCCTTAAATCAGAAAAGAAAACATTTGAAAAGTTTTTTTCACCATTTTGCTTTTTATGTTTATTTTGTTGTATTTTATTTTTTGTGCCACTCAACACAAAAATTTAATTTTGAGAGAGAGAGAGAACCAAAGAGAAACCAATTTATAGCTCTTAACTATTCTCAACGTAGGTTAAAAGTTGAAAGTTGCCCAATTTTCGTACTTTGCATTGACGGAGACGTACTATTTGTGACAACACTCATAAGAAAACTCTCTTGTCAGTTGAAAAAGGCAAAGTATAACGTATGACGGATTCCATCTGCCCCGGCCTTTATAATTCGTTTTTTATCTTCTCGAACACAAAAAATTGTTTAAAACCATAAATTACATAGATAGCCAACTCTCCGAATGTCAAAAATTTTGGTATAAATGTCCCCACAAATACGAGTACGGTGTGAGTTTAACACACATACATGTACACGCGATATATCGTTGCACTTTCCAAATATGTAAATAATTTATAATTAATTTTAAGCTTTTAAACAATATATATATATATATATATATATATATATATATATATATATATATATATATATATTTTAGTGTGTTAATTATTTTAGTGTGTTAATTTTATCCAAATATAGTAATTATTATTTACCAATTATTGTCATTTACTAATTAAATTATAATTGATTATATATATATATATATATATATATATATATATATATTTATATATATATATATATATATATATATATATATATATATATATATATAATCAATTATAATTTAATTAGTAAATGACAATAATTGGTAAATAATAATTACTATATTTGGATAAAATTAACACACTAAAATAATTAGAGTAAATTTCGTTAGTAAAATAAGATAAAAAATAATATAAATAAAAAAATAAAAAAATAAAAAAGAATAATAAAAGAAAATTTTAAATATATTTAAATATATTTTTAGTCACTTAAGTAATCATTGAGTAGTTTCCTAAATGTTATTGCGTTGCTAGCGTTTTGAAGATAAGTGCGAAGCTGATTCCAGAGACGTACACTCATGATAAAAAATTGACATTCCGACGTATGTTTATAATGACGTAGTTGAATAATGAAACGGCCCCTTTGAGATCTTGCAAACCTCAGGCGGTAAAACAAATATTCTGGTACTTTTGTTTTGATGATTTTGTGGAGCAAAGTTAAGGTTCTCATATTTAAAAAGTTTTTAAATGACAGGTTCATAAAATATTTTGAAAAATGTGATATTCTGTCAAATCTTTTTAATCCATAGACATATCTAACGATATTGTTGTACATTGTATTAAGTTTTCTCATATCATTGGAAGAACACCCAGAGAAAATTTCTGACCCATACATTAACGCTGGTAATAGATATGCTAATAATGTTCTTATGTTAAGAGAAGTGAAAAGCTGGGTAGCCCATAAACTCCGTAACATACTAAACACTCTACCACAAGCTTGGCTTATGTAATTAGACCAGGTTAGTGTCCCATTAAATATCAAACCTAAATTCCTTGCTGTATTTGCACGTTCAATTTTAGAACTTCCAATATAAAGATTAATATCGGTATCTAACCTAATGCTTTTTTTTGGCTATAATAAGAAATACTGACTTCTTGTAATTGATTTTTAAGCCGTTGGCAGACGCCATTACAAAATTTCTATCCAAATCAGAATTTAATTCACATATTTTTGATCCAATTGAGTCCTTGGTACTACTAAGGTGCAGCTGTACATCGTCAGCATATATTTGTATATTGGAAAAGCGAAGTTGTTGTAGTAAATCATTAGTATATAAAGAATATAGTAATGGTCCAAGAATCGAGCCCTGAGGTACTCCTCTAGCCACACGTATAGGTCGAGATATCTGATCATTATTAACAACAGATTGAGTTCTGTCTTCAATATATGATTGAATTAATCTTGTAGCCAATGAAGAAAATCCGAATTGTTTAAGCACTTTCATGCAAAGCAATGAATGATGAACCGTATCAAATGCTTTTGAATGGTCTAGTAGTACTAAAAATTAAAGTTTCCCATCATCCAAATTACCTCTGATTTCCTCCACAACATCAACAAGAGTCGTTATGCAGCTACCTCGTGGCCTGAAGCCAGATTGACGATTGGTCAACAAATTATTTTCAGTGACATAGGTGTAAATCTTTTTATATAAAATACGTTCAAATACTTTGGAAAAATAAGGTAGTATGGCAATTGGCCGGTACTCATTTCCTGATTTAGGTATTGGGATAAATTTAGAGTGTTTCCATATTTTCGGAAATTTGGAACTCATAATAATGCTATTAAAAATGTGTGTCACATATTGAATAATCCAAGGTAAAATAATTTTGACGAATCTTGGATCGATGCCATCCAAACCAATCGAGTTGGATATCATACTGTAAAACGCTTCGATCACATCAAAGACCTCAATCAGTTGGTGTATTGGGTTGTGGTATGTTTATAAAGTTTTCATTTATAGTGTTAACATCAATATCTACTTGTTGATGGATGATTTTACCAATTCCAATATCCTTTATATGTTTCCATGTCTTTTTGCTGTCTGCACCTTCATTAAATTTGTTATAATAGTATGAAGTTTTGTCATGTCTAATCTTTTTCAAAACAGCCTTTTTGGCAAGACAAAAAGCACTGAAATATTCAGGAGTTTTATATCTTTTCCACAATTTGTAAAGTTGTCCCGATGGACTATCATCGTTTTGGTTTCATGGTTAAACCAAGGCCTAGTACCTTTACGCAATCTCTTAGTTATAATTGGTACGCTATTATTGTACATATTTACTATCATTTCATTTATAAAGGTTACTTTATCATCTATGTTTTGGAAGTGATATATCATATCCCAATCGGTTTGCGAAATATCACTGTATAAAGACTGTAACTAAAAGTTTGAGCTGATTCCTCAGTCATAAAATTATAGGAAATAAAAATAGCATCATGTTTTGAAAATGATGATACAGTAACTCGTAAATTTTCGGTAGTAAACTTTGAGCATTGATATCAATTGTGTTAAATAATTTGTAACGACTGGTCAAAATTCTGATCATGTTAAAATTGCTTTCTCTGGAATCAATTTGATTAATTAAAGCATTTATCATACTCACAGTGTCATATAAAATTTAACGCAACGCAATAAACAGACGGAAGTTTTAATCTAACAAAAAAAAAAATATTGAATTATTAAAATAAGATAAGTATTTAATCTAATGTTTTTAGTCATTAAAATGAGAAATATAGATTTGTTATTCTCGAAAAAGTTTTTCCAAGTCTTCAAGGAATTCCACTAGGCGTCAGAATCAGCCTTTTTGATATACAAGAGGCCACGTAATGTAAATGCAGACTTTATGTTTTTGTTCTTTTCTTCATACTTAAAGCTGCTTTGAATATTTTGTGATTGTGATGTGTAAG
Organism: Phasia obesa; assembly: GCA_949628195.1. Lineage (NCBI taxonomy): Eukaryota > Metazoa > Arthropoda > Insecta > Diptera > Tachinidae > Phasia > Phasia obesa. The sequence goes on from OX451219.1 coordinate 64,592,639, forward strand.
GTCCTCATTTACGTAAATAAATTCATTGCTTTCAAATCCAGCATGACATAGTTTAAGGTTGGTTTTATTATCTTTACGATATTTGGACAACGATTTTAGAAGAAAGTTTTTTTCAAACGGCGAGTGCAGTTTGACAATTTTAGATTCTTCCTTGGGATTATAGGTTTTATTGTTTATATAAATATTATCAATTTTTGGTGTAGGGGTTTTTATGCTTTCACATATGTAAATTCTTAAAAACAGTCTCTAAATTTTCATTTTCATAATACGGCACACCAGTAATTCGCAAACTTTTCTCTTGTTTGTTTATTTTTCTTTTTAACTCCAATATTTATTTTTCTGTTCCATGGACTCTGTTACACTTCATTTCTAAGAGTTCAACTCTGTCGGTAACAGAGTTTCATTGTTTATTAAGATCATTTATTTTCTTTTCAATAACGCACAATAGTCTTTCTTCACTCTCTTTTATTAAAGTTTTAATATACTCAAAGTGTTTCTCGTCCTTTCTCTTAGAGAGTTTTTTATTACAGGAGAGGTTATGTTTTCACTTTCTCTTATAGAGTTCTTAATCATTTCTGTCATATAAAGTTCACTCTCTTTTATTAGTTCTTTAAGGAAAGATTTATTAACACTAGATAGCCTCGGTACTTTATTATTTTTTTTCGAGGAAAGAGTCTTTTTTTGATTCCTGATGTGACTCTCTTGCTCTTTTAGCGGACGATTCGCTTCTAGTTTCCATATTTTAAATTTATTAAGTTTTCTTTATACTTTATTTTCGCAGTTTATGTTGTTATTGTTTGTTTTGATGCTAATTGTATTTTAGGTTTTTATTTAGGTATATTAAATTATTTGGTAAAAAAACAGTATTTTATTTATATTTTTATAATAGTCTATAGAGATTTTTTCCCAGTTTACAAGTAAAAGTGTACAAAGTAAAAATTTATTCAAAATTAACACAAATTTAAATTGTTTTATTAAACTGCAAAAACACTGTAATGCTCCTGTAAGTATATTCGATGTGCGTTTTTCACTAAATACATCAGCAAAAATACAAAATTAATATTCTTATTTAAAAACAAAGTAAATGTTTAATTTTAACATCTAAAACTGAATGTATATAAATATATATATTTTTTCCAAAGTTTAATACAACTATGTGCATTTCAGCTGCGGTGCGGAAATATTTTGAAAAACCAACATTTATACAAATTTGTTTACTAATACATTCTTAGACTTAGGTTTTTTTTTGACACAAGACTTAGGTTTTTGACATTTCAGTTGGCTATCTATGTGTAATTTATGATTGAAACTAGCTCCTTTTTTGTATCATGACCATAAGTTGAATGCTCAAAAAACGTAAACGTAGAAAACTAATTAATTATTTCTGTAATTTAAAATAATGTTTTAAGAATCACAGAGCACAGTAAAAAAATTTCGCTCTTTTTTGCGTAGGCGTTGGCTTAATAGTCAGAAGTGTATCCAAAATATTCTCCAAATTTTGCTTCAAATATTTAAAATTCCTTTGTTAAGGATTGAAATTTTCCAGCACTCGGACTTTCATATTATTTTAAACTTTTTGTAATTGCAAAATTTATTTATATCTGTAGACTTGCTTCTTTTTCTCGATCTGGTCATTCTTCAGTGTCATCGTTAATATTTCCAAAGTAGTAAACAAAAACCTGGGAGCTAATTCAGCAGATAATAATGTAGAATCTTCTCGGCTAAGAGTTTCAATTGTAATCTGAAGTGGTTTTACTGTTGCTAATATTATTTTAGCAACCTCAACATAGTCGTCATTCCACAAATTATTCAAATTTATTACAATCAATAATGTGTTTTTGATTAGGTCGCTAATTCTTACAAATCTTTCTACCATAGCTTCTATAGTATTACATCTAGTAGAACAATCTAAGATTATCATTAGCTCTTTTTTCTCCTCTTCCACTACATATTTTGAAACATTTTTTATATTTTTCGTATTGATTTAACAGCTTTTTCGATTTTTTTTCTTTTTTTTAAAGAGAAGTACCACTCAGGCAGTTAATGCCTACATAAACTGTGGTACTTCCTTTGGAAAGGGATAGTAGTAGATAAGACAGATGGTTAGTGATAGTAAAGCTTCGATTCTGGCAACACTACAATTGCTCGTTATGCTTATTTTTAGAACAGTATTGCAGCGCCTCTGGTGTTATTTAGGCGAATTAGTTTGAAGATAGCATAGCCAATTTATAATTATTTTACTTCGCCGGCGATTTAGTGCTATGTGGTAATACCGGCGAAGGAGGGCGCTGTAATATGCATTATTATAAAGAAAAATTAATACATATCAGAATAATTGATGTTGCCAAGGCTGAGATTTGAACTCGTGACCATTGCTTAGTAGTCAACGTGCTAACCACTTAAGCTACAGCACCCTCTAAATTTGGGGTTGCAAATAAAAATTTACGTATTCCTCAACTTCTATATCAGAATCATCAGAGTTATTATTTTCCTTTTCTGAATTTGTATTTTAGATATATTATCAGATTTCAGTTCATCAATACAATCAAAGTTATTAGAATGCCTCTTCTTGGTATAAAATAAAATTTGTTGATTTGTGTTATACCTAGCTTGATAAATTAAAGAGGTAAATGTTTTATTGCGGAACGGTTTTTTGACCACTGTTTAGATTTTGATGTGTTTTATTTGGTAAATGAGGTATGTTGCACGTAGGCAAAAAGGGTAAATTTCTTTTCAAATAATATAAACTTAAAAAATCCAAAACACGTGTATTTTGTTTTTCTGATAATACAAAAATCAGACAAATCGCTGTTAATGAGTGATAGTGGGTTATAATTTTCAACCTCATGCTGATAACAACAAGATATATGCAGGTGTTTTTTATGCTATTGACTATTGAATTATATACACTTTTAAACTTTGTATTGCATTTCTTTAGATTTTCTAGGGGATGCTGATCACATAAAAAGTTTTTTTTTATAATTGTTTGAGCTTGCAACTTCTTTGATAAAAATCCAAGAAGGCAGCTACACCTGCTGCTCTGATGAAAATCCAAGTCAATAAGAAGACTGATTTTTCTTTTTTAATAAAAAACAATTTGACAATTTTATTAAATGAACTATTTGCTACAAAGTTTAAAAGTTGTGTGTCTTATAAAATAATTGTGTTACAATACAAAACAAATTTCAAGGCCTACTTTGTTCAATATAAATATGTTTTATTTAAAATTTAATTCAAAATAAAAATGTTTTTCAAAGCCTACTGTTTTATTATAATTGTAACATAAGAAAAGTTTTTCTTTAAATATTTTCAAAGCCTACTACTGAAATATAAATGTTGAATATGGAAAGTACTTTTGTTTAAAGTATATTTCCAACACTCCTCCTCAACATGTATATTTTTACAAACTAAAATTAGTCTTTTAAATTTAAAAGGTTAACAAAATTATTGTGTTTTACTTTACTCAAATTTTTCGTAAATATGTCTGCAACCATATTTTCTGTTGGACAATATTTCAAAGAGATTTCTTTATTGTTTACTACTTCTCTAATGTAGTGATATTTTATATCTATATGCTTACTACGGTTGTGGAATACCGGGTTTGTTGCTAACTTTAAAGCCCCTTGATTATCCACGTTTAACTCAACACTATCTTTGTTTAAGAAACCAAGTTCTTGTAGCAATCTCCTCAGATATACCGCTTCTTTTAACGCGTTTGAAATAGACATATACTCAGCTTCAGTGCTGCTTAAAGCTGTGGTGGGTTGTTTTTTCGACTCCCAAGATATTGCACAGTTTCCAAGAAAAAATACATAGCCAGAATGTGACTTACGGTCAGTTGTACATCCACCCCAATCTGCATCTGCATAACCTATCAGTTTATTATTTCCTTTGCAAAATTTCAATTTAAGATTTGAAGTTCCTTTCAGATATCTTAGAATATGTTTTGCAGCTGTAAAATGTTCCACATATGGATTAACATTTCTTTGAGCCAGTTTATTGACGGAATGCAGTATATCCGGTCTTGTGGTTAATGCCAAATATAATAAAGCTCCAATAAGCGATTGATATAAGGTACTATCCACCTTTTTAGATTGTTCATCGCATTTTATTTGATAATTTGGTTCTAAGGGTACGGATGATGGCTTACAATTCTCCATTTTATATTCTTCTAACAAATTTTTAATATATGCTTCTTGGCTTATTTCAATATCACCTGTTTCACCGTCACGTTCAACCTTCATGCCCAAAAAGTGTTCCAATAAACCTTTGTCCGACACTTCAAATACTTTATTAATTTCATATTTAAACTTTAATATTTCTTCCTTTTCCTTGCATCCAACAATTAAATCGTCGACGTAAACTGCAACAATAATTAAATTATTATTTTGAATTTTTTGATATAAACATGGTTCGTTATCGCATCTTTTAAATCCCATTTTACACAATACTTCATTTAATTTAAGGTTCCATTCCCTACCGGCTTGCTTTAAACCGTATATGGATTTGTGAAGACGTAAAACTTTATTTGGGTAAATTTTGTTTTCGAACCCTTTCGGTTGTTGCATGTAAATTTCATCGTTCAGATTTCCATTTAGATATGCTGTTACTACGTCTAACTGATGTAAGTGCATCTTATGCTCAACTGCTAAAGCTAAAATCATTCTTATGGTTTCATATCTTATAACAGGAGAAAATGTTTCTTCATAGTTAATACCATATTTTTGACTGCAACCTTTAGCTACTAATCTTGCCTTGAAACGTTCGATTTTACCTTCGCTGTTTTTCTTCAAAGTATATACCCATTTACTTTTAATCACTTTTTGATTTTCTGGCAAATCTTCTAAAGACCATGTTCCTTTCCGTTCTAATAACGAAATTTCTTTTTCCATAGCCTCTTTCCACTTACTACTGTTTTGACTGGATAATGCCTCTTCGAAAGTTCTTGGAATTTGTTCCTCCACCGCATTATTCAGTTTTTGAGGAATCTTTCTAGGACGACCTGGCTTTCCATTTCTATAAATTTTTGGTCTACCTGGGCCACGTTTAACTGGTCCATTAAATGGTACAACTTCATCAATAGAACTATCGCTATTTACTTGTTCTGCCTCTGAATATAAAAAATCATCGCTATCTAAATTTCTGCAGATTTCCTTATTTTCCATATTATGTGTTTGTTGCTGCTCTTTATTATTTACTTCATTAATAGCCTCATCAAAATTAATAAAATCCTCTTTTCTATTATTACTTTCTTCTTCTGGCAATTTACTTTCATTGAACAAAACATTACGGCGCTCAATAACTTCACGATTTTCCTTATCATATAAACGATATGCCTTAGATACACGTGAATATCCTACCATCACCATATTTGAACCCTTTGGATCGAATTTTCCTTTCTTTTTATTTAAAACAACTACATTTGAACCAAAAATTTTCAAATGTTTGACACTTGGCTTACGACCTGTCCATATCTCATGTGGTGTTTTGCAATCTAGGAATTTTGTTGGAGACCTATTACGTAAATAAGCCGCTGTTGCCACTGCTTCAGCCCAGAGATTTTGACTTAGACCAGAATCTACTAACATACAACGGGCCATTTCTACTATTGTGCGGTTAACTCTTTCTGCCACTCCATTCTGTTGTGGCTAAATTCTTTACTAAGATATTCTCCACCGTTGTCACTACGAAGACATTTTATTTTGCGATTTGTTTGTCGTTCTACTAATTCTTTAAACATTTTAAATTTTTCAAAAACTTCGCTTTTGTATTTTAGAAAATAAACAAAAATTTTTCTTGATTTGTCATCTATGAATGTCAGGAAATATTTTGATCCACCAATTGAATCAATATTCATAGGACCACATACATCTGAATGTATTAAATCTAATAACTCACCAGATTTAGTTTCCGATTGTTTAGGAAAGTTAAGGGCATGAATTTTACTGACCATACAAGTTTGACATGGGTCATCAACTTCTTTATATAAATTCATTCCGTTCACCATACTTTTCTTTGACAATTCGTACAAACTTTGGTAGTTTAAATGTCCATATCTGCGATGCCACATTTCATTGTTTGAACGTATTGAACATATTTTAGCAGTTGGTACCTCCTGATTAAACACGAACAGATTTTCTTCTCTTCTAGCTTTTAAAACTAATTCGCCATAAACACCGGTAAAAACAGCTCCATTTTCACTGAATTTGATTTTTCCGCCATATTGAACAACCTTGCTGACAGATAAAACATTTCCATTCAAATCTGGAGAATATAACACATCTTTAAGTTCAATTTTAATATTATTTACAAAAATATTAACAGTTCCAATTCCTTCGGCAACAATTGATTTCTTATTTGCTAACATGATATTGTCATTACATTTATTAAATTTTGAAAACAAATTACGATTTGAACACATATGACTTGTAGCTCCACTATCAATGTACCAGGATATTGTTGTACTTACATTTTTTGATTTCACCATTGCAACTAAGGAGTAAGATTTTGCTTCATCACCTTTTGAATTGCACTTGTTAGCGTAATGCCCCTTTTTACCGCATATAAAGCAATGTCCTTTCATTACCTTTGTGTTTTCCTTACTTGAATTTTTCTTGTACCGCATTTCATTTTTTGTAGCACCAAAAGCTTGCTGTACTGTAAATGATTCCTTCTGTTGGTTGCGACGTTCTTGCTCTTCAATTAGCTTGATTTTTAATGCTCCTAATGCTGGCAAAGAATCTCTCGTCTCCATTGCTACAATAAAATTTTCATATTCCATCGGAAGACTCGATAATAAAATGATGACAAGTAATTCTTCTTGCATACGTATTCCAACGTCGGCTAATTTCTCCGTAATATCACTAAAAAGATTTAAATATTCAGCCATATCTTTGCTGTTCTTCATGTTTAAGTTTAACAGCTTTTTGTACAAGGCAACCTTCTGCATTGGGCCGCTAGGTTTGTACACTTCTGCAAGTTTATTCCAGGCATCTTTAGATTTCTTAAAATTCTTGATATAATTCAGCTGGGTTGACTTTACACTTAACAAAATCGTTGCCAGGGCTCTTTCATCATTTGCTTCCCATTCCAATATTTTGTCGCGACTCCATGTTGAATCTACTTCTTCACCGCCATTCACATACTTCCAAAAACCAGAATGAATTAAGACGCTTCTCATATGAATGCTCCATGTCTCGTAATTCTTCTCGTCCAGTTTTTCAATTTGATATAATGACGACGATGCCATCTTCAGAATCTTGCACAACTTCTTTCGTATTTGATTAATATTTCACAAAATAGTTCTTTATCCCAAACTGTGTGTCTGGGCCCATAACCTGATGAAAATCCAAGTCAATAAGAAGACTGATTTTTCTTTTTTAATAAAAAACAATTTGACAATTTTATTAAATGAACTATTTGCTGCAAAGTTTAAAAGTTGTGTGTCTTATAAAATAATTGTGTTACAATACAAAACAAATTTCAAGGCCTACTTTGTTCAATATAAATATGTTTTATTTAAAATTTAATTCAAAATAAAAATGTTTTTCAAAGCCTACTGTTTTATTATAATTGTAACATAAGAAAAGTTTTTCTTTAAATATTTTCAAAGCCTACTACTGAAATATAAATGTTGAATATGGAAAGTACTTTTGTTTAAAGTATATTTCCAACATGCTCGTTGTGGTGCTGCAAAAGGAACGCTGCGTAACCGAAGTTACGGTCGCTACAACCGTTGCCAAATTAAACCGCTGATTTAAATTAATTAAACCGTTAATTTGTGGTCACAGTCTGTTAGGAAGCTTTTTGCTACCAAGTTAAATATATTGTTGCCAATGTACCAAATAAATTATTGTATGCGTTCATTAAAATAAATATGAAAGGAAATATGTATGTATATATATATATATATATATATATATATATATATATATATGTGAATAAAAAAATAGTTTGCTAATATGAGTTGTAATTAATTATTTAAATTAATAAATTAATTATTGCTTATTGCAAAAAATATTTTGCCTGCGGCGCCTAATTCTAAAATTTTACAATAAACACATTTATAACAATAATTATAAATACATATACTTCAACTCATATAAGTAGTTTATTTATAACATTATAACTAGAAATATTTACTAGTATAAAAGAAACAAAACAGATTCTACTTTTTCGCCGATATCATTTACTTAAATAATCAGAAGCTTTTTAAGGACAGCCGTCTTGAAGCAAGCACTAAAAAATTTGTGAATTCGTAAAGTTCGTGAATTCGCATGCAATCCATGATGTTGTTGAAAAATATGTTTCTGGAACGCTAAACGGCTTATGCTAACACAAAAATGACCTCGAATACTTTCTAATGAATAAACTAATTGATGTCATGCTTATTTCAGAAACTCGTTTGACAGCAAACAGTTTCTTTAAATTCCATGGTTATATATTTTATGACACTAAGGACCCTCGTGGGAGGGAATGTGGCGGTTCGGCTATTCTGATACTCGGCTCAAACACTATTTACTGCATAATTTCTGTGAGAATTACATGCAAGCAACAAATATCTGCCTCGAAGATTTTCATCAAAATATGGTTATATCTTTAATTTATCCCCCTCCTAGATTTGCGATATCGGAAAGTCAGTACCGCTAGGAACACTACAAGATGTTAATCAATGTCTTACCGATTTTAATAATAACCTCAAAACAGCCACACAACATGCAACGCATACCCGACGAGATTTGTAGATATCGAAGGCCTGTTGACTGAAAAAAATGAGAAATAGAAGAGAGCAGTAATTACACAGATCTCCTCAATTGAAAAATAAATTAAAAGAAATTACAAAACGACTTAAATAACTACTAGAATCGCGAAGAATTGCATCCCTGGAAAACTACTTGGCAAATACTTGACGCAACTTCACAATCAGATTACTTATAATGGCGTACAAGAAAAAAACTTATAAGTAAGCCTCCTTTGCGTACCTTATCTGGTGGCTGTGGACGAAATTAAATCGAAAAAGGCATTTTTTTTGTTGCCCATCTAAAAAATGTATTTACTCCGAACAAATCTACTGATATAATTGAGAAGACTAGTTATCGTAGTAAAAAAGACCCTTGAGTGGAAAACTACTTTTCTGCGCTTTTCATCGACACGTTTAACGAAGTATGGCATGAAGGGTTACTATATAAGTTAAAGCTTAACATAAGCTACGAGGCACTGCCTTAGCCTCAAACTTAGAAAAAATTCAAAGGCGCCAAAATGATTACAGTCGCACACTGGTATATAAAAAACTTGAACATGCATAAAGATCTAAACATTCCATAATTTGAAAAAGCTATAAACGCATCCAAATCCTGCTTCTCTTAGCTGAACATTAGAAGAATAGCCTTTTTATATACACTCTAAAATATTGCATAAAATTAAGGATAACATAGTGTTTAAATTGTTGTTGTGGGTATTTATAACACACAAAAAACACATATATGTAAGTCGATTACGGATAGAAACCGTTGCGAGTTTCCAAAACTATTTTACTGCCAAATAGTAATGATATTAGCAACCGTGTTTTTCTAGCTGCTTTGAAGATTTTTCAATTCAAAAAGGCTTGTTATCAGAAAAGTAAGAATGTTTGTTATTAATTTATTTTTTAATTAAAATTAAATACATTTTTTCCTGTAGATTAAAAAATGGTAAAAGTTTACAAGACAACAATTTGAGCTATTAATACAATGATGAACGTTTTGAATTTAAATCAAAGCCGCGAATCAATTGAGTAGCGATACTCTAAGTGATGAGGTTAGCGTAAGTAACTATATTAATAATAATAATAATATGTACCATGCTATAAATACTTGTAGTTTAAAACAAGAACTAAAAATGACAACTTTTGCTGCCGAAGCTGCCGTCTTTTCTGCTCTCTTCTTGTAGTGTAGGTGGTAGTTGTAGTAGTACTAGTGGTATTGCTGCCGGCATTAATAATAACAGTAATCATCAATATTATCACAATATTGACATTATTAATTACAATGTAGTTGATAATATATACACCACTGATGCAAAGTCGAATCCAGCATGTAAATACGGCAGCTATCAGTGTTAGTGATCAATATCCTGGTCTTATATCCTCATATTCTCAAAACGATAACATTCTAATCGGTGAGTTTGATCAGCATGATAAATAGCTAAAATACGTAAACAACAAGAAGGTCTCAACAAGAAAGGCTGCAGCCGAAGAAGTTTCTCTGGAGAATGTTCAGACATCAATGGTGGCGTTGCTTCACCAGTAACAACACGTTCTCTCTTATTACTGATGTGATTTTATTTCTAAATTTTTAGATGTCTATATATTAATCAAACAAAAATAATGGTTCTGTTATAACTGATCCAATAAATATTTTTACATTCAATTCTTAACTTAACTTAATTTAAATTTTCCATTTTTTACATCTGTTGTAATGTAATTTTTAATATTAATGAACATACCTTATTTATGGTAATGTTGTAGTTGTCTTAACATGTTTAATTATATGTGTACGAGATTATAAAAAATTCCATAAGTATACATAAGGAAACTTTAGTTAATATTAATATTGGTATACTATAGAATTTATTATAATAAATGTAATTTAACATATATGTACATATATTAAACTAGCTGATCCAGTCCGCGTTGCTGGCCCTAAGCAAACATTAGTGTTGTATTACCCCACGATTTAAATTGAACTTTTAACGAAATTTACGGCCTTTAAATAAAAATCCATGGAATACCTATCATAAGGCAAGCGGATAGACAATGTTTTTTTATTTGGTGTAAAAACGATTAAATTTTTGGCGTGCTGGCCGTGTGAAAAACATGAATTTTCCAAAATTAAGCCAGCAAAAGTCAATTATTGTGCTTTGTTGATGGTAATAGCAAAGGCAAGACACAAAGGGAATTTGAGCCGCTTAAATTGGAATGATAAATCTTTGGAAATCATCGGAATTCGTGGAATAAGTACGTCTTCGCCTTTGAATCTGCCACCGGTGATTGTGGCCTCGATTAAATTTGGTGAACAATTTTTGGTGCGTTAATATTACTACATGCATGGTTGCATTCCGGGTGGTTCCAATGAATTCAAAAATTAAGTGGGATAATTGACGGCTTCTTCTTCTTCATCCGTTATTGTATCGATCGATTTGTATTTGATTAATTTGCCGGGCAGTTTCAGCGCGGAATATCTTGTGTTATCGAATGATGAAAATATGCCGAAAACTCGGATTTTTGAAGGCAACATTTCGAAAGTTTTAAAATTTTGATATTGGATCATTATTTACATAGGTTTTTTGTAAATATCTTCGGAACTACATAACCAATTTAAGAGTTTGTTATCTAGTTTTGAAAGACTTGAGAACGGCTTTAAAAAAAAAAAAAAAAATAAATATATGCATGTCATTGGTGGTGCCATATGAAAATTTGATTTTTCCACGCCCCTCCGTCCGCAGATCGAAAATCAAAAATCAGACTTCACAGTGTCACCCGCCTGAATATTCTTAAGATTCCCTGAAAATTTCATCAAAATCGGCCTAGCCGTTTTGGAGTCCATACGTTACATACATACACACATCCTGTTTTATATATATATGTAGATGCATTGTTATTTAACGAAAAATGTAGGAAATTGAACAAAGAGGAAAAAATTAAACAAAATAATTAAACACATTTTGTTCAAAGTTCAAAAAAAAATGTTTAAAAATATAATGTATAATTTTTGGTCGAAAATTTTCAGTAAAGTATTGCTACTATAATCGACTTAATTTTCAACAAAAGTGGTTTAGAATGTATATATCTGCAACCGTGAAACATTTTATTGCCCGGCGCTGGACTTCACAAGTATATTTTTTTGGTGCCCGGTAGGCTAGTAGGTACTACCTACTAGGTAGTGTGCTAGTCTATCAGCCTGGGGGTTGCGGGTTCGATTTCCACCAAAGAATCTGGGTGTTTCTCTACAAAGAGTAAAGTTGTTTGTTACTATGCTCTATAATTTAAGTTAGAATATAATTTGTAATTGTATGTATTGTAACATTTAATAAACAAATAAAAAATAATTTAATTTTCTGAGTACTTATTGTTAGTTCTAATATTTGAAGACACAATAGTACTTATTGTTAGTAAATAACAGTTATAAAAAATTAAACAGGAAAACTCTTTATGTTGGTCATATACCAATAAATTTGTATTGACGAACTCTTTCAAAATCAATGGTGATCTTTAAAAAATCAATCTTATATCCATAGTTAAGAGTTATTTTTCAACGAAAAAATAAAAGTTCGAATGAAACTCTTAAAAAGAGAGTTTTATTTTGCCGTCATAAAATAAATTTTTTAAGAGATTGTACGCCATGGAAACCTTAAACCAACGCCAAGGCATATTTAACCAGGTGACTGCACAAGGCGGAGCTAATATTAAAGAGAAATTTTTTCAATTTTTTTTAAATGCAGTTTGACATTAATCAGGTTTTTTAAGAGAGAATAATATCTATTTTACTGTCAAAAACCATCTAAAAAAAATTCAAAAAATTTTTTGCTCAAATTTCCTCTTGACCAACGCTATATCCAGATTATCCTCTTCAAAACAACGCATATTAATGCTTTGCTGTATATGCCAGCTTTTTTCGGTTTACCCTTCGCCGTCTCCTCTCCTGCATCTGTCTCTCACGTTTAGTCATGAGCTGCAGAGACTTCGACTTGACGTTAAAGGAACGGTTTATGTTCCTTCTTCCGAATAGCACTTACATAAGCCCACAAGACCTGATATGACAACCGAAGTTCGTAAAGGGATTAACCGCTTTAGCTCTAGCGAGGCTTCCCTATCGGAATATCACGGTTAAACGCCTTAGGAGAACATTTGGAGTTTCACTTCTCCACCCCTTTCGAGACATACATACTGTTCATACCTTTTGGATTCTTCTCTTGGAATACTAAGACCCCAGTTTCTTGAGATATTAACACTTCCGCCTCTTGCGAGGATTCCTGGTTTTCCCTTTCGGATTCCCACAGTCAAGTTTTTATTTAAAAAAATAAAATTCCATAATTCGTGGGATTAATTATCCAACAAATTGTGGAAAAAATTATGTCCACCCACACACAGCTTCTTATGTGCGGGTAAGTCTGTATTGAAACTGGAGCTCGATAGGTTTCCAAAGTTCTTATACTAAATCCCAAGGCCCCTCTTGGTCACGCATCCCTAGCGTATGCTGTTCCATCGTAGATTGGTGATTTTTTATAAGACCAGTTTCACAAACTAACTTCGCTCAACTCCAGACCTCTGTGGGAGCGAAGAATTGAAGCAAAAAATCTGTATTCTCTAAAACTTCCCTGTCAAACTGGCCCAAGAGAGTCGGCAGGCACGATTTTAATTATTTTCAATAAGTCAAACATGTGGTGATGGCAATTTCTACTACTTTCAATTACTCGATACAACTCAATACTTTTCAATTGGGTACACAATACTTCCGTTTACATACAAGCAGAGGAAATCTATCGACGTGGTTGTCATATATTGTTATAAATTTATATCTAGAAATACTATGGTAAAAGTATCGATTAACTACTTTTGTGTATTGAGTACCTAAAAAAATGATCGAATATCGAGTACCCGGTACCAACTACTCAATACTTTGCCAGCACTACAAACATGCCATCGCCGAAGTGATATCTGATCTACGCTCCAGAGTCATCGGTAGGTCATTAAAATAATAAATGTATGTACGTAAATACATCCATATATTATTGACATCGAACTGGAAATTTGTTTTATTTGATTTTAATATCTACTTACCCCTATTAAGAAATCTTTGTATACATACATACTCGTTGGTATATACAGATGAAACTTGAAGTCAAGCTTGAGTTCATTTTATGCTCTCTGAGAAAGAATAGTTTAAATTACAAATTGGGTGATTAAGCAGAATGGAATGCATTTTCTATACAGCTATATCCGTCATCAGCACTCTTCATATCTATCAACTTTGGGTAGTGTTTAGTTGTAAGCATCATCTTTTTAACCAAGCAAACTCACATAAAGGAATACCAGAAAAAACTATTACAAATTAAAACTAAAAAAAAAATTTTTTTTCGCCCACCCTAATGTACATTAGGCTGGAACGTTGGTATCAGAGAATTACAAAAGTATCATTTTTAGTACTTATTAAGTATTTGAGGCGAAACATGTATAAATGTGTATAGCTACAGCTCAAACAACATATCATACACACATACTCATTTCAATTTAAATAACTACAAGTATAGGCAGAGAATATGTGTACTTGTTCATTATTTAAGTATAAGTAAAAGTTGGATAAAGTATTGTAAATACAGAGTAGGAATAATTACAAGTATGTTAATACTCTAAGTATACTTACAGTATTTTATAAATATATGTAATTATATGTATTAATTATTTTACAATTTAAAAATACGTTTATTCATTCCTTCATCCTAATATACAAATTATTTTGGTTCTCCATACTTAACCAATGTTAAACAAAATATTGCCAAACATCATCCACCTTTTTATACACACAATTCCTAAAAGTAGTTGTTTTACTTATATTATAGTATAATACATAAGTACTTTTCCATACTTGTAAGTATTAGGTAGTTATAAGTATGGGTATGACAGATACCCATCACATTATCTACCTACAACCAGTTGTACTCATAAATGCATTACTTATACACTTTTAAGTTCGTTGTGTATAAATAATGTTTGTTATAAGTATTGAGTACACCCATACTTATTTCACTGCAAATATGTATGTGTAGGTATTTTCTGTGTTATAAGTATAGGTATAACTAATACCCAAAAATATGTGTAAATACTTGACTACATTTATTTTATAAGTACTTTTTGTCAGTCTCTGGTTGGTATAGGGCAAAAAATATGTTTTTGTACTATCTGTTCTAATAGTGAATAAAATTTGTCATTTTACGTGAGAAGTTTTATTGTGATAGAACCACATCTTGAGGTGCCGCATAAGCTTTGAACATAATTTGTTCTCTTTAAATCTTATAGAGTAATGTTTTTATTTTATGGATGGTTTTTTTTGTTTATTATTTTAATTTCATATAACTACGCCTAAAATAATGCAGAACACAAATATTGTTTGTCCATCGTCATTTTATAACTTTTATTTTTCATGTTTTAATTAATACCTAAGTGGAGTATTAAAACACTAAAAATATGTTTTTTTAATTTACTTTTTTCTTTGTTGTAGTAAGATAGGAGTAGATATGATATTGTAATGATTTTTCTTTGACTAAAACTTTTTTGGTGTATTTAGAATGGTATTGAAATTTGCTAAATTTCAATATATTTAGATCTGCGGCACCTCTTACCCTACTCGTGATCAAACTTTACAATTAAGTTAACAATAGCAAATGGCAACTTTTTATTACTACTATTACATATTGAAATTGAAAAAAATATTTTTTCGTTCACCCCTAATGTACACCCATTCATATACATATGTAAGTATACATTCACATGTGTTTTGAAAGCTTTTGTTTTAAATATAGCTAAATGATACAGTTGCATGCATTTGCTCTTCTCATACATATATGCACGTGCATACTGCATACATACATATGTATGTATGTATGTATGTATGTATGTATGTATGTATGTATGTATGTATGTATATATGTATGTATGTAGCTATGTACTTATTTAACTGTGTGAACGCTCTTGTGAATAGACTTCGAAAACTAGGCCAAATGTAAGTTAACATTTTTAACAGCTTCTGCTTTTGTTGCAAAATGTATGCAATTAGTCTATGTTAAATCTATCGCTGGACCAATTCAGTTCCGATTCATCTTTCGGTTAAGAGGGCAGTGCACTTTGTGAATTTTCTTCAAACGAAGTAGAACGTATATTGTGCTGCATCGTGTTGTTCTCGCAGTTGATAAATAATTAAAAATAATATCTTGCAGAATGATTGTTAACTCACATTCAACTTTAAATAAATAATATTAAAATACATAAATACACTTTATTTGGAATTCGATTGAAAAAGCAAGAAATACCTTTAATAAATATGCACATATGTATGCACATATTGTAAGTTTTGTATAGACAAGTTTGTTTGCTTTTTGACATGACCTCACTTTTGGCATATTTAAATGTACATATGTATGTATGCATATGTGTCATATTAAAAAAGAAAACAATTTAAAAAACGCGTAGAAATATTGCAGAACATCGTTAAATAATTGTGCAACGCCCGTTTATGTATTTTATAAGACACAATATAAAAGCGAAATTAAATTTAAGCGAAATTAAATTTAAATATATTTTATATTTTTGACTCAAACTAAGTTATGTGAATTTTTGAAACAACCTCGCCTTCCTCTGTTTTACTCATGACTACATGCATACATACAGGAAAAATTTTTAAAGAAAAAATTATTTGAAATTTATTAAAATTTAAAATTGATTGCTCTTAAAATGTGCATGTTTGTTATTTGTTTGCTGTATACAGAAAAAAGGAAAGATGCATCTGGGAACAAAAATGTAGTAACAACTATTCCCGTTTCAGTTAAAAAACGTGCATCATCAGCATCTTCATCGAAACCAAACAATTTGTTATCTTCATCATCGTCATCCTGTTTATCATCTGGTTATATTTATTCGCCAGCAAATAGTTTAGATGCAGCAGCAATAATATTGCCAATTACAAGAATGAAAATTACAAAACCAATATTATCATTAAATCAAACTTCGAAACTCATATCTCCCACCGTTTTGTATCCGGAATGTCCCAAGTATACAGCTTGGCTATAATTAAATAAACGAACTTTAATTCACTCAGTTTGATTATTCGCACATTTTTCAGTAAATAAGTGCATGTAAATATCTATTATTAAAAATAAACTAAAATACCTATTACACCATTAAAAAATTGGAATAAAAATGCAAAGTCAACCTACCTTCAACGACATCTTTACCACCAACAATGTGTATTATTTTGAATTGAGAGTTGTACCATTAACACAATAGTTACAACGGATTACATACAACCTATTTTTAATGTGTGTTAGTAAGTTTTTGTTGTGTTGTAATCATGTACGAGTTGTTGAAATTATGTACCAGTTCATTTTTTTTCGTAATGTGCTTTAGAACGATGGTATCTCGTGTCCCAAATATACCCGACGTATGTAGGCCAACTTATAACGACAGTAGCAGCATAAGAAAAAGAGGAAGAAATGCTCATATATAACTCAATACTAATTATCCCCCAATGGCCTTGTATTTTTTTGACTCTCTTTTATACAGAACCACACACCCATACAAACACTCCGCCCGTATGTTAAATAACATAAATGTTAAACCAGCACTCACTGGCGATAACTTGTAATACAAATATGAAGACAAAACAGCCCCCAAAATCAACAATCTACAACATTGATTTAGTGAAAAAAAAACACATTTAATCGTATGCGTTAAGCAACACGAACAAACAAAAGAGGAACTCTAAATTCTCCTTCTCTTTAAGAGGATACAATTTCTCTTTTGCTATTAAAAACGTGATTTTTGTACTCGTTTTTATTCCACTAACAGAAGATTATATTTATATTGGTTAAATTGAGATTATGAAACAAACCTTTACTACAAGTTGCATTTAAAAATTCAAATTTTGCTTTTGCTCATTACGAGAAAAATATAACTATTATAACTATGAGTGAGTTGAATCAGAGTTCACATATGTATATTAACACACATTATACTTATTATGCCTAATTGCATCAAACTACAATAACAAGTATAAAACATTGTACAACTATACTCTAAAATGCAACTATAATTATTAATTTTTGATACAAACTACGAATAGTTTAAAATAACTACTAAGAAGTGTTCTAAAATAAGAATTTAATTTAATGTGACACAACGTTTTAACAAAACACAAATAAGTTTAAAAAAGCTAAGAAATCAAACCAGTTGAAAAAATTAAATAAAGCGTCTGAAAAGTATTTTAACGGGCGACAGCAACGGTAACACGATGCATTTAATTAAGTTTAAACGAATTTATAATTAATTGTAATATTTTATTAAAACATAAAACTGTCATTAAAAACATAAAACTTAAAAATGTCTTAGCATTGTTATAGCTTTTATTATAAAAAACTACATCAAATATGAAAATGGATGTGAAACAATCTTTTAAAATCAACCCAACAGACTCGAATATCCTTAATATACGAAAAGAATAGTTTTATACTCATAAAAGAAAGTGCAAATCCTACAAACGTGGATAGCAAAGGCGAAACAATGTGGTCCAATGCTTTATGCACATTGGGCGTCACAAAACCAATTTGCAATTGCCTCAGCATTAGGCAAGTGGCCGCAGCGGCTGCAGCAACTCATGGCGCTGCCATAACTACTGGTCCATCAGCTTCCGGAAACTCTTCAGGGGTAATTAAAAATAAATATGTATTTTTATATTTTTTACATGATCATAATATATTCGTATTTACATATGTAATAGTTTTTGAAAACATTATTATTTTTTTTTTTTTTTGAAACCGGTGAGTTTTGATTTTGAGGCTTGACCAACCACTCCCTCTTTTCTGTATTTAACGACAACATTATAACATAAAACTATAAAAGACATCCTGTTTTGCACAGGGTGGTTTAGAATTAATCATGAACTTTACAATATAAAGCAATAAAAAATATGATTAACTCAAGCCAAACCTGTGTAAAACAAGATAACTACATATACAATTTTTATTAAATATTTGAAAGTTTATTAGTCGAACTATTTAATTTACAGATGAAATTTAAAGTCGAGCTAAAGTTCGTTTTATTCTTTCTAAGAAAGAACAACTTCAATTCCAAATTAATTAATATTCAAGAAAAATTGGAAAAATGCATTTTCTGGACAGCTACGTCCGTCTTTATTTAAGTTGTAAACCAAACTCAGAGAAAGGAATACGAGAAAAATCGCATTCAATCATCTATCGTCTGTTGGTGAGAACGAAGTCTACCACTACATAAAGCATCCCTCTTGTTCGATGTTTTTACTTTAATAAAAACTATTTTTATTTTAGAAAAAAATATTCTTACTTTAATATATGCCAATGGTACACCAATGGCATATTTGGTACAATTTAATCATGTTTATTAAATTGTTAAATGCTAAATTTTTTGAAAAAAAAAACTTTATATTTAACCCATTTTATTATTTATGCCTCACTTCAGGAAAGTATAGTTGCAATACTTAATTTTAAATTAAAGGGTTTTCAGCTAGCCTGGAATGGTAAAAATAAGAAAGTATAGTTGGTACAGTTAATTAAAAAAATGTAGCTATCAAAGTAGTGGTTAGATATATATATATATATATATATATATATATCTAACTATCTACCTATATATATATATATATATATATATATATATATATATATATATAATATATATATATATATATATATATATATATATATATATATATATATATATATATATATATATATATATATATATATATATATATATATATAGGTAGATAGTTAGCTAGATTGATAGATAGCTAGATATTTTAAAATTTGAGAAAATTAACTTTTGTTGACTAAGTTCAATATACAATATTTGTATTAACAGGCTTCCACGATTAGCTGTACTTTAGTACAGTTAATTATTCGTGGCATTAATCAGCCAAGTGAAATCGTTCTGGTTGTCGTGTATAACCTCAATATTACAAGGAAAATTAATAAATGAAAAGAAAATTAAAATATATAATGAAAATAAATACATATAAACTAATTTGTAAAAAAAAGAAAATTTTACAAACTAACAAAAACTAAATAATGAAAAACAATAAAGTATAACATAAATTAAGTAAAGGCTTCACTATGGACTTATTGTCTCCAGAAGCCTTTTTCCATCATACTGCCGTTCTAGATTGAACGGCATAATCAAGAAGAAGAAGGTCAAAACGTGCTAAAAGCACTAATTTTAAAAAAGAACTCTTTTTTTCTTTCTCAGTCTATTTTATTGTTATATTTGTACTTTAAGGTATTTTTTTTTACATTTACAAAAGGTTCACTTAGGTTTTAAAAAAATATACAAATATTTTCATAGGTACATAAATTGTAAACACCCCTGTTCTGTAAATTCACTTTTTTTAGTGTTCTGAAAATCAAAAAATATGTAATTCATGTAAATAATGTAAGCCATTGACTTTTGAATTTGACGCTTCAAAGAGTAGATTACGTTGAAAAAAAACAAATGTGACATTACCTGGTCGAAATCAAAAATATATAAAATTTAATTATTCTAAAAAAGCAATATAAATATTAAACATTAAACAAAATAAATTTGTAAACCAGTGTTATTCAAACTTAACTTCAAATGTAATAAATCGCCCCATTTACAGGAAAATAGGCCATATATTTGATTTTATAAACATATTTTGACTTGATGTATGTAGTTATGTTTTATTTGAAATTATTTTCCCAAGCACGCTTTGTGGTAAGTCATATCTTGAACAGCAGCTGTTTTTTATTTTAAGCCATATTTTACATGAATTGAAATGTTATGAGAGTGACAACAAATTTGAAGGTAAAGGGTAAAACGGGAAAATTTATTGAACAAAGCATAAAGTGCCAAACGCGCTTGTTCATAAGAATAAAGAGCTATTTTAGCTATTTATTTTAAAAAGGTGCTAAAGGGAAAAATTTCGCGTCAGTGGTAGTTAAAAAGAGCTAAAAAAATAGCTCGAAAAGAGCTAAGTTGGCATCACTGCTTGTGTACTTCTTTACAAGTGTTGCCACATTAGGTGGTTATTTGACTAACTTGTCAATTTTCAAATTTCATTATTCTAATTATAAAAGCTTTTGAAGAGTAACAAATAATTTTAAAGTTAACACAAACGATTTTTTTGAAACTATAGCATGAAGTACGCAACATTCTTAATAATTATGTTACAGCAAAAAAAAATAAGTATAACTTAAAATCTCACTTTTGTTTATTATTAGTTATATGATAAAAATCGATCGAGCTTAAGGAAAGGTGTGATAAATTTCGATCGATTGTGAAAGGCATTTTTGAATCTAGACCAGAGGATAAAATTTAAATAACACAAAGAATTTAGAAAATAACATAGATAATTAAAGAAAATGTAATAAAACCTTTTTAAGAAGCTATTTTTGGTACATTCATATTCATAATAATAGAACCAATTTTGTATGAAAAAATACATTTCAAGTAAGTTTTATTTATTTTGAATAATAATTTTATTTATCATAAACAATAATTTAATAATTATTCATAGTATTATAAATATATTTCAAAAACTAAAAATAAATATTTTGGCGATTTTCACTAATTTGAATAAATATATCTAAATATGTATATCCGACAACTCTGTTCTTTACATGCTCTCTTTTTTCGAGAATTCAAACTGATTTAAGGCCAGGGGCACATAGAATCCGTCATACGTTATACTTTAACGTACTCAACTGAAATCAAAGTACCAACGGAAGAGGTTGACACAATGAGTACTTTGCTGACGAATATTAAATCAAAAAAGAAAACACTTGAAAAGCTTTTTTCACCATTTTGCTTTATTATACCCTTCACCACAGGTGGAAAGGGTATATATAAGTTTGTCATTCCATGTGTAATTTCTACAATATTCATTTCCGACCCCATAAAGTATATATATTCTGGATCCTTATACATAGAGAAGTTGATTAAGCAATGTCCGTCTGTCCGTGTTAGTGTTGTAATGTCATTTCCCAAGGCACCAGAAGACATACAAAAAATTTAAGCACACCAATCTGTCAGGCATAGTTTCGAAAATATTGGTATTGCAATTCAGCAACATCGGATCATTCCTTTGGAGGCTACGGGCCAAAAACCACGCCCACCTATATTTTTTACGTTTTTTTTTAATTTTTTTCGGCTTTAATGATTCTGTTTTGCCTTTTTTTGTCAAATAAATATTAGACTGCGACAGGTAGATCGCAAGGAATACATACAGATCTCGGGGGATCAATAACCCCCTGCGAGGGGCGATTTTTGTTTGTTTTTAGATTGGTAGGGTTTTTCTGCTTTGATTTGTATTAGAGACCTTAATAGAAAGCAATAAGCATAGAGGTAGCCAATAGACCCACAGGGTACCCACTGATAAATAGGAGCAGTTAAAAGGACCCCCCATGTGTCAATATGAGGAAATTTTTTTTTTGTAAGGATTTTTTTTTTGCTTTAGTCTGACCATTCTAACTCAATATAGACTGCAGAAAGGTCCTAAATTTAACAAAAAAAAATTTTTTAAAAATTTAAAAAAAAAAAATTTTTAAAAATTTCCAAAAAAAAATTTTTACAAAAAAATTTACAAAACATTTTCAAAAATATATTTTACAAAAAAATATTAAAAAAAAATTTTTTTTTAAAATTTTCCAAAAAATTTTCGAACAAAATTTTACAAAAAATTTTTACACATAATTTAGAAATATTAAAACAAAAATTTCAATATTTCTTTGAAAATGAAAATCATGACTGTAACATAACATATAATTAATATTAAGATTATACATATGTATGTATGTGTGTATATAGAGTAACATATTTTTATACCCTTCACCACAGGTGGAAAGGTTATATATAAGTTTGTCATTCCGTGTGTA
Source organism: Phasia obesa (assembly GCA_949628195.1). Classification (NCBI taxonomy): domain Eukaryota; kingdom Metazoa; phylum Arthropoda; class Insecta; order Diptera; family Tachinidae; genus Phasia; species Phasia obesa. The sequence goes on from OX451219.1 coordinate 64,615,310, forward strand.
ATTTCTACAATATTCATTTCCGACCCCATAAAGTATATATATTCTGGATCCTTATATATAGAGAAGTTGATTAAGCGATGTCCGTCTGTCTGTCTGTCCGTCTATCCGTCTGTCCGTGTTAGTGTGGTAATGTCATTTGCCAAGGCACCAGAAGAGATACAAAAAATTTAAGCACACCAATCTGTCAGGCATAGTTTCGAAAATTTTGGTATTGCAATTCAGCAACATCGGATCATTCCTTTGGAGGCTACGGGCCAAAAACCACGCCCACCTATATTTTTTTTCACATTTTTTCAGGTTTTTTTTTTAAATTTTTTTCAGTTTTAATGATTCTGTTTTGCCTTTTTTTCTCAAATAAATATTAGACTGCGACAGGTAGATCGCAAAGAGTGCATACAGATCTCGGGGGATCAATAACCCCCTGCGAGGGGCGATTTTTGTTTGTTTTTAGATTGGTAGGTTTTTCTGCTTTGATTTGTATTAGTGACCTTAATAGAAAGCAATACACATAGAGGTAGCCAATGGACCCACAGGGTACCCACTGATAAATAGGAGCAGTTAAAAGGACCCCCCATGTGTCAATATGAGGAAATTTTTTTTAAGGATTTTTTTTGCTTTAGTCTGACCATTCTAACTCAATATAGACTGCAGAAAGGTCCTAAATTTAACAAACAAAAATTTTTTAAAAATTTAAAAAAAAAAAATTTTTTAAAAATTTCCAAAAAAAAATTTACAAAACATTTTCAAAAATATATTTTACAGAAAAATATTAAAAAAAATTTTTTTTTAAAAATTTTCCAAAAAATTTTCGAACAAAATTTTACAAAAAATTTTTAAAAAATTATTTTTACAAAAAATTTTTACACACAATTTTAGAAATATTAAAACAAAAATTTCAATATTTCTTTGAAAATGAAAATCATGACTGTAACATAACATATAATTAATATTAAGATTATACATATGTATGTATGTGTGTATATAGAGTAACATATTTTTATACCCTTCACCACAGGTGGAAAGGGTATATATAAGTTTGTCATTCCGTGTGTAATTTCTACAATATTCATTTCCGACCCCATAAAGTATATATATTCTGGATCCTTATACATAAAGAAGTTGATTAAGCGATGTCCGTCTGTCCGTCTATCCGTCTGTCCGTGTTAGTGTGGTAATGTCATTTGCCAAGGCACCAGAAGAGGTACAAAAAATTTAAGCACATCAATCTGTCAGGCATAGTTTCGAAAATTTTGGTATTGCAATTCAGCAACATCGGATCATTCCTTTGGAGGCTACGGGCCAAAAACCACGCCCACCTATATTTTTTTTCACATTTTTTCAGGTTTTTTTTAAATTTTTTTCAGCTTTAATGATTCTGTTTTGCCTTTTTTTCTCAAATAAATATTAGACTGCGACAGGTAGATCGCAAAGAGTGCATACAGATCTCGGGGGATCAATAACCCCCTGCGAGGGGCGATTTTTGTTTGTTTTTAGATTGGTAGGGTTTTTCTGCTTTGATTTGTATTAGTGACCTTAATAGAAAGCAATACACATAGAGGTAACCAATGGACCCACAGTGTACCCACTGATAAATAGGAGCAGTTAAAAGGACCCCCCATGTGTCAATATGAGGAAATTTTTTTTTGTAAGGATTTCTTTTTGCTTTAGTCTGACCATTCTAACTTAATACAGATTGCAGAAAGGTCCTAAATTTAACAAAAAATTTCAATAAAATTAAAAAAAAAAATGTTTGAAAAAATTTAAAAAAAAAAAATTTAAAATTTTTTTACAAGTTTTACAAAAAAATTAACAAAGCATTTTAAAAAGATTTTTCACAGAAAAATATTCGAAAAAAAAAATTTTAAAAATTTTCGAATAAAATTTTACAAAAATTTTTTAAAAATATTTTTACAAAAAATTTTTACACACAATTTTCGAAAAATTTCAATATTTCTTTGAAAATGAAAATCATGACTGTAACATAACATATATTTAATATTAAGAATATACATATGTATGTATGTGTGTATATAGAGTAATATATTTTTATACCCTTCACCACAGGTGGAAAGGGTTTATACATATAAGTTTGTCATTCCGTGTGTAATTTCTACAATATTCATTTCCGACCCCATAAAGTATATATATTCTGGATCCTTATAATACATAAAGAAGTTGATTAAGCGATGTCCGTCTGTCCGTGTTAGTGTGGTAATGTCATTTGCCAAGGCACCAGAAGAGATACAAAAAATTTAAGCACACCAATCTGTCATTTATAGTTTCGAAAATTTTGGTATTGCAATTCAGCAACATCGGATCATTCCTTTGGAGGCTACGGGCCAAAAACCACGCCCACCTATATTTTTTGACGTTTTTTTTAATTTTTTTCGGCTTAAATGATTCTGTTTTGCCTTTTTTTGTCAAATATATATTAGACTGCGACAGGTAGATCGCAAGGAGTGCATACAGATCTCGAGGGATCAATAACCCCCTGCGAGGGCCGATTTTTGTTTGTTTTTAGATTGGCAGGGTTTTTCTGCTTTGATTTGTATTAGAGACCTTAATAGAAAGCAATACAAATAGAGGTAGCCAATGGACCCACAGGGTACCCACTGATAAATAGGAGCAGTTAAAAGGACCCCCATGTGTCAACATGAGAAACATTTTTTTTGTAAGAATTTCTTTTAGCTTTATTCTGACCATTTCAATAAAATCAAAATTAAAAAAAAAAATTAAAAAAAAAAATTTTTTTAAAAAAAATTTAAAATTTTTTTTTCAAAAAAATTTACAAAGCATTTTCAAAAAGATATTTTACAGAAAAATATTCGAAAAAAAAAAATTTTTAAAAATTTTCGAATAAAATTTTTCAAAAAATTTTTAAAAAAATATATTTCAAAAAATTTAAAAAAAATATTTTTACTAAAAATTTTTACACACAATTTTCGAAAAATTAAAACAAAAATTTCAATATTTCTTTGAAAATGAAAATCATGACTATAACATAACATATATTTAATATTAAGAATATACATATGTATGTATGTGTGCATATAGAGTAACATATTTTTTTAAATGCGTTTGATTTTTAAATAGATGATATCTCTGTTTTAAGACCTAGGTGCATTAAACACATAGACATCATCAGGATACCGACTACAAACTGTCAAAAATGAAACGATAATTTTGAAGTCAGCAAAGCTACATGGCTACACGGCCACCGTTGTGGCTGTCGTCAACTTAGGCTAATTTCTATTTTATTCAACAAAAGAAAATGTCACAAAATTTTAAATTACATATACAAACAAAAAGTTTTGGAGGAAATATTTATAATTTTTTAAAAAATTATTTAATTTTATAAAAGCAAAATAAGTATTTCTACAACAATGTCAGAGTTTACGATGTAGCTGTCGGCTTCAATATCATTAAGTAGCTGACAACACGGCGACAATTGTAGCAAACGGAATTTGTTTTCATTTGTCTTCTATTTTTTTAACTCATGAATAATGATTTTTTCTCATACGAATTTATTTAAGTAAAGAGTCAACAATATGGATAACGCTGTACATGTCTGTATAAATAAAATCACAATGGTGAAGGGTATAGAAGATTCGGCACGGCCGAATATAGCACTTTTACTTGTTTTATTTTATTTTATTTTTTTCTATTTCTCAACACAAAAATTTACTTTTGAGAAAGAGATACATAAAAAAACAATTTATAGCTCTAAACTGCTCTCAACGTACGTTAAAAGTTAAAATTTGCCCAACTTTCGTACTTTGCGTTGACGGAGACGTACTGAGTGTGACAACACTCATTAGAAAATCTGTATTTCAACTTTCTTGTACATTAGAAACATGACGTATAACGTATGACGGCCTTTACGTACAAATGACATAATTCGCTCTCAAAAAATTTGTATGACGAATTTAGTAATTCGGTAGGTAATTGGAGGTTGAATTACGAATGAGAAAGCGAATTACGAATAAAGGCTGTAGTGGAAACATATACCATGTTTCCACATCTATTGTACCAAAATTTGGCGTTAATTTAAAGTAGCTCGACAATTTAATCGGACTAATCAAAACTTTTATACACGGGTATTTTAATAAGCAAAAAACTTCTAGCTAGTTCTAGCTACTTTTAAATTTTCAACAAGTTCTTGATCTCAATCCGATAGAGTATGCCTGGCGTTATTTGGAAGAATAATTAGTCATTTAATCGTTAAAAAAAAACCCTACGATTTCTCATTAGAAAGATTGGAAAAATATTTTTTAAATATTATTGTAGGAAAAAGTAAAAAAATATTGAAATAATATAAAAAATTTATTGAACAAATTTTTAATGAAATTGTACCAAAAAAGCATGAAGCGTACCGCTGATTTGTCGATTGTACCAAATTTGTACCACAATCTGACAATGTTTAAATTGCACAGCCCCAATGATAAAATTGTACCAAATCAGAATCAGGGGGCTAATTCTCGCAGTCGAACTCTGCGAGATTTACTCGAAGTTACGATTTTTTCTTACTTTTGGGATTCACTCGTTATCGAGTAAGTTGTATCGATATTTCTGATGATGGAACTCGATGGCGAGCTTACGTACGAACGTAACCGTGCGAGTTTAAATTCGATAGCAAATTTGATGTCGAAATTTTATTTTTAAATAGTTCGTTGGATAAAAAGAAAATGTAAGCTAATTTTTTTTTCATATTAACTTACTTTTATTAATTATAACGTCAAATAGAACAAAAATAAATTTTAGGCAAAAACAAATTCTTGCTGATTTTATGTCTGAATACAGCAAAAGGTGGTCTACCAAATACATGTCAAGGAAAGGCAACAGCTAATAGACTTTGGAAAACCTTGATCAATAAATTAAATGCCTCTGGTCCACCGTTAAAAGATGTAAAAGTTTGGCGAAAAAATTTTTTGTTTCATCCCAACCACCGGGATTGAATTTTATAAATATTAGACACAGCTTCTTTTCCATTTATTTCAGCACTCTTGCGAGTGTTTTTGATAATGTGCTTTGACTAATATTGATAAGAAAATCATTCCCGACGGTTTTTTTTAAAGCCTACGGGAGCCAAAAGCAATGTGGCCAACTGTATTTTTGGTGGTACGGCAGTTGTCAAATGTGCAGTAAAATCCAACTCCTCCAAAATATAGTGTTTGTGTTTAACGGTTCAAAAGATAGGGCCATATATGGGGACACCCTTTAATTTCTAAATTATTGTATACTTGCTATAGTGGACTTTGCAATGCAGGTTCTTTGTAAATTTCAGCTATCTGTCTATACAGTTCAAAAGTTTGGCCATATACATACAATTACATTAACTACTGGGACACCCTTTTATTTCCAAATTCAAATTTTATACTTTTTGAATATTTATACATTTTATTATAACGCTCATAGTAATCGACATTCTGTCAAATTTTCAAGGTTGTGTCTATAACGGTTCAAAAGATAGGCCCATATTGGTAAAATTACGGCACCAATGGGGTCACCCTTTAAATTTATTTTTAATTTTTTTTATTAATTTCTGCTGTTGGGATCTATAGCGACAGGCAATTTTTTAAAAATTTAATTTTACGGTTCCTAATACACGCAAAAAACATGTATGTTGTATGGGGACACCCTTTCATTTTTAATATAATTAACTGTTTTTAAAAATAAAGAAAAAGATTTTAAAATCGGCTCAGAAATGGATGAGTTCTGCGGTTACATACATAAAAAGGCAACAGGCAGACGAATTGATAACCTCCATCTTGAAGTCGGTTAAAAATAGATTTTAAAGAAAAACTCTCAAAATTAAAAATGAAATTGGCACTTCTGTTGATAATATTTTTTTTGCTAACAATAATAAAACAATTGTTCAAGATTTGTTTAATTTTATATTTACATATGACCTAAGCTTGAACAATTGTTTTATTATTATTTGTTATTAATAAAAAAGGTAAAATATAATTAATTAAAATTGGAAAAAATTTTTTTTTACTTTATAAGCATATGTTTTTTGTTTACTAATTTCTAGTGTTGGTAAAGTCTTTTTTTAATCTTTTACAACACTTTACAAAAAATTCGATTCGCAATGTATCGAGTCCCATCATCAGAAAAACTCGTACAATCGAAATTAATTTAGATACAAATTTATTTCGATCACGAGTCCCGTAATTAGCCCCCAGTTGTACTAAAATATGGCACTAAGTGGAAAAAAACAAATTAAACATACATACAGCTCAAAATTAAAATACGACAAAAAAGTCACTTTTAAACATTAATATTGATAAATTTATAAAATGGTTATAATTAACCATTTCTATAAGATATATTTTATTCTGGTCATCCCAACCAATTTTAATGAGTTTTGTTTTTTTTTTGTTATAAATAACCATTATACCAACCAACATTTTTTTTGTTGCAGATAACCATGATATCAACCGAACAGATTTTTTGGTGAAAAATAACCATTTTCATCACACCTTACGTCTGCATTCAGTGATGGCAAAAAACCATCCAATTGTAGAAGGACAGTAAGGAAAAATAAAAACGTGGTTTGTTTGTTGGTGTTTTATTGAAGCTTTAATATTCTGTAATATTATTCTATTAACATGCATAATTCTCATTGTGTTTTGTAGAATTTTATTACTTATAGAGTATTTTTGGCTTCTCTAAAATTAGGAAAGAGGTTTCCTGACGATCTGGCCTGAGCAACCAGTGAAATACGTATAGGGACTAGCTCTTTTCCCCCAACAAATAAATTGCATTTTTATTATAAAACGTTATGGGTAATTAGCATAATATTAAATAATTAACCATTACGTAAGTTTTTTTTCTTTTTTGGTTATCATATCTATATAAATAAAATCAAATATCGTTCGTTGGTAATCGCAACACTTAAGAATAAGTTGTTGTCATTAGTATAGACATTTTTTATATGAATTTACTGATTTTCTTGAGACAAATTCAGTATCAAAAATTTGTATTTTGATTTTTGTATTGTTAATGATAACCAAAGCAAAGAAATTATTTTTATAATTGTTATTTCCAACCAAAAAAATTTTTGTTGACAAAATGGTTATTTAAAATAAAAAAAAAAATTTTTGGTTGATATAATTGTTACTTACAACCAAAAACAAATATTTCTTACTTTAATTGGTTACGTTAACCAAAATAATATATATGCAATAATAATGGTTAAAAATAACGAATATTAAATAAAATGAATTTTTTCGTAACCTTTTTATCTGAAATAAAAAAAATATCAATTATGGTTTTTAATGTCAAGTGCTCACTTCGTTTAAAAGAAACCCGTTTTCACTTATTCGAAGTCCTCATAATTGAAAATACCGGAGAAGTGCAAACTAAATCGTGTAATTTTTCATTTTCGCTTAACCGAATTTGACTGTATACACAATTCATTGGAATTACCAACACATCAAGTGATGCTGTATCCTAATAACTAAAAACATTAGGCCAAAACTGATTTAACCCTAGAAAGATAACGTAATTTTTTTGTACAGTAAAGATAACGTTACGTCTGAAAGACGTATTGTTTCTAACATCCTTTTAAGGACTTTAAAAAAATAAATATTGGCTTAGGAGTTATTGATGTCATTTATTAATTGAATTTTCTCTTTGATAACAAAAAATGTGGTAAATAAATATAATAATAGAAACAAAAAAACAACAAATTCAATAGAGATCAAAAATTAACATTTTATACACAGCCTTTCGCAAAGGACTGAAAAACTGTAATAAAAGGATTAAAAAATATTTTTTTTTAAATTCATTTAACTATTTGTATATAAAAAGCTTTGTGAATAAAAAAATCTTTCTTTTATGCCATTATATGCAAGTGGTGCAGATAACGATACGTCTCCGAGACGCATGTTGTGTAATTTCTCAGAAATATAATCAACTTACCGCACGAAAACAACCACCATTAGCAAGCTTCTGAGATCAACTGAGAATACTGAGCATATAAATTTTCTCTCACTACAAACCACAGAGATGGAGTACAAAATTAAATAGGCATACGTCTGATAGACGTAACTTATCTATGCAGGGTTAAATTAGATGGAATAAGATTATTAAAATAATCCGTCCAATTAACAAAATTTAATATTTTCAACTGTGTTTCAAAAGCATTCAAAGGTGTGTTAGGAATCATAAACATTTTAGAAAACAAAAAAGTTTTCATTTTAAAATGGAAGCTTTTAATATAATTTTTGCAATCTATTTATTAATTCGATAAAAATTGTTTACCCTTTGATAGTAGAATCGTGTATTTTTCAAAAAGTTGTTTTGCACTGTGTAATGAAAAATAGACAAAAAGGCCAACCATTTTAAAAATCGCAGAAAAGTCGACAAATCAAAAAATGGATCACCAAATAGGTCTGAAAATCGCCATGTCAGAAAACCCTCTTTTGGGTACGCTTGGTTCAAGACGATTTATTTTACCAGGTGTGATCGATAGATAGCTGATTGCTAATGTCTTGTCAAAAATACATTATTTTATATAATAATATTTATTTATTTCCATTTCCTGTACAACAAGATTACTTATATATTTAAAGTACAGGAATATATTGTGCGTTGTTACATTTAATACAAAACAATTTATAAACGCCTTATCGCCAAAGAAATTTAAGATATAATCGCGCAACAATTTAAATATGTTATAGGCACATAAAATGAATATAACAAACAAAATTTAAAAGTAAAAATATAAAACTAATTGTTACAAATAAAAAAAAAATTTTTAAAACTGGTTGCGTTACTATTAATTTGTTGTGGGAGAAGATTCCAAAGACGTGCCGCATACACAAAAAATTGCCATTCAGTAACAAGATAACGATGGCACTGGAGATAACGATGGCAAGGGGGATAACGATTCTAGTCAAAGTTTTTGTTTTGTTGTAATTGGTGCCGTAGTGCTCGCACCTTGTATCAATTCGCCTTGGCTTGCATGGTAGAATAATACAAGTGCCATTACCTTACAACAACATCAAAAACCACATGTATTTTTTGAGTAGATTTTTAATTTACAGATGTAAAAAAACAACTGAAATAAAAAAAATACAAAGCAAATTGTGTGTTTTTTCTTTTAGTGCTTTTAATTGTATCCAAGTAAGCACTAAAAAAATTTAAATTCAAGATAAATTATCTTATTGTTTGTTTGTAATTCAAAATGTCAAAAGCCAAAGAAGAAAATAGAGAAGACGTGTACTTATGTATTATTTACTTCTTTTATATTTCACTTTTGCACTGTAAAATTTATGGCATGTCGAGCAACACTACCTAATAATTTTTAAGTTTGACATTTTTAAATTAAAAAAAATAACAATTTATGTATGTATGTATGTTAAAAATATTAAATATCGTGCAAATCAAAATATATAAAAATAAATATAAAGGCATGTCCCAAATTCTGTTCAGTATTGAAATGATTCCATAGCTAATCTTTCTATATGTTTCAATAATACGAAACCACTTTTTATATATTAAATATGGTAACAAACTAAGAATGTAGCGAAACAAAAAATAGCTACTTTGAAAGACAATAAAATTTCAATAAATATTTGTGTTGTACTGCAAAATATCAAAGTAATTCAGTAATTGTTTAAGGCAGAAATATCAATAAAAGATATTCGAATAGTTTACACGGCCAGAAAAATATTAATTCCACATGGAAAACTGAAAGTGGTTTCATTGCGACCAATTTTTTCACATTTTTTATAGAAGCAAAATACGGAATCAATTCTATTTCCGAATGGAATTTAAATTTAGCTCCTTGACATGGCTGATACATTTATAAACGTAAAATAAATATGTAAAAAAATTCTAATAAAACGATAGTACAAAGGTAAAAGGCAAGCTAAAATGCTTATAACAATTGTTTAAACTGTTAAAAACATGCCAACTAAAATAAAAATTAGTTAATTGGGCGCTTTCCTTTAACGTTCTTTAAAGATAACATTCATGCATATACATTTTAATTTCTTCGTGAAAAATAAATATTTTTAATTGTTTATTAAAATAAGCTTGAATTGGATTATACTTTTTACTTGTATAGTACTGTTACTCAAACAGACTGTATTTCAAAACTTGAATCAATTTTTAATTTAATAGAACTGTAATGCAAAGCTTGCATTTAACTGTATCATGAAAAAATATATGTATGTATGTATAAAAAATTAATATGTATACATAGTTAAAAAGGGTAGGATAAAAAAATTCATAGAACGACGCTAAAAATTTCAAACGTGCTGTTTGTAGCCATACATTATCAGCACAACGAAAAAGTACGCGTCAGTAAAAATCAAAAAGAGCTAAGTTGAAATCACTGCAACCCATGCACATTTATTTGGCTGTTATTGGAAATTTCCATTTTACATAATGTTTGTAACTTAGATATTGTGCCATGGTTTAAACTTATAGCACAATTATTTACCAGGTAATCTTATTAATACAGCAGATTAAATATTTCTTTACTAGTAGTGGCGTTTAATTGATGTTTTTAAAATCTTTTTATCTGAAAAAAAAGAACCTGAACCTTACTCATTAGAATTTCTTGCATGCTTTTATATTCCAATAAAATCTGATCAGTTTAGTTAACAAAAGCATGGTGAAGCTATCCATGGATTTGAAAGCTCAACCCAGCGATTCAATTATTTTTTTTAGACTTTAATTTCCCAACAATTTCTTGGAAATTTCTGCCAGATTTATTTTTTTACACTCCAATTAAATCCGATAGCTGGATAGAATAATTTTTAAATGATATGTTTGATTTATGTCTTTATTATGTATATATATATATATATATATATATATATATATATATATATATACATATACTTAGATATGTATGTATATTTTCAGAAAAAGTTTGTAATAAGCGGACATTTAAACGAAAAACTGTTAACTGCAATAATAAAAAGATTATTATCAATATTTGCATTTATGTAATTGTTCTGTGAAAACTTAAATGATCCTTTTGCTTTGTATTTTATAAAATTCGTGGGAAAAAGTAATCACAAGTTACTTAGTGTTGACTTCTATTGGCGGTCCCAACGACTGCCCTGCACTTTTTTCTTTATTTACCTAACCGGAACCTCTGCCGCACACATTAAATTGCTCAGCCTCGGCTTGCTCCTTTCTCATATTTGTTATTTTATTTCAATTGTGGTAGTGTCACAATCACTACAATTCTTATTTGATTGCTTTCTTACAAAATCCAATGAAAATCTTAATACTTAGTATTATAGTGTGAAACAGACTTTAATAACAATTATATTGCTAAGATATTTATGGTTATTCCACAACTTCCAGCAGGAGCTTAAAACTGCACCAAAGTAAAGAGTATGCCTGGAGTTATTCAAAAGAATAATTAAAAAGTTATCTAATTATCAAAAAGACCATACGATTTCTCTCTTGAAAGAATGGAACAATATATCTGCCAAATACATACTGCTGAAAACTGATTGAGGCGAAGCAAAAACGTTCAAATGCTGTAGTTCAGCAAAAAGATCTTGTAACTAAATTACCCATATAAATAAAAGGGTTATCAAAGTAAATAATAAAAATCCTGAACATAAATTAAGACTGTTGCAATTTAGTTAGTTCTAGTCAGGACTGGTGAACTATTAAATTAAAAATTTTTATTATTTATATAAACTGATGTGTTGATTGTACCAAATTTGGTACAATTGTACCACAATTCCCAACACTGATGTTAATTTTTTACTTTGGGCTAAAAGATTTATGTGAATTCCGTCTATCAAAAGATGCAATTTGGCTTTCTTTTTTTAGCACTTATCATGTCCATACTGGATCAGCTTTTCTTTTCATGGCATTCAGAGTTTCAGACTAAATTTTTTTCAGGTAATTTAAAGTAATTTTTGTTTCAATGTAAACGCTTTTATTTTAATTTATTTTATAGGTTTAATTTTTTTCATAAACCTTTTTTTAAAACATAAACTAAAATTAATTAGATGGGTCAAATATTATATACATATGTATGTGTGGTGTATTTTATTAACATTATTATCGATACACAGGCAAGATTCGTCACAATATTGTTAGGAAATACTAAATTGGTGTTGATGTTGTGTTAAAGTGATGTTGCCTCAAAATTGACGATGATGTTGACGGCGCCAAACAGAATAAAGACAATTATTATATTTGGAATTGTTTTTAGTAGAGTTAGTTTAATTTCTCAAAATTGTAAAATGTTCATTTTACATTAAATGGATATTTTTTATTTTTTCAAAATTAATGGAGTAGTCAACACAATGTGGATTTTTGTGCTGAATAGTATGAGCTGCGTGTCGATTCTTCGCAAAAAGTGAAACCATATAAAGATTGAACTAATACACTTTTGTGATATAATCTAAATTAAATATACGCCTAAAAACTCATCATATTTTAAAAATACACTTTTCAGTATTTTCTGTGCTAAAAAGTAATAACAATGCAAAAAAGTATGGTTACTAAAATTATATATTGTTATTTGATGATTATTTTATAAGATTCATATAGTCCAGGAATATAAGATTCATATAGTCCAGACCGAGAGACATTCAAGAATTACACTCATCTTTGTTATCTTGGCTATGATTTTAAGAAAACGTAAAATCAAAAAAAGTTGCTTGCTACTTATCAGGAGTTTCTCCTAGTAATAAATAACCCATATTTTTGTCGAAAAAAACCTTCCACATGATCCTCAACTTCTATTTTACTTCAATATCTAGTTTCATTTACTTAACTATCCCAACTATACCCTAAATCACTTTCCAATATGTACATGTTTTTTTTTTTAATTTTTGTAGTTAACATAAGTGGACCACTGTGCAGAACCACTTTGGAATTATAAATTAGATATTGCAACTACCCTTTCCTAAATTGAGAAATAAACAATGAAATGGGTTAAAAATACAGTTTTTTGTATTTTTAAATAAGAGTAACAGTTGGCATCTAAAATAGTCCGCAACATGGGATTCGTGTACCATTGTACTTTTAAGTTTGTACAAAAAAAAAAAATTTACAAAAAATTGTACAGTTTTACCAACAAGTGTAAAAATAAAACATAAAAAATACGTCATGGCCATAAAACTGCAATCATATTGGCACGATAAGTTTTGGGTTTAAAAAGAATAAATGGTAAAATTGTATTTGATGAAGAAGTCCCGTGCAAATTTTTCGAGTCCTTTAATATAAAAATATTAGACTTCACATCGTTTGTGCAGTGCAAAGGATTCTGTGCACGAATGTATGCTTCTCCGGCCAAGTGCACGTTGGTTTCAATGTACATACATATGTTTCTCCGGCGAAGTGCACGTTGGCTTTATACATATAGCATTTGCGTGGTGTAATGACCAATCCAAACTGTGAATTTCATGCCAATACCATAACAATACATACATTGGCCTACTGGTCAAGATGCAGTTTGGATTCGAAAATAAATAGTAAGGAAATGTTTTAAATACTTAAACCCAAAGATGAACTATATTTTAGTTTGTGTGTAAGGTTCTATATCAGCGGACATAAAACTGGAGACGGATAATGATGAAGACGTAGCAATAGAAGAAAAACCGGCAGGAACATTAGTTCTGGTTTGTCCATAGATGTCATGGTAGATGACAATAATTACGTCTTCTTGGCACTGGAAATGCGCCAATGGAATGTAGCAGCAGTGTGACATCGCAAATTTCACCTAAAGAAGATGCTGGCAAAGGTTTGACCACAAGTCCACACGAAGATATTGTTATGGCTGAAACTGCTTCTATAAACGACGTTAACGTAAGACCAAAGTAAAGGTAAAACGTTTGAGTTGAAATTTTATAGTATTTTAAACTTTTTAGAATACAATGCAAGTGGAGAGTGAAGAAGCAACAATGGTTCCAATTAAAAAACTAAGAATTTTAATTAGTTGTTTTAATTGGACTATATTCCGAAAAATTAAAAAGATTTTGTATATTGGATATTTTCTCCCAATGCACAAAATCTTTGGCTCAACACACACTTAAAAAAAGGTAAACAAAACTTACCTGGTCGCATTCTTCGGGAACTCGTGCAGATTCTCCCTTTTGGACATCCCATTATGCATCGCCGGCTCCTGAAATAAAATAATTAATTAATTTAAAACTAAATTGAATTATAATCAGAAAAATATACTTACATTTTTCTGTGAGATAGCAATATAAAAAAAATATATATGCTATCCCTTATTAAACATAGTAACCTACCAACCCTGTCCTAGTTACTTAAAAATCCTGTCTTTCAGAGTTGTCGAGTCTAGTCATAGTCTATGGGATATTATTAACTATTAACGAAGATTTAATTTGTTGAAAATGATTAAAAAAAGGGTACACAACAAGAATGCTTGCTTAAATCTAGTTTAGCGAAGCTGCTCCAATTAGAAACAAATTATCCAGTGTGATAGAGAATTAAAAAATAAGAAAAAAATTATAAAGTGAAAAAATTGACGGCCGCCCATATTTTTCGAGTTATGGGCCTCTGAAATTTTCGTATAAAACTGTGATTATGGTCTACATTTTTGAGGATATCAGGTCAATATGGGTATCAAATAAAAGTTTTTGAAAATATCTTTCAGGTGGTGTTCAAAATTGGAAAAAATGAACCTTTTAAGAACCGATTATATTTTTTGATGTAAATTTTTGTATAATACGTAGAAAATCTTTAATAAGCGAAGCCGGTGTTTTTTATACCATAGAGGAGAAAATCCTTGAGCGCGGCCGAAGGCCTGCAATGCAGGTAATCTTTAGTAAACGAAGCCGGTGTTGGTCATAGCATAAAGGAGAATATTCTTGCGCCCGGCCAAAGGCAGGCTATGCAGAAAATATTTATTAAGCGAAGTCGGTCTTGGATATACCACAGAGGAAAAAATCCCTGCGCCCGGCCAAAGGCCGGCATGTTGCGGGCCAGCGGATTTGGATGTGCTTCAAGCTTTTTTAAATACGTAACTGCATATTTCGCTATTTCGTTTAGATCTTTGTGGATCTTCGAGTTTCTTGTGTACCAGGGAGCAACTGTGATCATCCGTAGAATCTTATTTTGGCGCCTTTGGATTTTTTCTATATTGCTAACTGAGGCAGTGCCCCATAATTGAATGCCATAACACCAAATTGACTTGTATAATAAAAGTTTGCAATCTAAAGCGAGAGTAGAATTTCTACCGATAAGCCAGTTGGACTGCTTTTAACTTCATTTGTGTTAACTTTGATTCTATGTGGCGTTTCCAAGTAAAGCGCCGGTCAAGATGTAAGCCCAGATATTTCACGTCTGAAAGCTGAGGTATCATTTGGTTATTTATGTGAATGGGGGGGCACGATTACCTACGCAGTGTAAAAGTTATGTGAGTACATTTTTGTTCATTGATCTTAATTTTCCATTTCTTCAACCACTTTTCTAAAATTAATATGTGGTCTTGTAAATATCGTGATGCTACTTCGGAACTTTCGTGAATGCTTAAAAAAGCTGTGTCGTCAGCAAATGTCGATGTGTGGACTCGGTCCGTAGTTGGCATATCTGAAGTATACACCAAGTATAAAATCAGCCCCAATATACTACCCTGCGGACTTCCGGCTACAATTGGCTCAGGTGAGCTTAAAAAATTGCCTTCTTTAACAATGAATTTCCGCTCAGTGAAATAACTATCTAACAGCTGATATAAGTTTGCGGGCAAATTCAGTTTGGAAAACGTGGTGGAAAAGCGCAGAGCAGTATTTTTTCTGCAATGGTCTTCTTAATGACGTTAACTAACCTGTGAGTTTCTTCGATTGTACTATGTTTTCTACTGAAGCCAAATTGATGGTTCGGAATACATCCTTTGTCGCTTAGAATGGGGTTCAGCTAATTTATTAACATTCTCTCAAACAGCTTTGACATAAGTGATAAAAGACTTATAGGTATGTATGATTCAACTTTTGTGTGGTCTTTTCCTGGTTTAGGAATCATAGTTATTAACGAAATCTTCCAACCTGAAGGAAAGTACTCAAGGCGTAAAATGGCGTTAAAAATAAAAAGAATAATTTTTCTAGCTATATGGGGCAACTGAAATAACATCTTGTTACTGGTTTTATCAAAGCCAGGGGCTTTCTTCGTGTTTATATCTGTTATTACCGTTTCAATGTCAATATAATGAAATATTAAGGGTACTGCAGCACTAGCTTCGGCAGTTGGCAAATCAACTGCATCAGTCAATACATTTGGAGTAAAGACCTTTTTCAAATGTTCAACAAATAATTTGCCTTTTTCGGTATCATTCCTTGCCCAGCCTCCAGACGAAGTTCGCAAGGGAGGCTTATGTACTACTGGCTGAGGTTTCTACATAATGAATAATCTAATTGAGGAATTGGGTCAAGGTCTTTTAAAAAGTTTTCAGAGATGCTGCTCTTCGGGATTCTAGTAAATCTCTTAACCGTTTCGTGCATTCTTTAAGTCTGCTTTTAAGTTGAGGATCTCTCTGCGAATTTTTCTTTTCTCAACCAAGAGCCTCTCGACGTCAACAGAATAGATTTGGTTGTGTCTTATTAGTTGTCGGGTTACTGTTGCGTGTTGGGCAGCTAATTTAAGGTTTTGATCAAAATCAGTAAGACTTTGCTCTACGTCTTCTGGAGTTCTAAGTGGGATATTTTCCGAACAATGAGGACTGAGATTATTTTTATATTTCAACCGATTTATGCTTGTGCTAGTACTTGGTAACACGATATTTTGCTGGTTTCATATATATACAATAGTGGGTGAATGATCCGATGATAATTCAAATGACGCTTCAACTTCAATCATTTCTTTTGAAATACCTTTAGTTACGCCAAAATCAATAACATCAGGATCAGTAGGCCAATAGGTGGGTTGTCCACTCGATATCACGGTTAGACTCATTTTTGAAATTGTGTCAAATAAAACACGACCTTTTGGAGTAATTAGTCTTTATCCCCAAAAAGTATGTTTAGCGTTGTAGTCGCCTGATGCTATGAAACAGGGACCTAGTGATTTGAAGAAATCGCTGTATTGACTCTCTGATATTTGAAACCTAGGAGGTTAATAAATCGAAGAAACAACTAAGCTTGGATGAAATTCTTCAATGTTTGTTGCTTGAAGGTAATCTTCACAAAAATCACGCTGTAAATAATGTTTGATTCGAGCCTTTATTAGGATTGATGAGCCACAACATGCTCTGCCATATAAGATATAACCATTTATTTTAAAAAAGCTGTTTTTTGTTAAGTGAGTCTCTGCAACCAGCATGACATCAATTTGTTCCTTCTTAAGGAAGTACTTGAGTTCATTTTTGTGTTGGCGTAAGCCGTTTTCGTTCCAGAAACATATTTTTAAACAGTTCATGGTTTGTTAAGTAACGCCTGCAACATAGTAGATTGCATGCGTACCACTTCTAGCATCATGCTGCTCATAGAGCTCATAAAACTGTTTAAGGAATGCACTAATGTCTCGATGCTTGCTTCGAGACGATTATAGTTACCAGATGGTGTTTGTTCTTTAGTTTCTGTGTGGAAATTTTCAGCAGAATTAGTTGTCATTGTGGCTTTTTGTACAGGCTTGTTAGTTTTTAACATATCCGCATATGAAACATGTTGCGTTGTTGGTTGGGCTAACTGAGGATAATGAGCTTTTGGTCGGTATTGCGACTGCTAGGAGTATTTAATTTTTGAGACGATTTTCTTACTATATTATAAACTGGACAGTCTCTGTAGTTAGCAGTGTGATTTCCAATGCAATTGCTACATTTTTTAACCTTCGAGTCATTCTTTGATTTGTCGCATTGTGCGGAACAATGTAGTTCGCCACACACAACACAAACCGTTTGCAACTTGCAGTATGACCTAGTATGGCCATATTCTTGGCAATTTAAACATTGAACGGGACCTGAATGTTTATGTGGTTCCTCTACTGAAATTTTACGGTGCAATAAATACTTTAGATTGTATATAGGGTGCGTTTCATTTTTTTTAATCCTAAATCTGCGGGTTTCAGTTCAACTCGGAAAAGAGGTTGTGGCACACGTTCTCTATTTCTGAGATTATCAACATTTTTTATCTTAAATCCGGCCTTTTGAAGGTCAGCTATTATCTCCTTCGGATCAACATATGAATCTATACCTTTAATAACTACCTGTAGACCTTTGCTGCTCTTGAGTTGATAGGTATAAAAGTGTTTCTTGTTTTTTTCAAATTCATTTAATGTTTTGCGATAACTGGTTTCGGCAATTACTTGTATTTTTGTCTCGTTTATGGTACCACGTTTAACAGGAACAACATAAAATGTTGTTCCTATAATAACTGAAATTAACTTATTTATTAGCTCGTTCGAATTTAGCTCCCTTAAATAAATTGGAGGTGGTTTGGGCGACTTGGGAGCCGTTTTAGGTTCACTATTTACGCTATCTAAGATAGCAAAACAGTTTTGCGAATTTATTCCGTTCGAGTCATCTTTGTGTACTTTAGACATTGGTGCTAATTGCACCAATCTTAATACTGTCACGTAGCTATCCATTCCCAATTGCGTCTTGGGGTTTTGGGAACTGTCCATTAATGTTTTGGTGGTACTGTATTCAGAAGGCGCCGATGATTTATTCTCATTTATTTTATGTTCACTACTTACCAACAACGGTGAACAAGAACGTGTGCGGAAAATTGGCACAGCGTTTAAAAACACATCAGATTTTTTTCGCTTGTTCATCAGCATTTAGTATGACATATGCATTTCTACTACTTATGTTCGCACTTTTTTCAGAAGAATTTAAATTTGAGTGACTCATAAACGAGCCCTCGCACTGTTCTTTTTTTTATTTATTTTATTTTTTTATTACTCAACTAGTAATGCCGTTGTAAAAAAGAAAAAAACAAATACCACAACTTCGTTGATCTGTATAAAAAAAGGTTTTATTGCTTTTTTATTTGTTTGTTTAAAATTCACTGACTAATTTTTGTTTTGTTATACGTTATTGCGAGCTTAAAAAAATGCGCGTCCGCTCTATTTAACGAATAACTACTCACTTCGATTTAGTGTACAAATTTTATCCTCTACACAAAAAGCTACACAATGGACATTAAACAAAAATAATTGAAAAATGAATGCATGACTCACTTTATATGTATACGAATAACTCTTGAGTGTCCACTTCTGCACATTATATCTAAATGTGTACATTGAAGACATTAAAAGCATCGAATTCACTTTATATACGTATGCACATTCGTGGTGAAGATACCATTGAATTTGTTTTGTAACTTCATAAGATTAATGCGTGTGTGCGCAGTAAAAGCAAACAGCGTGTCCATTTTTGGTTGTTTGTACTTTTATTTAAATTTGTTTAGTTTTTTTTTTCAAAGTAGAAAAAGCAATTAATGAAAATTTTACTTCTTTCTAAGGAATTGTATTAGAGATTTGAATTTGAAATATAGATTATTTTATGTTTTAAATAATATAAAAAAATACTTTTATTTATTTATTAATACTTCGCTTTGGTAAAATTAAGTGTATATCAGTACAAACATTTAATTTAATATTGAAATTAATAAAATTGAACTCGGTTCTTCGGAGTATTTTTGTATAATAATAAATATAAATAAATACCCAATATCAATTTTATGTCTCTAGTTCAAAAGTTACAAAAAACATTAATATGGCAACTCCCACCCACGTGTTTGCTTGCTAAAGCATATACACAAGATGTACACAAGTACAGTCATAGCCACACATTAATATCAGATGTACATGCCGAAACAAAGGCAATGTCTGCAATGTATAGAAGGTGTATAGTGTTTTCAAGGTGTCCATTAAAATTACTTGTACATTTCTACGATCTCTGATCCAAATAACGAAGAAAACAATCTACTATCTGCTTTCTATTTATGTATTTATTTATGAACAATACAATACTACAAGAAGGGTAGAATTTGGTAACTAAATGTAAGTTATAATCAACAGTTTAAAAAAGGAAAGAAAATAAAATTTAAATTTACGATAACATAAATAACATTGATACATTTTATGCATAGATACAAACATATAGGCAAATAGACAATTTTAAACAATTTTAACTAAAGTTCTGAAATATGCCAAATTTGAAATGACTTGCATTGCTCATAAGTTGAATTTGAGGGGTTAGTTGGCTCCAGAGGCGAATCAAGTTAATGAAAAAGTGTTGCTCCGAGATGGATTTATTATATCTGACGTTATTAATCATCTTACCTCTATACGACTCAGAAAAATGTATTCTCTTATATAAGTAGGCATTGGCTATATATAATCTTGTGCAATAATAAAAGAGTTCAGCAAGTTAATAAATTATCAAATGTAACATTATAAATTTGTTTTGCATATTGCGAGATGCTCCTGTTCCTTTTTATACTAAATACATATCTAGCGATATTGTTGAAGGTTACGTTGAGCCTTCGCCTACTAACAGCATCACAACTGGAAAACAGCGCACAACCATATAATAGGGTAGGCAATAAATACATTTCTTAACATAGAGAAGGTCTTTTCACAGTTTGTTTTGACACGATCTGACCAATTAAGTTGTTTGTTAAAAACAACACCAAGAATTTTTGCAGTTTCAACATAATTATTAATCTTTATTGGTGGAAGGCTCGTAGTTATATACTTTGATGGTCCGATAATCATAGCAATTGATTTGCTTGGGTTTAAGCTGAGGCCATTTGCAGATGCCCAAAGATAAATATTATGCATATCTTCGTTTATCGATTGTATGTAATTTGACGCATCTGATATCTTACAGCTTACATACATTTTAATTTTCAATGTTTAACTTGCAAAGGGAGATCATTGGCGTATAAGCAATACAATAGTGGCCCAAGTATTGAACCCTGTTGGTACACCTCTGGGCATTAAGCAGCATTCAGACACATTTCCGCCGTGGGAAACATTTTGACTCCTGCCACTTAAATATTATGTTAACAATTTTAATGCAGTTGAGGAGAAGTTAAACATGTATTTTAATTTAAGACAGAGAATGGAATGATGTATTGTGTCAAAGGCTTTAGAGTGATCAAGTATTAAAAAAGATATGATTTGGCGTTTGCTAATTTGGCACCTAATTTCTTCCGTGACATCAATCAGAGTAGTAATAAAACTGCGCTTAGCTCTAAATCCAGATTGTCTACCATTTAACAAGGAGTTTGTATTTAAGTAGAAACTTATTTGTCTGCGAATTAATTTTTCAAAGACTTTTAATAGAAAAGGCAAAATTGCAATCAGTCGATAGCTTTTATCAGATTTCAGGATCGGTATAATCTTAGCATGTTTCCTTTTAGAAGGGTTTGTATTAAAAAATGGGTTATATGGGTTAGAGTGTGTGGAAGAATAAGTTTAATAATTCTTGGGTGTACTCCATTATAACCAACAGCGTTAGATTTGATATGAAGACATGCTTTAAGCTCATTTTAATGAATAATGTGGATAAAAGAAAATATAAAATTAAAGAAATTTTTTCGGTTGTAATTTACATCAAGACTTTTATAAAAATTTATGTTGATTGGAGGCATAGGTGCACTTGCAAAAACAGAGTATAACTCATTCACGTCAATGTCACGTACTCCAGAAGTAGTATTACCTCGGCTCACTAACCCCATTTTACGAATTTCTTTCCATTTTCTACGAAAGTCAATAAATGTTTGAAATTTGTGGTGATAGAACATTGACTTGATTATTTTTATTTTTACATTTACGGTGGTCCTCGCATTTTTAAAAATATTATATAGCCCCGGCGTTCTGAAACGTTTCCACCTTTTGTATGCATGGTTCCTAGCTTCAATTAGAGTGACTGAAAGTCTATATTGTCAAAATCTCTATATTTTACAATTTTAGGTGTTGTATTATCTACAACATTAAAATCATAAGATAAAAACAACAAATCTTGTTTGGAGAACATAGATGCGGAAATTGGTCGAATACAAGCAAGTGCAAATTGTTACTAATAAAGCAGAGGTCGATTAATGCACTTGAAGTTGACGTAAAGTGAGTTGGAATTCTACTGTTAACAATGTGAAGTCCAATGGAGCTCATGTCTTCAACTAGGCTGTTGTCTTCTAAAATATTTGAGTTAAAGTCACCAATTACCACTACATGATCGCATCCGAGAGTACTCGTGCTCAGCATTTCCAACATATGATCTATATTTACGTTTCTATTGGGTCTGTAAATAGTCCCAACTAGCATCTTTTTATTGTTGTTGGAAACTTCGACTAGTATGTATTCTATGTTGTCTGAAGCAAGGTTTTTACACTTATCTTTACTACAAATATTAGATCTTATGTATGTGGCAACACCACCGGCATTAGTTGATCTATCAGAATGGAAAAGATGATTACAATTCAAATTGTACATATTACTATGACCATATGGATAAAACCATGTCTCCGAGATACATATAATATTCATGTTGCTTCAAAAAGTTGTTGGAACTCATCCATTTTATTGTTTAAGCATTTATGTGACAAATTTTCAGTCCAGAAAGGTTTTTGCAAAGTATTCTGACCATAGTGCCGAAGTTTTCCCTAGTTTAGAGTCACAATAGGAAAAAGCAATTATAACAATGCAATCAATTAACATTCTAATAAGTACTTTATAAAATTGGTAAGTAATGTCAAAAAGAGCATATAAAATATATTTTATATAGAGCATAGATTTTGATAATTAATAATTAAAAGAAGTTCTCACATAGACGATTCCACGATATGTTAATGCTGCTGACACCATGTTGTCTTTTTTTAGTTGATATGCTCGAAGAAATATTTTATGATTTTCAGGAGTTAAATTTTTATTTATGTAAAGTGGCATCGAGCAATTGAAGCCAATTTGATTAAGATGCAGACGGTCTTTTTTTGCTTTAATATGAGCTTTTATTGATTTCATAACATGGTTTCTATCATAAGGACAGGTAAATTTTATAATAATTGCAGCATCCGGTGCTTGTTTTATGAGCTGGATTTTGTTTATGTAATTATTGTGTTTATATATTCGAACACGATAGATTTCTTTAATATTTGGTGGTCTAATTTGAATTGATTGGCATATCTTTTGATAAATATCGAAACGATTTTCATTATTACTGTGGGGAATACCATTCATGCGGATATCATTTGCCACTATTGAATTTTCTTGCTTTCTTGCAAAATTTTTTAAAAACTCGATTTCTTTTTTCAACTCATCGTTTTCACTTTTTAGTTCTACAGTTTTGTCTGATTCTGAATTTTTTATATCTTACACAGTACTTTCTAGAGTTGACACTCTTTGAGCTAAATTATTTAACTCATGGTGATGGTTAATCTTATATCAATCTCACTTAGGAGACGATCTTCACATTCACGGAACATTGTTTCTATAGTATTTAGCAATTTTACAGTTAATTTTTCTAGTCGTTTATCCATTATTTGCATAAATTTTAGCGGAGAATTAAAGTTTGTTAGATAAGGAGACATTTGTCCTACGTGGAGTTGTTAGTGTATTTTAATCTAATGTAGAATCAATAACTACTCTCAATCGTTTTGACACTGGATTGATTGATTTATCAATAATGTTTAATTGCGTTTTCGTAGTTTTTTTTATTTTTATTTTTGTTGTGGTTGTTTTTATTTTGACTTCTTAGTTTTGTAGTATACATTTAAAAGCAAATTTATTTTATAGTTTTATTTAAAAAGTCGATCGGTTATTAAAAATATGGCAACACAATACAAAATAACATAGACATTAAGATATGCAAATGAAGCCTTGGCAGCACATTTGCTAACCAGTATTTGTCAAAGCGAAATAGTTGGTATTGTTTTTATTTTCAATTTAATGTGTAGACACCTGTATTCATTTCGAAACTCGATCTGTCTCTGTTGTTTAGTTTGAGTGATTTTAATTTTGCATTTATAAATTTCTAAATTAAATTTTAATTTACGAAAAAAAAAAACAAATAAAAACAGTTTGAAAGCGTGCAAATTTTAAACGATCGCGACAGAAGAAATTAAATATAAGCTAGCTGATAAATATGTACTATTGTTAATAATCAAACTGAGCCAAATTCACAATAGCGCTATTTTTATCGAATGCGCGCCATAATACCAAATGAAAATTCTTTCGATCTGCGCTTACGGCAACAGTCGAAGATCGAAAGTTGCTCATAATAGGCACCTTCATTTCAATTTCGTTTCTTATCTACTAATACCAAAAAGAATAAAAAAAATTACAATTTTGCTTCTGCTTATTATTGAAATTCTTACAGCAATTCAATCTGATTTACTTTATGAAAGTAGGGCACAATCATATTTAAGCAATGATTTTCTTTACATACATATAAAAAAGTGTTAAAATATGTATATAAGAAAAAGGCAATAAAGTATTAATTTTAATTAATTATTTATTTTTTAATTTATTATTTAAAAAAATTTTTTATTTAAAATCTCTTTTTTGTTATTAGGCCAAGTTTCAGAATTCTTATTTTAGATCTCTTACTAATATCTCGACTCAAATATCTAGGTTTCTTGGCATCGGGATTTATCTCTGGTAACTTTTCAAACTCTCATTCAAATCACTTGTCTATTTTTCTTTTTGTTTATGACTAATTATGATTGTTGTTGTGTAAGTAGGCTATTTATGGTCAGTTTTTTTATTTTAATTCGATGCAAATATATAAAACAAATTATTTCATCTTTTTCCTTCAATCCTTCTTTGCGTATAACCATCCTTCTTTGCGTGTAAACATTTTCATGATATCTTGTTTACAATACATTTAGGTTAGGTTAAACGGGCCGCCCGCAAAAATGCGAGTTCACTCGGAGGCCAATAAGGCCCATTGTGATGCCCCAACGATCATCAACCCCCACCATTCCCTAAAGAACTCCAATACCGGTGGTTCTTGTAAACCACCCGGAGCTTTTCACAAAGCCTAATAGGCTACTCAGTGTCACATCCATGAGACAGTCCAAGTCCTGAAAGAATCTTTGACCCAGAAATTTGAGCCTACGCTCTTGAAGAGCCGGGCAGTCGCAGAGAAGGTGATGCAGCTTCTGCAGCACCCTCCACGAGAGATTCCCATACGCTCCGACATACGTTCAATCATACAGTGGTTAATATAGACCACCTGCGAGCCGTTTCCTTTAGCGACCATTCTCCTAGTATGTTAGATATTTCGGCCAAGGGGATATTGATTTCCCCTTGGGCAACCGTCACATCCAGATTCGAACCGTTCCTCGCACATTGATCGGCCATCTCGTTTCCACGAATGCCCTCATGCCCTGGGACCCACACTATCCTTATACGATGTCGTTCAAGTAGGGCTAAAGATTGCATGCAAGCTAACACACAATTAGATTTCAGTACTTTTGAATTAAGGGCCTTAATGGCGGCTATATAGCATATATTTCAGCCTGGAACACGGTAAAGGTATCGGGAAGCCTAAGTGAAATTGAAAGATCAAGATCCTCAGAGAACATCCCCGATCCGGTCCCCGTGTCTATCTTGAAGCCATCCGTAAATATTGAAACCGCATTGTTCCGAATTACGGAGTTCTCCTTCCATTCAACCCTGCTAGGAATTTTCACGACAAACGATTTGTCGAGGTCCATAAGACGGGTTAAGTAATCAGTCTGCTCCCTCAAGATATTGCCACCCACCTGTCGTAGGATGGTGCCATGTCGAACACGACAATGCCTTAATTCGCCCGACTCCCTGAGTCTTAAGGCCGACCTGGCAGCGACGTGTTTGATATAGACATCTAGAGGGGTCAGATCCAACATTGTCCCCAAACTGGCCTGTGGAGTTGACCTCATCACACCAGTAATAGGGAGACCCGCTAACCTTTGGACCTTATCCAGAAGAGAGAGGTGAACTTTAGTGTCCACCACACTCCACCAGACGAGTGCTCCATAGGTGAGGATGGGCCTAATCACTGCCGTGTACATTCAGTGTACCATGTACGGTTTTAGGCCCCATCTCCTGCCAAAGGTCCTTTTGCATGCGTAAAATGAACATAGGGCCTTATTCATCCTGCTCTCAGCATTACGTTTCCACGAGAGCTTTGAGTCTAGTATAACACCGAGGTACTTCGCTTCTTTTGATAATTTCAAAGTAATGCTACCCATTTTTGGGAGTCTAAATTCCGGAATTTTATATCTTCTGGTGAAGAGAACAAGTTCGGTCTTTCCAGGGTTTAGGCCCAGACCGTTCTCTTTCGCCCAAGCGAGTAGTTGGCCTAATGCCGATTCCATAAGGTCACTTATCGTGGGTAAAAATTTACCCGTGATAAGGATTACAAGGTTATCTGCATACGCGACCACCTTAACGCCTCCGCTGCCTAGTCTGAAGAGGATTTTATTTACAACAAGGTTCCAAAGGAGTGGGGACATGACCCCCCCTGCGGTGTTCCCCTTGTCACAACTTTCCTCATCGTACTAGGGTTAAGACTAGAGATAATGCTTCTACTTCGAAGCATATTCTCCGTCCACTCTATAATTTTCTGTTCCGCCCCCACATATTGTAGGGCGTCCAGTATCGAGGATATATTCAGATTGTTGAAAGCGCCCTCTATATCCAAAAAGGCTGCTAAAACATACTCCTTCCTGTCCAGTGTATCCTCTATTGTTCCGACTACATAATGCAGTGCCGTTTCCACCGACCTTCCCTTTAGGTATGCGTGTTGTGCCCTGCAGAAATTACTAGACGACAGAAGACCTTCGACATACATGTCGACCAGTCTCTCCAGTGTTTTCAATAAAAACGATGACTGACTTATTGGCCTGTAGTCCTTTGCAGTTCCATGGTTTATTCTTCCAGCCTTAGGAATGAATACCACGGTAACCTTTTTCCATTCTTTGGGGATATACCTATACAACTAGCTGCCCCTAAAAATGGTAATCAGCCACGGCATGATAACCTTTATCGATTGCTGTAGTAACGCTGGGAAAATGCCGTCCGGCCCTGCGGATTTATAGGGCTTAAAAGAACTCACAGCCCACGCTACCCTAGCTTCATCTACAATGGAATCCACTAAATCACTACTGTGGACAGCTGATGAGAAGATAGCCGCAGAAGAAAGCGGCTCTTCTTCGACATCCTTACAGTCCGGGAAGTGAGTTTCCATTAGTAGATTCAAGGTTTCAACACTGCTTTCAGTGAAGTTTCCGTCTGGCTTAGTTAAGAATCCTGGCATGCCGGGATCCTTAGAGAGCACCTTTCTTAAACGGGACGCCTCAGTGGTACTTTCCAAGTCTCCACAAAACCGTTGCCAAGTTTCTCGCTTCGCTCTTCTGGTCTCCTTTTTGAAGTTATTGAAACTCCGGCGGTATTCGACCCAATCAGAGGGTCCTTTGTCCCGCTTAGCTTTATTGAAAAATCTCCTATATTCTGTGCGTAACTGCCTGAGCCCTGGAGTCCACCATGGCTGGTGAAGTCTCTGTGCCACCTTCATGCCGCTCGGAATTGCCATCGCGTTTCTCTGCGGGCAGAATCAGCCGAAGCTGATTAAGCCCATATTTGATGACGCCTTTAGAGGGACGTAGGAGACGGAGGGATTCTGAATCGATTTTGATCCAGAGATCTTTTCCTTCCCCTTTGTCCCTTGCGCGTCCTCTTTCAATCATCCAACTCTCGGTGCCAAGGCCCTTATTCTGACGCTTGATCAGTGTAAGGATGGCCTCATCCTGTAGCCTGAAACGGAACCTGGTCCAAGGGGACGATTTCGATTTTGGCACATGGCCATAGTTCGCCAACATCACGGATGAAGTCTTTGAGGAAGCCTAAGGCCTTTTCATTACCGCATCCGATGATCTTGACGCCCTTTGACCACTTAGCGCCGTCAAACGCAGTGAACGAGTCGTCCTCATTATGAGCGAGTTCGTCGATCAATTTGCGTAGGATCTTTTCTTCTAAGAGTAGCCATCTTTCATTGGTAATCTTGCCACCGGGGTGGTTACGATCAATTATGGCTACTTGTAACTCAGGAGCTGACGTTAAGCTAGTTGAAGGCTTCAACCGCTTACCGTCAGGTACCTGCGTATAACCCGACCTTTGCCGTTTACCGCTAGGTTTGATGAGGGGCCCTTCGAGACTGGTGCTTGACCTTTAGAGGTTTGTGCAGCCAGCATCTTGGAGCCTTTGCTAGCAGACTTCGCTTTATCGAAATGGTCATCGCCCTTCCTTGATCCAGATGAGGCCCCACTAGAAGTAGAAGGGCGTTCATCCAGAATCGCGGAGGTGACGATCGTGTTCGGTCCAGGAGTAGCATGGGGTACGGTTATTACCTTCATCGCATGCTTATCCTGGTTACTATCCGTCTTGTTAGGCTTGACCTCCACTCTTCTCCCTAGCAGTTAAGGACGCTGGATCGCGAGATTCCAGTGACCTTAAGAACCTAAGAGAACGTTTGTAGCCAGCTAGCCTTTTTCGTTCGTCCTGTCCGGTCCTGTCCGGTCCTGTCTGGTCCTGTCCGGTCCTGTCCGAGTCGTCTCTTTCCTTGTCACCCTTTTCAGGTCCAATTGGCGACACGGAGGACCATGCTAAAGTCCTCCTCATCGGTCTCGTAGAGGTGTAACCCTTCGAGTCCCGAGAAGTGGTCAGACTCGTCCGGGCTTAGACTGAGTTGTCGGTCTAAGCGTTTGTCACGCCCAGAAATAGAAGTACGACTAACCGAACCTGGGTTACCTATCCGGTCAGTCGTGGGCACAGAAATATCAGTGGCACTCAGGCCTGTGGCCTCCGCCTGAGTACCCACGTTATTACCCTTGGAGATTTTAGCACCCTCGACCAAGGACATAGGGCCATTCTTTTTATTGTTCATTTTGGGGGGGGGGGGTGTTGTTTTATATCTCCACCAGAGGTGTAGTGAAAGACTGCCGCTCCACTGGAGACAGACGCAGACCAAGATGCCGCTCACTATGAGTCAGACACATCTTGGATTTAATAAAAACAACCCCCACGGACCGACAAAAAGACGGACGAATAAAGTCTCCAGTAGCCGCCCTTAACCTAGGGAACAGTCGGTATTGACCAACCAAGTCGACCAGAAGGAGAAGTCATAGTTTGCCCACGGCCACCCCTGACCTGGAGTACAGACGCCGCGAGCTATGGGTGGGTGGTTCTTAGTTCACATCAACTTGATGTTTAAGCCCCTGCACCGTGTCTGAAGACTCAAGGTGACCACCCATCGCAGAGGTACAATACATTTACTTTAAAATAAATATTTGCTGATAACGAAAATATTTAAATACAAAAAATTATTGCATTTTATATCAGATATACGCAGTGACAACAAAAGTTACTGCTCTGTAGATCCATTCAGCTCTAACTCAAATGACGATTTCGAACATAGAAATTCAGAAAGTTGATGGTAGTAAAAAAACGTACTTAAGTAAAATTTAAATCTGCGTTTTTTATTTTTGCAATTAAAAGAACCCAACGCCACTCAAAATGACCCACTCATTAAAAGTGTGTAACTCATATAACGGTATTTTGCAATATCAAATTTAAACGACCTCAAGGTTGCATTAAAGGAGGAGTGGGAAAACATCTCTCCAGACTATACAAAAAAATTGGTGGAATCTGTTCCTAATAGGTTAAAATCAGTAATCAGTCAAAGAGGATATCCTACAAAATATTAATTCCGTAGAAATTTATGATTATTTTATGAAAATTCTTAAATTCAAGTAACTGGGTCATTTTGAGTTGCGCGTCATTTTTCATGTGTTTGGTTGCTTTCTCGTTAATATTGAAAACTTTATTTTATCAATGAAATATGTTTATGTTATTTTTGTTAGATATTACCTAAAATGTAAGAAAAATAAAAAAGTAAAAAAATTAAAATGAAGTTTTTGGAGTTACAACAAGTTTTGTAAATTTTTCACAGGTGGGTCATTTTGAGTGGAATTCACTGTAAATATATTTCCAAATGGAATTTGCTTACTATGACATGTTAAGATTTTCAAATTATCTTAAAATGTAATCACAAACAGTTTTTTACCTCTACTGAAAATTTTAAAATTTTGAGTTAATACCCTCTGGTTGATCAAGTGCGAATTATTTGAAATGCTTTCCTTGGAGTTGGAGTTACAATGAGTTCTTCTCTATTTTTTGTTTAACTTTGTTTTTAATGCATTTAGGACAAGTCCTTACAAATTTTGCTACGTCCCTCATATTGTTTTCCAATAGAATTTTGTTTTGATTTTAGCGTATAATTTCTTCTGTCCACAATGACCACCTAAAATAGGGTCGTTCTGATATATTTCCATAAGTTTAAGTTTTTTGTCGTCGTCTAGTATTATTTCAATTGGATCTGTTTTTATTACCATATTTTTTAATGTCTTGAATTGAAAAAAATTGTAAAAAGTGAATCATTTTCGGCCATTCTGCATTTTAAATTTTGTGGATATTGGCTTCTAACTGTAGCCTCGAAAGCAAATAGTCTAGTCTAATTGTTTCGTTAATAAACCAAAATCAACATTAAGTAGTTTTTTAAATTTTCTGTATAAATTTATGCGCAATAATTTAGTTTTTTTCATTAATATTAATTAATTCTGACCTTATTTTTGCAATATTTTTGTTGAAGTCATGAGAGAATTTGTCGAAGACTTTTAATTTGGAAACGTTTTGTTTTTCTACTCACTGCTCTAGTAATTTTTTTTTGTTATCTACATTTTTAGAAATTGAGCGTGTTGTTATATAACAAGTACTTTATCATTTATGTTTTTTAATTCATTATTTCCAACTTTAGAGAGAGCGTCTGCTCCTACATTATCCTTTCCTTTTATATATTCTACCACGAAGTTATATTCTGAGAGTTCTAAACGTATACGGGTTAATTATGACGATGGATCTTTAATGTTGAAAAGGTAAACTAGGGGTTTGTGATCTGATCTTACAGTGAAGTTAGTTCCCTAAAAAATAAGGGCGAAATTGTTTAATTGCAAAATGAATTGCGAGAAGTTCCAGTTCAATTGTGGGTTTCTTTTGTTCAGATTGGGTAAATGTTTTTGAAGCAAAAGATATTGGTTTTTCTACTGCAACAAAAATACTGAGCTCAGATTCTGAAGTTCCTGTTCAAAATATTCCTGTTCCTGACAATAGCCGATTTCCGACTATTTCAACTCAATCTAAAGATGTTATTAGCCCTTCAACTTCTACTGACAATCATCAAAAAATTTTTCCTAAGCAACTTACAATAATTCCTCCCAGAAAATCCATATTTATTTCTCGATTTGCATTTGATACAACTACTGATGATATTGATAACTATATTACATTAAAATTAAATAATAGCCAAGGAATATCAATTAAAAAATTTACGTACTCTGAACCGAGAAACGTAACATCATTCAAGCTAACAGTTCCTTTTGATCTTTTTGATAAAATTGTTAATATCATAAAAAATAACTCCAGATCAACTAATTTTGCCCGTTTGTTAACAAGAGATAATACTGTTCCAAAAAACTAAATGCTTGTATTGATATCCAACTTAATATTATCTATCAGAATGTTCGGGGTCTGAATACTAAACTAACAAGCTTATATGTTAACAGTTTTTCATTTGACTATAATATTCTTATATTTACCGAAACTTGGTTAAAAGAAAATATTTTTAACATGGAAATACTTTGCGATAGTTATCATATATATAGGAGAGACAGAGGAGAAAATCGCATCGCTGGAGGCGTACTTGTTGCGGTATCAAATTCTTTGCCATCTGAAGTGTTTTTGATTGGTGATGAAATTGAGGTTATATCCGTTAAAATCAAACTAAGTAAAATAAATATATTTGTATCCTGTTCTTATATTCCTCCATGCTCTGTAAACTTTGTTTATGAAAAGAATTCTGAAGCCATTGAACACATGGTAAACTCTGCTAAATCCACGGATTATATTTTAGTATTTGGAGATTTTAATTTGCCGTCGGTTTCATGGAACTATCCACCTGACACATTAAACCTAGTTCCATTGATTTCTAACGATTTCTTAAACCACATAATGGATTTAAGCCTCTACCAAATAAATGTTGTGTATAATATCAATAATAAACTGCTGGACTTGGTATTCGCTAATGAACCTTCTGATTGTACAATAAATCGATCCTGCCCTATTACTACGCCTGAAGATCGACATCACCCAACTTTTCAAGTTCGTTGCTCCTTGTTACTTCCAGAGTCTTTTAACCCACTTAGAAAAAACAAGCAAGTTTTTTGTTTTCAAAGTGGCAATTATAACATGATGAATCGATTGTTAAGTAATATTGACTGGCATAACGTGTTATTAATCTCAAATTGCACTCCAATAAACATTGAAATGATGATTACTACCTTTTACAAATCTGTTTATTCTTTAATCGAAAAATGCATACCTAAACGAACTGTCTTCAGATGCTCTGGCCCCCCCTAGAGATCTAAACATCTATCAAGTCTAATAAATAAAAAGAATAAACTCTACAAAAAATACAGAAACTCTAATTCTACTGCTGATTACGCAAGGTACTCTATTTGTCGCGCTGAGTATAATTTGTTAAATACCACTCTGTATAAAAATTATATCATCAGAATGAAATCAAATTTTAAAAACAATCCTAAATCGTTCTTTAATTTTGTAAACTCCAAACGTAAATCTAATGAGTATCCGCCTGTTATAAAATATGGAAATTGTGAATCTGATGATGACGCTCTTATCGCCAATATGTTTGCGGATTTTTTTGCTACAACGTACTCTGATGCTATATATGATGACACCAGTACTTATCCTTTTGAAATTTCTTCAAACCTATCAATAGACTTTCCAGAAATTGATTCTGCTGAAATAGAGTTTGAATTAAGAAGACTTAAAATAACTTTTAACCATGGACCGAATGGTATACCCAACTGTTTACTGAGGTACTGTGCAGCTAATTTGTCGAAACCTTTATCTTTCATCTTCAACTCATCTATCAGATGTGGCTATGTTCCTAGTCAATGGAAAAGCTCATATATCATTCCTCTATTCAAATCTGGCAGTAAGTCACATGCAAAAAACTATAGAGGTATTGCAAAACTAAGTTCGATACCAAAGCTTTTTGAAAAATTCATCTGCAACTTTCTAAACCACAACATATCGCATTTAATATCGCCGCATCAACATGGGTTTAGAAAAGGATGCTCAACCATTACCAACCTGTTACAGTTAACGACGTTAGTTAATAAAGGATTCGTGAAAAATCAACAAACTGATGCCATTTATACGGATTGCAGCAAAGCTTTCGACAAAGTCAATCACAAACTTCTCCTTAATAAGCTATATATGCAGGGATTTTCTGCAAATAGTCTAAATTGGATTAAATCTTATCTAAATGATAGAAAACAAAATGTACTTTTCAAAAACCACATATCTAAGCCTATAAATGTTTGTTCTGGAGTACCGCAAGGCAGCCATCTTGGTCCAATCCTGTTCTCTTTGTTTATAAATGATCTGCCAAATGTTATAAAATATTGCAACATACTTATGTTTGCTGATGATGTAAAAATTTTTCTTACATACAAAAAAAAAATCGGATCATTTTTACCTACAACATGATATTGATAACTTTTATACTTGGTGCAATGTAAACCTAATGGAACTAAACTCTAACAAATGCAAGCACATGAGATTTTACAGGGGCAACTTCGTCAGTGTCAACTTTTTGTTGGGCAAACAACCTTTGGAATTAGTTTGTTCCATCCTGGATTTGGGTATAATGCTTGACGTTAAGCTTAGTTTTATTCCACACATTAATATGATGGTCAATAAGGCGAGAGGCGTTCTTGCTTTTGTTAAAAGATGGGCAAAGGAATTTATCCATCCATATGTAACTAAACTTTTATACACATCCTTAGTTAGACCTATTCTTGAATATGGCTCAGTTGTTTGGGATCCGTTGTATAATGTTCATAGTGATCATATTGAGTCTATTCAAAAACAGTTTTTGCTATTTAGCCTACGAAGCTTAAGATGGAATCCAACATTAAATTTGCCTCCTTATCATCAAAGATTATCGCTAATTAAGTTGCCTTCTCTTAAAAGCCGAAGGACTATGCTAAACGTTACGTTTTTGTTAAGTATTCTTAACGGCGATATACACTCTGATTTCATACTAAGAAGTATATCATTTAATGTTCCACATCTGCTGACACGTTACTTTCAACCTCTGGCAATTAAATGTTTTCGTATGAACTATGCTTATGCTGATCCACTGAGAAGAATATGTGCCAATTTTAATGAACTGTATCAATTTATTGATTACTCTTTAAGCCTAAACGTTATAAAACGCAATATTATAATTTTCCTTAATTGTTAAATATTTTTCTTTTGTCTTTGAAAATTATTATTACAAATAATTATTAAATTTGTTACTAAAGTCTGTATGAAATTATTATGTAGACTTTTATATATTTAAATAAAAAAAAATTTAAATATGCTAGTAAAAAAACCATTACCGTTGAAATTTTGACTAAGTATAGCTCCACAGCCTGATTTAGATGCATCTTTAGATGTATTGCAATATATTAGGTTTCGCTAAAGCGCATTTTAATTTTTCGAATGAATTTTGGCACTCTGCTGTGGAATTAAATTGAACGTTTTTCCGCGTCATTTTATTCAAAGGACCTGCCATGGTAGCAAAATTTGGAATAAATTTTCGATAATAATTAACGAATGCTACAAATCTTCTGAGTCTTTATCAAATGGAATTGGGTAATTTTTAATCGCTGCTATTTTTTAATTATCTGGTAGAATACCATTCGCAGTGCATTTATGTCCTAGAAACGTGATCTCTGGTCGAATACGGATTAATTTTAAAATTTTATATTCTCAATGTTTCAAAAACTTCCAGTATATTATTAAAATGATGCTGTTTACTGCAACTGATTATTATGATGTCGATATATAAAAAAGCTTTATTGGGAGTAATACCCGAAAATGCGATCGACATCATTCTAGCGGAGGATTTAGTTTAGAAAGGTAAAACTTTCCAGCGAAAGAATCCTTTGTCGGTATTAAATGCTGTAATATTGCGTGAATCTGGGTATATCGGAATTTTATGGAATCCTGAAAACAAATCAATTATAGAAAAATGTTTCGCTCGGACTAATTTATCTGGGATGTCGTCCATGCGTGGCAATGGGAATTTGTCAGCAATTTTTTGTTTACCGCAAGATAATCTCTACACACATTCGATACGCTTTTTGAATATCAGCACTCTTTCTCGGAACTAGAATCAAAGGACTATTGTTGTTAGAGATTCTTGGTTCTAACACATTTAGTATTAATATTATTTTCATTAATAAAATATATATAAAAATTAGTAAGTTTTTCCATTTTAATTTTGTCATTCCTTATACATTTAAAATCATCTGTAGTATTAATTCTTTGCAACATGGATGCAACATTGAATCGATTATCCCTTTACCTATAAATACACCTTCGGAAATTTCTTGAGATTCAATGAACATGGATTCTGTTATGTTATTTAAATTGAATATTCTGAATACTTCCCATCTTGGTTAGATTACACAAGTAAAATTTCTTGTTCCCTGTCGTATTGGGATATGGATTATAATGTTTCTAATAGTAACTGATATGGTCATGTTTTCATCTTTTCCCAATATGCCATTTTCTGGTATATTAAAGTCATCACTAATTATATGAAGTACTTCAGAAGTTTGGTTTGAATAATTAAGTTTGTACATATTGTACCTAATGTAAAATTTGGATTTTCAGTTATACCAGTAATGCTTATTAATTGGTTTTTATTTCAATAAGCTTGAGTGTTAACAAGAAATGCAAGATTGGTTTGTGTCAGTACAGTTTAGTTTTATAAAATCGGAATAATTAAGATTAAGTGTATTTTTGTGAACTATTATTTGTGAGATTTGATGCATTTGTTCTTCTTCTGCCCTCAGTTCTGTAATTACCAAGAAAATTTCCATAATTAGTGCCAGGGTTCGGATTATTACGAAACTTCAGCAAGATCTTCTGCTTGCTTCGAAAAGGCTGCATAATTACTATGCGTAACAGCAGAAATTTTAACTTTCGAATTATCCGGTTTAATATTTGTTTTTAAGGCAATTTTAATTTGATTTGTTGCAGAAATATTATCTGGCAACGCTTCACGAGCCTTTGCTTCTAGTTTAGATTTAATAAAATTTACAAAAGTTGTTGCTAAATTTGGTTCAGTCAGTTCTTCTATTAAATCTATTTTATCAAGGAAAGAGTCAAACGACAATGGATTTCCATCATAATTTTCTTTTATAATGGACGCACACATGCCAATGAATGATTTTTTTCAGAAATTACAAAATTATCAAGGCTGTCACTGGCACTACCACTTTCTAAGACAAGTTTTTTATTAATTAATGAAAATAAGTTTTTTCCTTCTGTTACTTAATAATAAATAATGGCAAAATAAAAATAAATACGTTTTGTTACTAGGGAGGCCTCTTATACATGTCTATACTTGGAAGTTTTAACAGTGCGAGTTGGAACGAGATTTTGGTTATTTTTGAAATTTCTCCCTTAGAGAATCTCAAATTTTAAAATTTCACAAAATTCACAAAATCTCGTTCAAACTCGCACTGATAAAAATCATAAATATGGATAAATATAAAAGGACTCCCTAAACACAAAACCTTTTTATTTTGGTATCTTGCATTGCTTCTACGAAAATGCACTTTTGATGCATAAACCGAAGATTTATTCCATTAACAAAGCAATGTTAGCATTTTAACAAAGCTCTGTTTATTTAGCAGGTTTGTGTCTAAGCTAGAAATTTCATAATTTTGTTCATTATTTTTCATTCCTCTTTGTTCTTTTCGCTATTTTGACATTTTGTTTAGCAGCATTGCCATTTGTTTTTATTTGTAATTTTTATTTGTTAACCATTTAGTGTTAGTGAATCGCAAATCAGTTAGTGCAAGCAAACATGTTGATATATTTAACATGAGTAAGATCGTTAAAAGTTAGTGAATTGCACTACTGAGCTCTCAAGTTTACCTGTTATTCGCCTTGGTATAATTGTTTTGTTTACTGTCATAATAAAATACATATTTTCATAAGCAACCTTGCCATATTTTGTAATAATTTTGAATATTATTAGGATGGTAGCGAATATTTAACAGGTTAAACAGTACATGAATAAAAATCCTAATTTGAACGAAATTTTTAATTCAAATATACCAAATAATTACGCCTGGCATAGTATGTTCGGAAGGTTTGCCTGTATTGTTCCTACTTTAAACACTTTGCAACCTTTAAAATTTTGGACCCCATTTACATATGTATAACTAGCTGTTGTTGGCATCCTGACACTATTTTGTTCGATTTTGCTTTGAAAGTAATCCAGACCAAATTTTAAAACTCTTACTTTTATAGTGCTTCAGCTATGGTTAATGTATTTTTTTATTTAGAGGTACCCATCCCCTGATAAAATTCTAAAACTTATAAAAAATTGTAAAATTATTGTAGAGTTCTGTAAATACTGTTTAAAATATACTGCTGACAACAATAAAATATGCTGTCAAGTTTGCAGTATCCTTCAATCAGTAAAATTTGTGTTTTTTTACTACTTTTTCTCTTGGAAATGAAATATTTTTGCGAAAAAAGTATGTATATAATTTTTGAACCATGATACTAAGGTAACTTTTTGCAAAATTTTATTATAATTTTGATATAATTCAGTAGGTTTTACGTGATGCAAACACAGACAGACATAAGTACATTACTGCTTTGTATTCCATTTCGATACTATCTGCACTAGCAACAAAAATTTCAAAAAATATTTCATGTACAGAAATGTTCCTGTTACAGTTTGATCATATATATAGATATAGATAAAGCCATACTTATATTAATTACATGTGTCTGCTTTCACAATTGTATCTTTAACAATTTTTTTCAAGGAATTATGGTAAATTTAAAAAATTGTAGAATAAAAACCTTTAGCAACATCAACGTTGTTCATAATAAAATGAAATTGAATCATGCATGGGAAGTAGTAATTACAAAATAATTTTTATACAACTTGTAATTTTAATATAAATTGAATAAATTTCCGATGTAAGCACTATAACTATAAAACCTTAAATATAAAGTAAAATAAAATAAAGACTTAAAGCCCCTGTCTTTGATAAAACCAGTAACAAGATGTTAGTTTAGTTTCCCCGTATATCTTGCAAAATTATTCTTTTTATTTTTTTAATGCCATTTTACGTCTTGAGTACTTTTCTCCCGATTGGAAAGTTTCGTTAATAATATGATTCCTAAACCAGGAAAAGACCACACAAACCATCAATTCGGCTTCAGAAAAAACAAAGTACAATCGAACAAACTCACAGGTTAGTTAACGTAGTTAAGAAGACCTTTGAAGAAAGAAAATACTCCTCTGCGCTTTTTATCGACGTATTTCAAGCATTCGATAAGGTATGTCATGAAGGCCTGATATAAAATTTAAAACCAAAAATTACCTTTCAGACGTCAAATACCTCAGTATATATCTTGATCCGCGTCTTA
Organism: Phasia obesa; assembly: GCA_949628195.1. NCBI lineage: Eukaryota > Metazoa > Arthropoda > Insecta > Diptera > Tachinidae > Phasia > Phasia obesa. Next base: position 64,653,851 of record OX451219.1, read on the forward strand.
CTTGGAAAACTCATATACATATGTAGAATCAAAGATAACACAAATCGTCGCGTTTATTCTTAAACCACGTAAGCGCCAAAAAATCGTTTTTCAGAAAACGAAAAAAACTTAATAACTTCTTTAATATGGGTTTCAAAACTATCTTTTTTTACAAAACATGGCTGTGTGACTCTCTGAAGGGTATAGAAACTTTTTTTTTTAAATTTGTTACTTACAATTAATAGTAGCCAAATCTGTCGCTTACGTGGTTTTGGCGCAATCAGCAAATCGCAAATTTCTGTGTGTAAATTAACATTTATTTTTGTATTTATCAAAAAAAAACTTTTAACTTTACCAAAAATGCTCCAATTGGCTTGAAACTTTCCGGATTTTTTTATTCTTAAATACAAAAAACTTAGTAGTTGAGTCTTTAACATTTCCAACTTGAAATATAAAAACCATTATATTTTGCATGCAAATGTCATTTGTATGGCGCTTACGAGGTTTTGAAAATGGATTTTTTTATTTTTCATACAAATTTGTTAAGATGAGAATGCAGTCTGGTGGCAAATGTTAAAAACCAAAAAAGTCAATTTCGAAAAAATGACGCTTACGTGCTTTAAGAAGAAACGCGACGAAATGTTGGTAAAAGCTGTTCAACTGAACTGAATTATTAGCAGGGACTCTGATCTGATTATAGATATTAAACTTCTATTGTAGAACTCAATTCTAAAACCAATTTGGTATTATGGCATTCAATTTTGGGGCACTGTCTCAGGCAGCAATGCAGAAAAATTAAAGGCGGCAAAATAAGATTCTATGTACGACTACAGTTTTTCCTTGGTATATATACATATGTATGTATGTAGAAAACTCGAACATCCACAAAGATCAAAACGTGACATTAATTAAAGCAGAAATAGCGAAACATGCAGTAACGTATTTAAAGATGCCTGAAACTCATCCGAATCCGCTGGCCCGTAACATACTAAATGAACCTGGTTACATTCGACTAATTGCTTCTCTTATTTATACATCAAACGGATGATCCGCAAATAAAAGCATCCGTGAAACATACAAATTTTTTATTTAGTACAAGCTTGACATAACTAGTATATTTATTTTTTTAGACTTAAGATATGAGTAATTATTGCTAGTTCAAATAGCTATGTACATATATTGAAAATACAATAAATAAAATTATGAAAAAAACACTTGTGTGAACTCTTTCGAATGGATAGTCAAATACATGTCATAATTTGTAGTATTTCCTTAAAATAGATTTTTTAAATAGACCAAAGTGATTGTATGATTTTTCTAAAATAAAATAATGTCAAAAAATGCGAAATACGTAATTGAAAAATGCTATAAATAATGTTAACTGCTAAATGAAAAAGTTTCGGCTAAATTGAAAAAATAATGCTGAATTTAGCTGCAAAACGTCCAAATGCCCACACTGAATGCAGTGCAAAGTAGATTTAACTCGCTTTATGAAAATCATACACTCTAAATATTTAGCAAACAAATTAAGAAGTTTATATAGGATAATATTTTTTTAACATTTATTATTATTACATTAGTATATTATTCTTAAATGAATTAAAACCAATTCATCGAATCAATGTTTGTTAATTATTTTTTTTAAATATTAATATTTTTTGACGAAAATTATATTTATCTAAGAAGTTGTAATCTTTTGGAGTAATGGATTAAATGCAATATTTTTTTTTAATATTTCAGGAAGCTCGCGGAAAGAGACCGCTTAAAATTTGGGACAGCTGGCGAAATATACGAAAAGGAGTAGTTGTTGGCACATTTGAAGAACTATTACTTAGAGGTTAGAGAGAATGTGTACTATTTTTTGCACTTATTTTTTATGTTTATATTTAAAGGAAAAGATAAGCTAGGGGTTCCTGCCGCAGAACCGGTACGACTTGTTCTGGAGAGCGATGGAACCCAAATTGAAGATGGAGAATATTTTCGTACGTTGGCAAATAATACAATACTTTTGCTGTTAAGGCAGGGGGAACGTTGGTATCCAACTGGTGTCGATGTTATAAAAGCTGGTAAGTTCATCAAAAAAAGGAAAACAATACATTTGTTGTGATGTTTACATTGGCCAATCATTTATCAATGTGAAAATTTTTTTGTTTTAAAATTCAGCTAATTACGCCTACTAATAAAATCTGCAAATAAGTTGGTAAAATAATTAGTTTTTTCAACAGAAGTGGTGGAGGTTTTTTGCACTTAAAAATTCTATAGAATTGGGCAAAACTTGAGCTTGAGCAAAATTGAGCGTTGTAGTTCTAGTTCTAAATGTTTTCTAAACAAAATAAACAATTATTGAAATCTAATGAGTAGCTTTGAAATTAAAGCAATTCCAATCTATCAAGTCTGTCACCAAAGATATACAAAATGTAATTTAAAAATTTTTAATTCGGTTGCGCCGTTTTGCAGATTTATATGAATTATCTCTGTTACAGGTAATTGTTACACAAACTGCTTTTGTCCCAGGAGTCATAGCTTATTGCACATTATAGATAAAGATCTATCTATGTATGTATGTTATATATTTAATTTGAATCAGTTTAGGGGAATAAAAATGCACCTTTTGTTAATTTTCTCCCCTATTACCCAGTCCTAAAATCAGATATAGCCAACTACTAATTTTAATTCTAACGCATTGTGAGCAATGTGCTATCCAATCAACAATGGAATGTTTACTGTTTTTATTGCAAGTTTTTTTGTCACGCCAACATGACCGCAGCTGGGAATGATATGTAAAGGGTTCATTACCTTATTTCTTATATTTTGTTGGTTGGCGCGACAATTACACTCAGTTAAGTTAAATTTAATCAAAATGTAATTTGAAATAAATGAACATTTAGTTAAAACCTGATTCTAATCCGCAAAAAAAGTTTTAGTTTGTGCGTTGATAAGTGCGGACGCGATTTTTTTTTTGAGCTCGCAATTAACAAAAAACAAAAACAAATAGTGTGAATAAATTTAAACAAAAGCAAAAAACAAACTTGTTTTAATACAACAACAAAGTTGTCTGTACATTTTTTTTTCTCTTTTTTCATTCCTTTTTTTTACAACGGCTGTTCAAACCTTCGCATTAAATTTCTGTCACATGTATGTCTGTACATTTATATACATCGATATACATACATATGACTGCGCGAAATTAGTGCAACAACCTTAAATTGCTAGTTTCAGCTATTTGTTATTTTTAATTAAAAAACCTTCAACTTTTACTCAAATTACAATTTTTGTCATTACACTTTAAATTTAAATTAAATTTTTTGCTTATTTGTTTTGAAGTCATTACACTTTAAACTTAAATTACAATTTTTGTTTATTTGTTGAAGTCACTTTAAATTTTGATGAATTTGTATTTATGCTGTCTGTTAATATTTTTATTAGTCATCAATAAAATAGTATTTAAGAATTAATTTATATTAATAAAGAAAAGAATTAATAAAATAATCAAACAAGGTGGTTGTTTGTAATTTGTTCTCGATTCAAACATATAACCAAGTTACAAGTGCTTGTGTTATTAGCTACCAACCAGGTTTAAGTGCTTGTGTTGGATAATTCACTCTTCTTGGAGCATCTCCTTGAAGAAAACAAACAAATTAAACATCGCCTTCTTGGTGCATTACCTAGAAGCGACCAACGGAGGTTAAGCAAACTAGGCTTAACCTAATTCAGCATTCAACTGAATTAAACATTTGGTGACCCCGACGTGATTTCGACACGCAACCTTCTGATCCTTGCAAATTTATCAAGGACATTACAATGGCTACCGGAAATACCAACTCGATGGATCTGCTAGTAACTTCTCAACGAACTACAGGACAGCTGATCGAATCCATCATTCGGAATTTCAAAAAGGATTCCGCATCCAGAAAAACCGTCTCTTATTACGAAGAGCGAATCAGAAGACTAGACGATGCTTGGAACGAATTCGAGCTCACGGACAACAAAATCCGATGTCTAGATAAACCCCCGTTAGAACACAATTATTTCACCGAAGGCTACTATCAACAAATTGAGGACCTCGTCACTAAATACAAAACAATATTTGAATCAGGCATGATTGAGGCATCAAAAACGTTTACATCGGGTGACTCTCAAGGTACTAAGGACGATCATGCAGCTCGAAAAGGGAGCGCCTTTCTGTCCACCCCAACAAATGCCGCAATAAGAAGACAAAAGGCCATGATTTCTTCACTGAGACGATTATTAGCTATGGACCCTACAGGAACCAATATGAAACTAAAAGAAAAACTGTGGGGCGAAATCCAAGAGCTACACTTCAAAATATGGGAATCCAATGACGATCCACTAAAGGAAGGCTACGATATGGACTCCTATGAAAATCTGGAGAAGCTGGTCATAGAAAACTTCCAGATATCTTCACCAACTCCAAATCAAGTTCCCGAACCTAATCAAAGTACTGTGCTACCGCTTCCAAAAGTAATAATTCCAAAATTCAATGGAGATTATCTAAAATGGAGCGCGTTTCATGATTTGTTCACGCAATTAGTGAACAATCAACCAATTCCTGCGGTACAAAAAATGTGGTACCTTAAGTCGAACTTGGGAGGCGAAGCTGAAAGACTAATCAGTCATCTTTCAGCGACAGCCGAAAACTACGCAACAGCGTGGAACCTACTGAAAGAACGGTACAATAATCAACGCGTTCTGGTATCCACAACAATACAACAGCTTTTGGATCAACCCAGTGCTGGATCATCGGCTGCTGCCATCAAACAACTGCATGACACAACTCAGGAATGTCTGCATGCACTTAATAATATGAGGATCGATACGACCTCATGGGACCCCATGCTACTTCATATACTGGTAAAAAAATTGGATCGAGGCACTCTCACTCTGTATGAGAGGACTATAAGTAATCCAAAGGAACTTCAAAGCCTCAAAGATTTCTTAACATTTCTCGAGAATCGCTTCCAATCCTTGGAAGCTACAAATCAAAAAGAGAAATCTACAAAGGCATACGTTTCCGCCACCTCAGCCAAACAGACACAAATCACATGCCCTTTTTGCAAAAATGGCGATCATCAGCTGCATCAGTGTCAAAATTTTCTAAAACTCTCACCAGCAAATCGACTGAATTTCGCTCAAAGAGAAAAACTGTGCGTAAACTGCTTAAGGTCAGGACATGCTGCAAGCACTTGCAAGTCAGGAGTGTGCAGGACATGCAAGCAAAAACACAACTCGCTGCTTCACCTAAAAATCAACCCTCAGCAACCAAAACAAGGATCATCAAGTGAAAGAAAATCTCAGACAAAATCAACATCTGCAATCACTTCACCTGAAAGAAATGAACACAATATCAATGAAGCAACAACAAGCTCTCCAGAAGCATCGTCAGTAGCAGCAGCAAGTGGTCAAATGTCCAATTCATACGTTCTTCTCAGTACAGCTTTAGTCAAACTCAAAACTGATGCAATTGAAATTGAATGTCGCGCCTTGCTTGATTCTGGATCACAAGTCAACTTGATCACCGAGCGGTTGGCAAATCGACTTAACATTGCTAAACAGGTGTCATCAGTTCATATCAATGGAATCGGCAATTCAAACACCAAAACGCAACATCGTGTCAATGTGGCACTGCATTCCCGAGTCAACAAGTTTTCAACTCGTCTGGAAGCACTTGTCCTTCCTCGAATCATAGCACCACAACCGTCACAATTCATAAACATTGACGAGTGGCCACTACCGAAAAATCTTGTTTTAGCTGACCCATCGTTTAATCAATCAAATAAAATTGATATACTTTTGGGTGCTGAACACTATCACCAATTACTCTCAATAGGACAAATAAAATTGTCTCCACAACTTCCTATCCTACAAAACACAGTTCTGGGCTGGGTTGTAGCAGGAAAAATAACAAAAGAACCCCTAGCAGACGCATATTGTGGCATATGTACTGAAGACGAAAGACTTGAAGCTTCCATCGCACGGCTTTGGGAGTTAGAGGAAGTTAAAACAACTAAAACCCTACTGTCAATAGCGGAGAGGCAATGTGAAGAGCACTTTGCACAAAATACAAGTAGAAACCATCAAGATCGTTTCATAGTAAGAATACCATTTCAACAAAACCCCGATACTTTAGGTGACTCACATGCCATTGCTCTTAATCGATTTCTCGCTCTCGAACGTCGGCTACAAAAGAATCCAGAATTAAAGAAAAGGTACACTGAATTCATGGATGAGTATGAATCAATGGGACATATGAAAAGGTTGGGAACAGAATCCATAAATTCCCCAAACTACTACATTCCACATCATTGCGTATTAAGGCCCGAAAGTTCAACCACTAAGCTCAGAGTAGTATTTGATGCATCGGCCAAAACCACATCAGGATATTCGCTAAATGATTTGATGTTCACGGGACCAACTGTGCAAGGAGAACTATTCTCCATACTCCTAAGGTTTCGAATGCCAAGATTTGTGTTCACTACTGACGTTGAAAAAATGTATAGACAGGTATTGATTGCCCCAGAGGATCGTAAATTTCAGCTAATAATTTGGAGAAAGGATACCACAAGGCCCATTGCATACTATCAACTCAATACAGTTACGTATGGCACAAGAGCAGCTCCATACTTAGCAACGAAATGTCTGGAGCAATTGGCTAAAGAAAATGAGATACATTATCCCCTTGCTTCTCAATTTCTCAAGGAAAATTTCTACGTAGATGATGGCTTGGGCGGCTCAAACAGCTTAGTAACCGCAATACATTTACAAAAACAACTCATGGAGATGATGAAGAAAGGTGGTTTTACTTTACGCAAATGGTGCGCAAATCATCCACAATTACTCTACAATATTCCACAAAGTGATTTGGAGGTGAACTTAGATTTTGAAAGCGTGGAAACTGATACCATCAAGACGCTAGGACTTGTTTGGCTGCCGAAGTCCGACAAACTGGGCATTAAAGTCAATCCTAGAGACATCAAGCGGATAACTAAACGAACCGTAACCTCAGACCTTGCAAGAATATTCGACCCATTGGGAATTCTTTCTCCCATTATAGTAACGGCAAAAATGTTTATTCAGGAACTGTGGGAGCTAAAATTAGACTGGGATCAATCCTTGCCGGAATCACTGCACACTAAATGGCTCACATTTCGCACAGACTTGAATGTATTGAAAACGCTTCAAATACCCAGACACATTTTCAAAGGAGGAGTTCCAGAATCCCAACAACTACACATCTTCACTGACGCATCCGAGAAGGCTTATGGAGCTGCAGCTTATATCCGATCAGTGTTTAAAGATGGCACCATTATGGTACATTTACTTTGTGCCAAATCTCGCATAGCTCCACTCAAACGACAAACAATACCACGACTGGAACTATGCGCAGCTACACTTGGAGCCCAACTAGCCACCAGAATCAGATCTGATCTTAAATTTACCAGTCCAGTATGGTTTTGGACTGATTCGGAAATTGTACTCTCATGGATAAACTCATCATCAGCATCATTTAACACATTTGTAGCAAATCGAATTTCCGCAATCCAAGAAGAAACCCAGGCAGAACAGTGGCGTCACGTAAGCTCTAAATGCAATCCTGCAGATATATTATCTCGTGGAATGTCTTCAACGGCCCTTAAAGAATGTACTCTTTGGTTCTATGGTCCAATGTTTCTTCATGGCGTGGAAAATGTTTGGCCACCCAAGTTCAATATAAGCTCCAAAATTTCAACAAACCTAGAAAGAAAGACAAGGTCAATCGAATCACGAGCAATGACAACAAACGAACCTGATTTTGTTTACAAAATTAACCACAAAAATTCATTCCATCGTCTGCAGCGGATTATTGGATATGTTCTGCGCTTCATTACCCACACAAGAAGCCAAAAACAGATGCGGCAACCATCAAAATTATTAACTACAACGGAACTCAGCCAAGCACTGGTTCCTATTATTTCACAAATGCAACTTTCCGAATTCAAGGAAGAAATGAAGCAACTGAAGGAACACAAACCGTTACTTGGAACGAGCACCATCAAGAATTTAGCACCCTTTTTGGATGAAAGCGGACTAATTAGGGTTGGCGGCCGGCTCGATGCCTCCTCATTAGCATATGACTCAAAACATCAACTTCTCATTCCGTACAATGATTCCATTTCCAAACTGATATTCCAAATGATTCATGAAGACCACAAACATTGTGGGGCGCTCACGTTGTTAGGAATTGTTCGACAGCGCTTCTGGCCAATAAAAGGAAAAATTATGGCAAGAGCCACAGTCCATCAATGCACTACATGCAGCAGAGCCAAGCCAGAGCTATTTCACCAAATAATGGGAAACCTACCATCAACACGTGTAACACCAGCCCGAGCATTTATTAATGCTGGAGTCGATTACTGCGGGCCAATTACTGTACATTACAAACTCAGGGGAAAACGACCGCACAAGGCCTACATTGCCGTATTTTGCTGCTTTGCCACAAAGGCAGTGCACTTGGAGCTGGTGAGCGATCTCACAACTGATGCATTTATAGGTGCACTCAAACGTTTCGTTTCCCGGCGGGGACATTGCCAAAATTTATATTGCGACAACGCCACAAATTTCGTCGGAGCGAAAAATAAATTGCCCGAACTTTCCACAATAATACATTCACCAGATGCTCAAGAAGCTATTACAAATGCCTGCAACAAAAAGGGTATTCAATTTAACTTCATTCCGCCAAGAGCTCCTCATTTTGGTGGCCTCTGGGAGGCAGCTGTTAAATCAGCAAAATACTACTTGGTAAGGACGATGGGGAACGCATCTTTAACTTATGAAGAACTCGAAACCATAGTTGTGGAAATTGAAGCAATATTGAATTCCAGACCCATTTCACCTATGTCGAATGACTCGAACGACATAGGCGCACTGACTCCTGGACATTTTCTAATTGGCGAACCCCTAATAGCTCAAATTGACGCCCAAGCGAAGCCCGCAAACCTTAAATTGGAAACGCGTTGGAAATTAGTTTCCCGTCTTAAGCATGAATTTTGGAAGAGATGGTCTCGAGATTATTTAAATGAACTTCAATGCCGTAACAAATGGCGAGAACAATCTAAAAATCTCAAACCAGGTACAATCGTCACTTTAAAAGAAGACAACGTTCCAGTCATGAAATGGCCATTGGGGCGCGTAATAAAAACGTATAAGGGACCCGACGATGTTGTACGAGTTGCAGACGTACAGACATCATCAGGCATTTTCAAACGGGCAGTTCAGTATCTAGCCCCACTTCCTAAGCTCAGTGACGAACCCGAAGAGGACGGGCAACAACCAGATCTAAAATTCAAAGAATCCAAGGCTAATCATGAAGGACTGGCTGAAAAACAATCACCTCAGTCAACATCGAATAGTATGCCACTCGCCAAAAAACAGCGGACTTTACCGGGCTCAATCATAACTACACTAATCACAATATTGCTTTCGATTCCATTAGTAGCCACAAATAAAATAGAAATAACGCAATTTGAACCCAACATCGGTCTCTACTTTGAAGGTATTGGCAACACCAGAATATCACGGTCAGAATGGAACATCATCTCCTACTACAATTTAAACCCATTTTGGCAAGAAATGGCTACATTCATACATGAAACAACAGCATTAACTCACCTATGCAATCTTCTTACCCAAAAGACTACTTGCTCAAACGTTCTCCAGGAAATTAATTTTAGCATAACAGACTTAAAGGATAAAAATCTCCTGCTCAAAAGAAGAGTCAAACGTGGCGCAATTAATGTTGTTGGTAATGTCGCTAATTCACTGTTCGGCATTCTAGACTCGGATTACGCCGAACAAATGACAATTACTATCAACACAGTCAACGAAAATGAAAACCATCTGAAGCAACTCCTAATGAATCAGACATCAATTGTTGATGCAACTTTAAATGTACTAAAACAAAATGAGGAGAATGTAAAACAAAAGTTCAGGAACGTAGACGACCAATTAACTAAAATCACATCCAGATTACACGAAACTGAAAACGAACAGTATCAAGCAAAGCTGTTTCGAATGTTTATGTTACGATCTGTTCAACTTTCCGTAACCTCATCAAGGTTACATAGGATTCAATCCGAAATTATAGCAGCATTAACGGATTCACACCATGGAAAAATAAGTCCAATGCTGTTGTCACCATCTCAACTTCAATCTGAGATAGTGCAAATAAGAAATCACCTTCCAACATCCCTAGAATTACCAGTAAGTAACGACAACATGTTGCAGCTGTACAAACTCATGAACGTAAAGGGAGGCGTGACCAAAGACCACGTCATTTTTCACATATCTATTCCGTTATGTGATCCAGAAACATTCGAACTTCTTAAACCACACCAAATTCCGGTTCTAACAAATGGCACAATGCTTGCCATAATGCCATGCGGTGACCTTCTCGCCGTAAATGCTCACAGAGATCAATATTTCATCTTGACAGAAAGGCAGTGGACCACATGTGCAACCATTAAAGAGAACGAATTCCTATGCCAACATATGCAATCAAAATACAAGGCAAACGCGAACAAATGCTTATGTGAACTTTCGCTTCTTAACCATAACATTCAAAAGGGATGTGACATTGGTCCTATTGCTGGCAGCACATTGCTAACACAATTGGAGTACAGCAATCAATGGCTATATACAATGCAGCAGCCTTCGCGAATAAGTTCAGTATGCGGACAAGAAAAATCTCAGCTAACCTTAAAAGGATCCGGTTTCCTAAAATTAGCATCAGATTGCACACTCAAATTTAACTCTATCATCATCAAGGGTCATCAAATCGTCTCAACATCTCTTCAAGCATCCTACATAAGAATGAGCAATTTCAGTGACATTATTTATCCTGTTGAAGTCCAGTTTGAGAAAGTCCAAAATAAAGTGTATGCTGATCAAATCAAAAACATCTCCGAGATACAGAGCACACTACATCAAAAGGTATCTGATGAACTACCATCACAAATCAAACACATACAATATCACCACGGAACCGTTGCTTATATCGCTCTCACTCTCGCAATCATAATCATCATGGCAGTTGCTTGGAAAAAGACACGCTGTAAATCGTTTAATTCAAATCAACAAACTCCACAGCCTGCGGCACGTCAACATATTCCAGCCCAAGAATTTGCGGTAACAGTCACATAATTTCAACATAAATATAGTACTGATAACACACACAAAGAAAGGTAATTTAAGGTTGTTCTGATTTGTAGTCTGTTGAGCATGGCTCAACGGCGGGGTGTATGTTCAAACCTTCGCATTAAATTTCTGTCACATGTATGTCTGTACATTTATATACATCGATATACATACATATGACTGCGCGAAATTAGTGCAACAACCTTAAATTGCTAGTTTCAGCTATTTGTTATTTTTAATTAAAAAACCTTCAACTTTTACTCAAATTACAATTTTTGTCATTACACTTTAAATTTAAATTAAATTTTTTGCTTATTTGTTTTGAAGTCATTACACTTTAAACTTAAATTACAATTTTTGTTTATTTGTTGAAGTCACTTTAAATTTTGATGAATTTGTATTTATGCTGTCTGTTAATATTTTTATTAGTCATCAATAAAATAGTATTTAAGAATTAATTTATATTAATAAAGAAAAGAATTAATAAAATAATCAAACAAGGTGGTTGTTTGTAATTTGTTCTCGATTCAAACATATAACCAAGTTACAAGTGCTTGTGTTATTAGCTACCAACCAGGTTTAAGTGCTTGTGTTGGATAATTCACTCTTCTTGGAGCATCTCCTTGAAGAAAACAAACAAATTAAACATCGCCTTCTTGGTGCATTACCTAGAAGCGACCAACGGAGGTTAAGCAAACTAGGCTTAACCTAATTCAGCATTCAACTGAATTAAACAACGGCATTATTGCTTTGCTACTTTGAAAATAAAAACAAAAACAGTATGCGCTAATAAGCCTCTTTAATTTAAGTCAAAAAATGTGGACAATATTGAAATATGTAAATAAAAACAAAAAAACTAAAAACAATTTGTGTATAAATGCTACGCCTGTTTTGCGTGCCCAATCTTGCTCAGCGCATTTGTTAAGAGATGACAAGAGAACAAATAAAAACAATTCGCCCTCTGAACAGAGTATAACCAAAACTAATATGGATAATGTAGCAAAACCCAAGACGGGTGGGAATGGACAGATACGTATGTACCTGTATTAAAAAGTGGTCGCCGCCCTGAATCTTCGCATTTAGCACCAATGTCTATAGCACATAAAGATAAGGACGTTTTGCTATCTTAGATAGCGAGAAAGAGAGAAAAATTCGAAAGACTAAAGCTCATTATTATAACTTGGCAATAGCTAAAGTTAGGATTTTGTTGGAGCGATAACTAGTTTTTCGTTATAATAACGGGGATAATGTTCATAACTTATCCTTAAAGTACGTGAAAGTTAAAGGTTGTTTTTAACTTAATTAAAATAACGAAAAAGTACTTATCGCTGCAACAAAATCCTGACTTTAGCTATTGCCAAGTTATAATAATGGGCGTTAATAAAGAAGTTAATTTCAGTTATTGGGGAGAACTCATTTTATGTAATTCCTATCAAGCATGATGACATTGATAAGATAAAATTTAAATTTTTTGATAACAGTGGTAAACGAGTTTGAAAGCTGCAAAAAAACTTTTGTTCCTATCAACTGAAGAGTAGCAAAGGTCTACAGGTAGTTATTAAAGGTGTAGACTCATATGTTGATCCAGTTGAAATACGAGAGTTGAAATTGAGGTAAAACGTATAGATAATTTCAGAAATCGAGAACGTGTTCCTCAACTTCTATTACGCGTTGAACTGGAACCTAGAGTCATCAGATTGAAAAAGAACGAAACGCACCCTATTTATAATCTAAAATATCTGTTACACCGCAAAATAAGCGGAGAGGAACCGCATAATCGATTAGGACACGTCCAGTGTCTTAATTTCCAAGACTGTGGTCATACTAGGGCTTACTGCTAGTTTCCTCTGGTTTGCGTTGTGTGTGGCGAGCTACATTGTTCCGCTCAATGCGACAAATTAAGGGATGACTCGAAGGTTAAAAAATGTAACCATTGCGGTGGAAATCACTCTGCTAAGTATAGAGGCTGTCCAATTTTTTCTGTGTTAAGGAAGTCGTCTTAAAAATTAAATAATCCTGCTAAGCAGCCACAATTTCGAGCAAATGCTTATTACCCTCAGTTTGTCCAACCAAAAACCCAACATGTTTCATACGAGGATATGCTAAAAACCAATCATATTTCAGTACACGAAGCGACCCCGACAACTAATTCTACTCCAAATTTGCACCCAGAACCTAAAGAACAAACTGGTAACTTCAATCGTCTCAGAGACATTAGCGCATTCGTTAAACAGTTTTATGAGCTCTATGAGCAGCATGATGAAAGAAAAGGTACGGATGCAATCTATGATGTTGCAGGCGGTACTTAACAAACCATGAACTATTTAAAAATATATTTCTGGAACGCAAACGGCTTACGCCAATACAAAAATGAACTCCAATACTTCTTTAACAGCCAACATATTGATGTCATGATGTTTTCACAGACTCATTTAACAACAAATAGCTTTTTTTTAAATCAATGACACTAAAGACCCCGGTGGCACAGGGCTGGAATTAAAAATCGTTTACTGTGTGATTTTTTGAGGACCACCTTCAAGCAACAAACATATGGATAGGAGAATATCATCAAAACTACGTTATTTCTTCGATTTATTCACCTGTTTTATAGCATCATTAATACTACGTATTGGGGATCAAGACTTATTACTTAAAGGATTGTGTTTTATTTGACACAATTTGAAAAATGCGTTTGAATGTGATATCGAGTTTACAACACACCTATTGGCCTACTGATCGACAAAAACTACACCTTATTGATTTTGGGTATTCCGAGAGAAATGATTAAAGTTGAAGCGTCACTTGAATTATCCTCACATAACTCACCCACTATTGTCTATATATGGAACCAGCAAAATATCGTGTCACCAACAACTAGCACAAGCATTAATTGGTTAAAATATAGAAAGTATCTCAGTACTCATTGTTCGGAAAACCAGCATACGTGGATCGGAGTCTAATTGATTTTGATCAAAACTTCTTATGGAGACTGGACAAAAAATGATACCAAAAAGGGAATTTACTTGTTGGACAATTGAAAAAGGGTTTTACTTCAAATATATATTTTTTCGTTATTTTATTTATTGTATCTTCAATATATTTGATCTAATAATAATTAAGACTCTGGGTATTTTCTGCAGATAAGATAAGCTTCGCAGGTTGTGTTGTCTTAACAAAACAAAAATAAACCTATTATAAATATAAATTTAAGAAGCTATGCCCCTCGCTATTTCTGCTTTAACTGACGGCATGTTCAGATCTGTTTTTGATCATTTTTTAGAATCTCAATTTAGCTCCTTTGGATTTTTTCTATATTGTTAGCTGAGGCAGTGCCCCATAATTGAATGCTATAACACATTTGGAACCCCCCCCCCCCCCCCCCACACACTATAACACTGCAGTAGATATGCAAATGCTTTGACGCGGTTCACTAGGGGAAAATAGGGGCACCAGGCGCTAGGGTTCCTAGAATCTAAATCTGGAAGAAAAGGTCTGTTGTCTTAATGCACGGGTCCTCTTCGAGGTTGTTGGTGAGGTCCCCTCCTGTTGTTGGTGAGGTCCCCTTCGGGGGAACACGTGGTGGTTGTGGTTTAAGATCGATTTATGTAGGTATGGTGCACGGTCGATCAAGTGTGCTGTTGCACTCTCAACAGACGGAGTTTGGATAGTCTCAGAACCCCTAAGCAAGAGGCTATAATATGGAATCTAGGATTGCCTTTTAGGCTTGCCATATTATATAAATTGCTACTCATTGTGACTGTATCGCACAGAAATTGCGATTGGCGGCAACGTCATATCGTAAAGTGGTGTTATACAACACAATGGGGGCGCTAGTCTAAGCTTAAATTTCACTCGGTGGTAAGACCACCGTGGGATTAGGACAACCAGCAGGTGCCCACGTTAATCTTGTTCCACATGTGTACAATAAATGTTTGCAATCTAAAACGACAGTAGAATTCCTGCCAATAAGCCAGTTTAGTTGAACTGCTTTTAACTTCATTTGTATTAACTTTCTATGTGGTGTACCCAAGGGCTGTATGCAAAATGACCCTATGAAAAATCGCCCAAAAGCATAAAAAGCCCAAGAAATCTTCATACAAAATTGTGTAATATTTCATATCAAAAGTAACCCAAAAATTTTGGGTGTTTTTGCGTCATTTTTGGAGAATAATTCATTTTTATATATTTGTTTTAATGAAAGATCACCAATTTTTTATAATAAGAGTGAAAAAAACAATGGTTTGTCTTAAGAGCGATATATTTTTAATAAAAAAATATCACTAATAATAAGTAGTTATAAAGTTTACCTTAAATTGCAGAAGTGTTAACATTAAAAATTTATTTGGATTTAAACTGAAAAAATAAGCATCTTAGTTTCTGTCTCTGCTTTTCCAAAAACTGATTAATTTACAGAAAATGTATTGACATCACATTTAAGGATGTACCAATGACAATTTTCAAAAAGCTTCTGATTATTTAAGTAAATTGTTCTGCCGAAAAACTACAAGCTGCTTTGTTTCTTTTATACTAGTAAATATTTCTAGTTATGTTGTTATAATATATGAGTTGAAATATATAATTATTGTTATTAATGTGTTCGCGCGATTTTTAATTATTTTATACAAATTTTTTGGCTGAGGCGCCTAATTCTAAAGTTTAACAATAAAAAATAATTAATTTATTAATTTAAATAATTAATTTCAACTCATATTAGCAAACTATTTGTACCTTTATTATTTTTTATTCACATATATTGCCTTTCATAATTATTTTAATGAACGCATACAATATTTATTTGCGTACATTGGCAACAATATATTTAACTTGGTACCAAAACGCTTATCACAGATTACATACAACTTCTTCTCAAAGCTTGCTCGATGAATTCAATCAACGGTTCAATTAATTTAAATCAACTATTTAATTAAGTAATGTTTGTAGCGACCGTGACCACGGTTACTCAGAGTTCCTTTGGCAGCACCCCCAGGAGCAGCAGCTGTCACAGCTTTCTTGGATTTTGATCAAAGATTACATACAGAAGTTACAAACTGAAAGCTTTCTCGATAAATTAAACCAATATCAATGCCCATTTCTAAAACTGTTGATATTTTTATATTTAATAAGAAAACTATAAATAAATTTGGGCGATAATTCATTTATATTTGGGTATTTTTTCACAATTTTTGGGCCAAATTTCCATTTTTCTTTCCAATTTGGGCAATCTTTCATTTCCTTAGGATGATTATTCATTCGGCAATTTTTCATTTTTGTTTTTGGGCGATTTTTCATGCAGCCATTTCTGAACAATGAGTACCGAGATTAGTTTAATATTTCAACCAATTTATGCTTGTGATAGTTCTTGGTGACACGATATTTTGCTGGTTCCATATATAGGCAATCCAAATATATGTACTAATATAGATGAGACTAGTGCCGAAGTACCCGTAAGATTTGAATTTAACGATATTGAAAAGGCATTAACTGATTTAAACTGATGTTATTTCAGTAGCCCCGTAAAGATCGCAGAATTATTCTTTTTGTTTTTAACGCCATCTTACGTCTTGAGTACTTTCCAACACACACACAGATTAGTATATGTAATTAAAAAGACCTTTGAGGAAAGAAAATACTGTTCTGCGCTTTTTATCGGCGTTTCTCAAACATTCGATAAAGTTTGGCACGAAGTCCTAATATATAAGTTAAAGCTCTTAAAAAATTATACACATCAGACATACCCATTAGCACCCGGGTGCACATATCAGCATTTTGCTGATGATACAGCTTTTTTAAGTAAAGACCACATACTCAATTTGGAAAAATGGTTGAAGAAATGGAGAATAAAGGTGAATGAATAAAAATGTACTCATACAACGTTCACAGAGTAGAGACTCATTCCCCCCTATTCGCATAAATAACAAAAATTTTTTTTTTCATATTTTATTTATTGAATCTTCAAATATATTTTTGAACTAACAATAATTACTCATATCTTAAGCCTAAAATAAAAATAAATATACTTGTTATGTCCAGCCAGTGCTAGACAAAAAAAGATGTATGTTTCACGGTTGCTTCTATCATTTGCGGGTCATCCCTCTAATGTTCGGATGAGAGAAGAAATGTCCCTCCTTCTTAAACGAATGTAACCACGTTCATTTAGCATGTTGCGGGCCAGCGGATTTGGATGTGTTTCAAGCTTCTGTAAATATGTAACTGCATATTTCGCTATTTCTGATTTAACTGATGGCACGTTTAGATCTTTGTGGATGTTCGAATTTTTTATGTACCAGGGAGCAACAGTGATCATCCGTAGAATCTTGTTTTGGGGCCTTTAGATTTTTTCTGTATTGCTAGCTGAGGCAGTGCCCCATAATTGAATGCCATAGCACCAAATTGGTTTTAAAATTAACTTGTACAATAAAAGTTTGCAATCTAAAACGAGAATTTCTGCCGATAACCCAGTTTAGTTGGAATGCTTTTAGCTTCATTTGTGTTAACTTTGATTCAATGTGGCGTTTCCAAGTAAGGCGCCGGTCAAGATGTATGCCGAGAGATTTCACGTGTGAAAGCTGAGGTATCATTTGGTTATTTATTTGAATAGGGAGGGGGACATAATTTCCTACGCAGTGTAAAAGTAATGTGAGTACATTTTTGTTCATTGACCTTAATTTTCCATTTCTTCAACCACTTTTCTAAAATTAATATGTGATCTTGAAAATATCGTGATGCTACTTTGGGACTTTCGTGAATGCTTAAAAAAGCTGTGTCGTCAGCAAATGTCGATGTATGGACTCGGTCACTATTTGGCATATCTGAAGTATACACCAAGTATAAAATCAGCCCCAATATACTACCCTGCGGACTTCCGGCTTCAATTGGCTCAGGTGAGCTTAAAAAATTGCCTTCTTTAACAATGAATTTCCGATCAGTGAAATAACTATCTAACAGCTGATATAAGTTTGCGGCCAAAAGCAGTATTTTTTTTCACAGGTCTTCTGAATTACGTTAACTAACCTGTGAGTTTGTTCGATTGTACTATGTTTTTTTCTGAAGAAAAATTGATGGTTCCGAACACATCCTTTGTCGCTTAGAATGGGGTTCAGCTTATTTATTAAAATCCTCTCAAACAGCTTTGACATATTTGATAAAAGACTTATAGGTCTGTATGATTCAACTTTTGTGTGGTCTTTTCCTGGTTTAGGAATCATAGTTATTAACGAAACCTTCAAACCTGAAGGAAAGTACTCAAGGCGTAAAATGGCGTTTAAAATAAAAAGAATAATTTTTCGAGCTGTATGGGGCAACCCAAATAACATCTTGTTACTGGTTTTATCAAAACCAGGGGCTTTCTTGGTGTTTAAATTTGTTGTTACCCTTTCAATGTCACTAAAATAAAATCTATAGGGTACTGCAGTACTAGCTTCGTCAGTTGGCAAATCAACTGCATCAGTCAATACATTTGGAGTAAAAACCTTTTTCAAATGTTCAACCAATAATTTGCCTTTTTCGGTATCATTCCTTGTCCAGCCTCCAGACGAAGTTCGCAAGGGAGGCTTATGTACTACTGGCTTTTTAAGGTTTCTACACGCACGCCATAATGAATAATCTGATTGAGGAGTTGGGTCAAGGTCTTTTAAATAGTTTATCAGAGATGCTGCTCTTCAGGAGTCTAGTAAATCTCTTAGCCGTTTCGTGCATTCTTTAAGTCTGCTTTTAAGTTGAGGAGATCTGTGCGATTGCCACTCTCTGCGAATTTTTCTTTTCTCAGCCAAGAGCCTCTCGACGTCAACAGAATAGATTTGATTGTGTCTTATTAGTTGTCGGGTTACTGTTGCGTGTTGGGCAGCTAATTTAAGGTTTTGATCAAAATCAGTAAGACTTTGCTCTACGTCTTCTGGAGTTCTTAGCGGGATGTTTTCCGAACAATGAGTACTAAGATACTTTCTATATTTCAACCAATTAATGCTTGTGATAGTCATTGGTGATATGATGTTTTGTTTGTCCGATATATAGACGATAGTGGGTGAATGATCTGAGGATAATTCAAGTGACGCTTCAGCTTTAATCGTTTCTCTCGGAATACCCTTAATCACGCCAAAATCGACAACATCAGGTATTTTTTGACGATCAATAGGCCAATAGGTGGGTTGTCCACTCGATATCACATTCAGATGCATTTTTGAAATTGTGTCAAACAAAACACGACCTTTTGGAGTTATTAGGCGTGATCCCCAAAATGTATGTTTAGCGTTGTAGTCGCCTGATGCTATGAAACAGGGACCTAGTGATTTGAAGAAATCGCTGTATTGACTCTCTGATATTTGAAACCTAGGAGGTGAATAAATCGAAGAAATTACAAAGTTTTGATGAAATTCATCAATGCAGATGATTGTTGCTTGAAGGTAATCTTCACAAAAATCACACAGTAAATAATGTTTGATTCGAGCCTTTATTAGTATTGCTGAACCACCACATGCTCTGCCACGGGGGTCTTTGGTATCATATAATATATAGCCATTTATTTTAAAATAGCTATTTGTTGTTAAGTGAGTCTCTGCAACCAGCATGACATCAATTTGTTCCTTCTTAAGGAAGTACTTGAGTTCATTTTTGTGTTGGCGTAAGCCGTTTGCGTTCCAGGAACATATTTTTAAACAGTTCATGGTTTGTTAAGTAACGCCTGCAACATAGAAGATTGCATGCGTACAATTTCTTGCATCATGCTGCTCATAGAGCTCATAAAACTGTTTAACGAATGCGCTAATGTCTCGATGCTTGATTCGAGACGATTAAAATTACCAGATGGTGTTTGTTCTTTAGGATGCGATTGCAAATTTGGAGTAGAATTAGTTGTCGCTGTTGCTTTGTGCACTGAAATATGCTTTGATTTTAACATATCTGCGTATGAAACATGTTGGGTTGTTGGTTGATGTAACTGGGGGTAATGCACATTTGCTCGATATTGTGGCTGCTTAGCAGGAGTATTTAATTTTTGGGTTGACTTCCTTACCATAGAAAATACTGGACAGCCTCTGTAATTGGCAATGTGATTTCCACCGCAATTGCTACATTTTTCAAAATTAGTGTCATTCTTAGGTTTATCGCATTAAGCGGAACAATGTAGCTCACCACACACTACGCAAACCGGTAACAACTTACAGTATGCCCTAGTATGGCCATACTCTTGGCAATTCAGGCACTGGACGGGTCCTGATCGCTTATGTGGCTCCTCCACTGTAATTTTTCGGTGCAGTAGGTATTTCAGATTGTAAATAGGATGCGTTTCGTTTTTCTTCAATCGCATATCTCCAGGTTCAAGTTCAACTCAAAAAGTGGTTGGGGCACATGTTCTCTATTTCTGAGATTATCTACATGTTTTACCTGAAATCCTGCTTTTTGGAGGCCATCTCTGATTTAAGCTGGATCAACATATGAGTCTACACCTTTAATTACTACCTGTAGACCTTTGCTACTCTTCAGCTGATAGGTATAAAAGTTCTTTTTACAGCTTTAAAACTCGTTTACTGCTTTCCGATAACTGCTTTCGTCAATAAATTGAATTTTTGTCTCATCAATGTTACCTCGCTTGATAGGAATTACAAAAAATGAGTTCTCCCCAATAACGGAAATTAATTTTTTTATTAAGTCGTCTGAATTTTTCTCCCTTAAATATATTGGAGGTGGTTTGAACGACTTGGGTGCCGTTTTAGGTTCACTTGCTTCTCTATCTAATATAGCAAAACGATTTTGGGAATTTATTCCGTTAGAGTCCTTTTCTTTATGTACTTTCGACTTTGGTGCTAACTGCGAAGACTTAGGGCTTCGACCTCTTTTCATTACAGTCACGTATCTATCCATTCCCACTTGAGTCTTGGGTTTTTGGGCACTGTCCATTATGGTTTTGGTCGTACTGTATTCAGAAGACGACAACGATTTATTCACATTTATTTTGTTATCACTACTTAGCAACAACGGTGAACATGAACGTGTGCGGTAAATAGGCGGAGCATTTAAAAACACATCAGTTTTTTGTTTTTATTTATTTTGGTGTTTTCACTATTTTCATCTGCATTTAGTATTACATAAGCATTTCTACTGCTTATGTTTGCACTTTTCCCAGAAATATTTAAATTTAAATTTGAGTGACTCATAAATTAGCCCTCGCACTGTACTTTTGTTTTCTCTTATTACTCAAACAATAATGCCGTTGTAAAAAAGGAAAAAAATAAACGAAATACAACAACTTTGTTGTTGTGTAAAAACAGGTTTTAATATTGTTTGTTTGATTTTTTTTTTAATTAAAGTCACTCACTAAATTTTGTTTTATTTTACGTATATTGCGAGCTTAAAAAAAATACACGTCCGTACTAATTGACAAATAACTACGCAAATAAGTAAATGATACCAAATCTTTCAGACGTAAAATACCTGATAATATTTCTTGACCGGAGCCTTACTTGGAAAAGTCACATAGATTTCAAGTTAACACAAATGAAATTAAAAGCAAAACTACTAAATTGGCTTATCGGCTGTACAAGGCGATCCTCAAACTAATTTAGAGTTATGGGGCACTCAGATAGCAATGTAGAAAAAATCTCGTCCAAACGCTTTGGCGCATAACATACTAAATGATTCTGGTTACATTCGATTTAAAAGAAGAGATACTGCTTTTTTTGGCCGACATTAGAAGAATAATCCGCAAATGATTTCAACGACCATAAAATCAACATTATTCGTGTCTGGCACTGGCTGGACTTAAAAAGTGTATTTATTTATTTTAGACTTAAGATATGATTAATTACACTGTGCTCGAATGTGACACTTATTTTTTTAACAAGCTGGGCACCCTAGTGTTAAAGCTAATTCGGGTACGCTGAATTTAATGGCATTAGCCGTTTTTAGAAGTTAGCGCTCGTATTTGCGATATTCGTGATTCTTCTTTTAAGTTCCAGCAAATGTCACCTAACAGCAAATCCAATTTTTTACCAGTGTTCAAGTTTGGCCGTCACTTGATGGAATCTCTCTCCATGCTCGTCAGAATCAGCTGGTGATTGTTCAGCAAACTTGTTGGTATGATAATGCAAAAAATGAATCTCTAAAGATATTTTAACATTAATACTATGAAAAGCGGTAAGCATTTTTTCTATATGAATGCGCCAGTTGTCAGACCGATTAATTCCTAAAACTTGTCAATAACCTCTTTTACAAAGTTTCATACCTCAAGCTATTCCATACTGAGGGCATCTTCAAATAACTTATCTTTCATCAAGCGACGGATATCCGGCCCATTAAGTATTCCTGTAAAAAACGAAATATGAATTCAAATTTTCAACATATTAGTATAAGCTAAATTAATACACATCTTCTTTTATTTTCATACTACTTAATTTTGGAAAAATACGACATAATTCGTTAATTATATAGTACTTTAGGTTAAAAATTTTAAATCACGAATATCGCGAATATGAGCACTAACTTTGAAAAACTGCTAATGCCAGTGAATTCTGCGTACTCGAATTAGCTTTACCAGAAAGGTGCCCAGCTTGTTAAAATCTGCGATTAGTGCAGTGTTATTGTTAGTTCAATTGTATTGAAGATACAATAAATAATAAATGAACAAAAATATATACATACATAAAATTAAATTAAATATTGGGACACCCTTTAGTTTCTAATTTTAAATATTTATACTCGTTATTATAACGGACATAGTTATGGAATTCTATCCAATTTTCAAGTTCTTGTCTATAACTGTTCCAAAGAAACCCTTTAATTTTGGGGCTTTTTTTACATTTTTACATTTTTATTTGGTGACCTCTACGGTTCAAAATACACGTAAAATCATGTATGGTGTAGGGCCTTTAATTTTTAAAATTATAAACTTTTTTTTTAATGGGACAATCCGCTAACATAACATTTCTAAGAAAGACAAAATTTTCAAAATCGGTTCAGAAATTAAATTAGCTCTGCGGGAACAAACATTAAAAAAAAGCAATATACAGACGAATCACAGTTTTAATTCGTTTGCCATTGTGATGGAAATATAGAGAATATTTGCAATTTTTAAAATTAAACCAATATACATATTTATGTATATATATATGTATGTATATATCATACTTGGGATTTTTTCATTGGCATTATTTAAAATAGTTACAAGGAGAAATAATTTAACTACCAATTAATGCTACTGATTTACTTTTAATTACAATTATTTTGTACAATGGTAATGAAAATGTAATGAAATCGTATAATTACTAGTTATAATTGATGAAAAAATCATTGTTTCTATAAAACACAAATTTATGATCGCAGTAGGTTTGTAACTTAGCCGGTATTTCTTTACAGTAAAGAAGCAATTCATTGGGGCTTACTGTAAGACTGCCAGTCGAAATACATCTTTGTATAACAAGTGGGGACTCCCACAAAACTATTTTTAAAGTTTTATGTCAATGTCAAATACCAACTGCCTCCAGGTAGGTGTATCATCTATGCCTTTACTGCATGCCCCTTATTATTTACATAAACATAAACACTATTTGACGTAAATCGTAAAAATAAAAAAATATACTTCAATGGGTTGAAAAGTTGCCACACATATTTAATTTACCGAAACTTTTTTATATTTTTTATATTTTTTCTGCTGTTTGTTTCTTTTAATATAAAAAATGCACATAACACGAAAGCAGAGAATGAGGTGTGACTTATTTAAAAAACATAAAATAAATATAAAATTTCTCACTTTTTTACTGCAAAAAGGTTGACTACAGATATTTATTTATTTGTTAGTCAATAGAATGCAATCCTTACAGACGAGTAACAATAAATGTTAAAATTAATGGAATAACATAGGTTGGATAACGAGATAAAACATTATATTAACTATGAGGAAAATATGTAGTGTAATTCTAATGAAAACCACGTAAACAGAACAATAAAAATTTCTTTTGCACAAATTCAATACGAGCGTTGTGGATTATATAAAAGTTTATAAAAGTGATATAAAAGTTTAAATCACTGTTTTCTGTCAAGCCAACCCTGATTAACTGATCGGTTCACCTACTCTTGTTGGATCCGATCATTGTACCCTGCTTCGCGACTATTAACACCATTTGCCATTTCCGTTGTTCATGTTACTGATCTCCTCGCTTTAAGGCTGATTGGCATTAGACCAGATCAGCAATAACAAAAGCTGCTTCATCCGACACAGCGCGAAAGCCACAGCAGACTCGTAGGGCAGCAATCCGATAAACAGAATTGATAAGCTTTGCATAAGATGAACATTTTAACATTTTAGCGAATCCCGCCATATGGAACATTCATACAGAATATTATTTTTTACAACCTCAGATAACAGTTTTCTCTGAAGATACTTTGGACCTATTGTTTGGCATAAATCGGATAACGCCAAACATGCTTTTTTAGCCTTGGAACTTATATACTGAAGGTGACAGCACTCAATTATAACACCAAGATATTTGAGAGAAGACTCTCTATACTCTATACAACATGATCCGATACTGCGTTTTTAAGTTTTTCTGGTCTTACGGCCTGGTTACTTTGGTAACATCTTCCGCTTCATGTATCTCTTTTGCCACACACACACTAAAGTTATATCATCCGCGAAACCAATGATTGAAACCCTTTCCGGCCTCAAAACTTCATCATACATAACGTACCACAACAACGATACGAGTACCGATCCCTGGGGGACGCCTTTTGACACTCGGTTCTGTTTCGGAAATAATCTTTTATTATGGGATGAAGGGATGCTCAGTCAAAAAAGCATGTTCACAATGACCTCCCAATTCGCAGTATTACGTTTTTTTTACATCTAGAGTTTTAAAAGTTTTTTTTTTACATCTAGAGTAACAAATACAGCGTACTCCTTTGCACCATTTCGCAAACGAATTCCTTCAATTGCCCTAGATGCAGTTTCCACAATTACGTTGATGGTTAATTGATACACATCCAGCAGTTTTAATACTAGAGTTTAACTTTTTGCAAATGACGCCCTCGAGCAGTTTCCCGCTTTTGTATATCATACTGAGCAGCCGATAGGAAGTCGGATCATCTAGGAATTTCCCATACTTTGATAACAAAACCAGTTTTTTTTCCACATTGTTAGAAAAATATCCCTTGTCTCAAATACGCATTTGTCAGGATTGTAAATTGGTCTGGACAGCATTTAAAGGCTTCTTTTAACACATGATTTAAAATAGGATTTAGGATTACATCTTCAATTTCATCTTTTGTCACAGGAGGATGGCTATATATCCCGCCACGGGCGTTTTGGTCCCAAGAAGTTGGACTTCGAGGTGGAAACAGGTGTCTTACAATCCCCTTTATGGGTGATTCTTCTGTAAATATGTATGAATGTATGTATGTATGTATGTATGTATGTATGTATGTATGTATGTATGTATGTATGTATGTATGTTTTTTTTATTTAACGAGATGAAATCATAGAAAGACCATGGCCTCTGAACTGCCAGGAGTGCGGGACTTTAACACGTTAAAACTCCTCGATACACTTACCCATACGTCCCTGTAGAACTACCGCAAATCTTTCCGTCACAGGGTGGGAAAGGTATGAATCCAGCTCTAAACTATGTCGATTCTGCTTTGAATCCTTTCCAACCTACGAAGTTCTACTAGAACCAATTTCGCGAAGTTACGTTAATTGCTCAACGAAAACAACAAAGCTTGAACTATGTTATCGGGCCTAACACTGTGACCTATCGCCTGCTAAAAATTCACCCTCCAATTTCGAAACCGTGGACAGGTAAAGAAACGCGTCTGGCATCCTCCAGTACATTTCCACCACAACTCGGACAGAAGGGATTACTGTCATGACCAAAACAGTTGGGTAATGTAATAATTAAGGTCACCCTGTCCTCTTTTAAGCCATTTCACTATATCTGGTTTTAAGAAGTAGGCCCATCTTCCCTTAGCCGAGGTCGACCAGCACAATTGCCATGTAGCGATACATTCATCTGTCGCAACTATAGATTTGGCCTCCAAATCAATCGGCAACATGACGAAAACTGCCTCATCTGTGACTGTTCTAAGCGCACTACGTACTCGGAGGGCTGCAAGCGTGTACACAGGCGTAATTACATACGCATATAATGGATGCATATAAGATAACGCTCTTCACAACACTCATAATCAATCTGGAGGTATTTGGGCCTCTAGTAATTGGCATAATACGCGATAACGCAGAGACCCTGTCCCTCCACGTACTCCGTTCCCGAAGACGTATCGTTCTTTTCAGCTCTTTTTTCTTATCCTTATAATAGTCCCACGAGTTTGAGTTTCTCTCCCTCATGTACCGATTAAAGGCCTTTCTTGTGTCCTTTTTCATGGATTCAAGTTTTCCGTTCCACCAGGGTGACGGATCTTTCTCATCCACTACTGTCAAGGAACAAGCATATTTGCATCGTTCTACAAATTCCAACAAAAGTTGTCCTCTGTAGTTATCGGCTGTGCTGCCCCACACTGTATTGTGCGAGTTAGCATCACAGCCCATGACTAACGCCATGCCTCTCCCGTGATGGATGTGTGCCTGGTGTCTCATATGGATGATAAGCTGACACAGTAAGAAATGATCCCGATCCACTGTCTATCATTACCAAAGTAAGATCCGGCGAGCAGAGGTGCTACACTGGTACTGCTTGTACACCATGCCGCACCAGGATACATGACCTTAGTTTACCATCTGTTAATTTTTTATTTAATTGTTATGAACAATCCAAGGTTCCTGTAGCAACACAATATCCAGCTTATCCTCATGAAAACAACGGATCAAAATCGCTGAAACTGCTTTTCTGTGATGAAGATTAAGCTGGTATATACTTAGTTTTTCCTGGTATGCTTTCTTGATGACCGCATCATCCTTAACTCTCCATATTTGGAACCTTATACATATAATGTTATTTATATCTAACTATGCGTAATTTCTTGTCTTGAAATTTATTAAATAAATATTTTATGGAAGAAACACGACATATTTATTTCCAAAAATATATAAATTTCGAAATTGATTATTATGGGGAAAGCATATTAATACAGCAAATTTTCTGGGAATTCAGATTGTTATACTTAAAACTTAATAGACTAAGCAAGTTTTTAACTTTTAACTTCAAGCCTACCCGAATCTGATTTTAATTTTATCTATACTGCTTGAGAAATTGTATCATTAAATTGAAGATTGCATCTGCGGAAAGCATAAATAAATGTAATTTTAAAATAAACTGCTTGTGCCAACCTTGGCAACACTTGTTTTTTTCGATTCTCTTGCGAGAACAAAATTAACTTGTGTATGCTTTTCATCACACCTTACATCTGCATTCAGTGATGGCAAAAAACCATCCAATTGTAGAAGGACAGTAAGGAAAAATAAAAACGTGGTTTGTTTGTTGGTGTTTTGTTGAAGCTTTAATATTCTGTAATATTATTCTATTAACATGCATAATTCTCATTGTGTTTTGTAGAATTTTATTACTTATAGAGTATTTTTGGCTTCTCTAAAATTAGGAAAAAGGTTTCCTGATGATCTGCCGTGAGCAACCAGTGAAATACGTATAGGGACTAGCTCTTTTCCCCCAACAAATAAATTGCATTTTTATTATAAAACGTTATGGGTAATTAGCATAATATTAAATAATTAATATTTAAATTCCCAAAAATTTTATTAATATTTTAAAATATACCTTGCACCATGCAAGGAAATTATTCACAATATGGCGTGACGTTACACACGTTTAAGAATTAATATAAAATTAACAATTCGTTTAATAACCGAGTTTTTTATTTTATTTTATTTAGTTTACTTTATTAACCCTTAAGTGAAACGTACTGTTCAGCGTAATTTTTTAATAACTATTGGGTGTTTGCAAATAAAAATCTGGTGTTATCACTGATAAAGATTATTCTTATACACTGTAACGACACGTTTCCGCTGGTTGCTGGGATATGCTCAACGGTGTCCAGGGTCGTGTTGTGCCAAATAAATTGAGAGACTTTGATTTAACGTTATAAATCTTCTGCCTTTATTTACTATAAACTAAATCTTCAGCAGGTCGCTCTACCGGCACTTCGTGCTGTGCAAACGTGTGCTGGGTACCTTTTGGCTAAGTACCACGGATTGTTAGTTAGTGGACGTAGGGAATATTCAGATCAGTGGAAGCTGTGTAGGTTAAAAACACTTGAACACAGTTACACGCTGCTCCGGTTTTTCCCTGTATCGGCTGTAGGCGTACTGGATATTTCAGGGCTAATAGCTCCGCCTATTCCGCAGAAAAAAGAGAGAAATGGAAAAACGTGAGTGTGAGCGAATCGAGATGTACAGGAGTCAGAATGAGGTCCGAAAATTCCACCAAAGAGTGAAAAAACAAACTGATGGCTTTGGTACAAGCATATCCTCCTGTAAAGATGAAGAAGGTAATCTGCTGACAGATACTGAGTGTGTGCTGAGGAAGTGGAGGGAACATTTTTCCACACTATTGGTATCAGATAGTAGCGGTGACGAAGATACCCTAGAACCAATCCCGGATGGCGGTATTGAGTGTATACCACCTAGCCAAAATGAGGTCAAAGTAGCAGTTACTCGGCTGAAGAATAATAAGGCAGCAGGAGCCGATGGGTTACCAGCCGAACTATTTAAGACCGGAGGCGACACGCTGATGAGGTGTATACATCAGCTGGTTTGTTCAATTTGGTTAGAGGAACGCATACCCGATGATTGGAACCTCAGCATATTATGTCCCGTGCACAAAAAAGGAGACAAGACAGTATGCGCCAACTACAGAGGAATAAGTCTCCTTCCCATCGCATACAAAATACTTTCCAGCGTACTGTGTGAAAGACTAAAATCTAAAGTTGGCGAGATAATTGGGCCATATCAATGTGGCTTTAGACCTGGTAAATCCACCACCGACCAGATATTCACCTTACGTCAAATCCTGGAAAAGACCCAAGAAAAACAGATCGACACCTACCATCTATTTGTCGACTACAAGGCTGCTTTTGACAGCCCCATTCGTTCAAAGGTGTTTCAAGCCATGTCTGAGTTTGGTATCCCTACAAAATTAATACGGCTGTGCAGGATGACCCTAACTGATACGCGATCTTCAGTTAAAATAGGAAAAAACCTCTCCGAGCCATTTAGTACCAAACGAGGTTTCAGACAAGGCGATAGTCTATCGTGTGACCTTTTTAATATCCTGCTAGAAAAGGTTATACGGGATGCGAATGTGAATAGAACTGGCACGCTATACACTAAACAACACATGTTACTCGCTTACGCTGACGATATAGACATCATGGGTCGAACATTGCGAGCGGTAACTGCCACCTTTGAAAAAATCGAAAAAGAATCTGCCAAAGTGGGTCTGGCAGTAAACGGCGATAAAACCAAGTTGATGGTATCAACGCACAAGACGTCCAGTAGACTCGGGCAGACAGTGGAAGTTGAAAACTACAACTTTGAGGTAGTTAGCGATTTTATCTACCTCGGTACCGCCATCAACAAAACAAACAACATCAGTTTTGAGATAAAGAGAAGAATAATACTGGCCAATAGATGCTACTTTGGACTAGGTAAGCAGTTTAAAAACAAGGCCACCTCTCGACAGACAAAAATAACACTCTACAAGACACTGATACTACCCGTGCTATTATATGGTTCCGAAGCATGGGTACTTGCGAAAGCAGATGATGCTGTGCTTGGAGTGTTTGAGAGAAAAATTCTTCGAAAAATCTATGGACCAATCTGCGTTGGCGGAGAATATCGGTGTCGTATGAACAATGAGCTGTATGAGCTGTATGCCGACATAGACATAGTCAAACGTATCAAATTACAACGATTGCGTTGGCTAGGTCATGTTGTGAGAATGAATGAAGATGCTCCAGCTAGAAAGTCATTTGAATACGAACCTGGTGACGGTTCACGCAGAAGGGGAAGACCGAAACTTCGATGGAAAGATCAAGTTGAGGAAGACATCTCGAAACTTGGTGTCAGAAACTGGAGAAGAAGCGCAGAAGATCGAGGCGCTTGGAAATCTATTTTACGTTCGGCTACAGGAACAAATGTTCTGTAATAGCCACCTAAGTAAGTAAGTAAGTAAAGTAAGTAATAGCTCCGTGGAAAATATCCTTGCACACCTCAGTTCGTATACTTTTCGCTTAGCTGGTACTATGAATTCCCAATCCTGTGTAGAATTTTGGAGGATGAATCACCCGTCGCAAAACCTCTACACCAGTTTGTGACTTCACAGTATTAGCTGAAGATAAGCTGGAAATATTTTAGGGCGAAGGGCTCTACGTAAAATATTACCCCTTATCTGCAGGCTGTCTGCGCACTAACTGACTAATTACTCATATAATTCTCCTTTATATACCCATTCGCGACCACACATATGCACACACACAAGTATACCATCTACGGCTGTTGTATACAACAGCTGTTGGCTGTGTTTAGTATCACAGTTGTAGTTAGGCTACTATTTTATGTCTAGATGGCGCCGCTAGGCGATCTGCCGTTAAATTTAAATTCTTAAAAATTCAAATACTTCTAATTCAAGATAAGTTTTAACTTAAAATAAACTAATAATTCACAATATAGAAAAGGTTATTCGCTAACAAAATAAATATTCAAAGCAATATTAATACAAAAAACAAATATTTAAATATATATAGGGTTGGTGTTGCTAAAAACGATCAGCGTGACTTTTAGCGTTACACTGCCTCCTTCCCTGGTAACGTTGACGTAGGGACCAAGAGGATGTGCGGCGTACCTCTTCGGCTTACGTTTACCTGGAACTGCTGACCATTTATATTCTTTAGAAACCTTACCCTCTGCCGCCGGCTTCGTTTAGCTAAAGCTATCGCTACCAGATCTTGCAACTCTTGGGGAAGCTTTGCCATTTCCACTTCCAGGAGGCTTAGCGGTCGTCTTAGTTGTGCTAATCCATCTTGACCGTCGGTAATCGCTTTTTCCTGCGTAGGTGGCGCCGTAGTAGGGTCGCCTTTTCGTTTGCGATTGTGTCCCACGCCGGCCAGTTGTCGACTGCGGGTTACCGGAGTTACTAATGAGGTGTCACGGATCTGTTGCAGTGCCTTGTATCTTTGGCAAGACTAACAGCTGCGTACGTATTGGCTGACGTCCCTCGACATACCTGGCCAATAGTATCGGGTGGCAACCTTTTTGAGTGTCTTCTTCGTTCCCAAGTGTTCATCAGCAACACCATCGTGGTTCTCCCTGATGACCTGTTCCCGCGATGAAGTCACTACGTACAACTTTCGCTGCGTACAATCTTCGTCATTTCTGTTCCGTGTTGAATTCTGCCTGGCAAAACTTGCAAATTTTTCCGGTTGCTGCCTTACATCTTTCATTCGGCCCGTTACACATGGGCATGATTCCTGCTGAATGGCTGGCATGGCGGAGTTTTGTGGAGGGTAGCGGAGCTTATTCAGGCAGTCATCCATAATAATAGGTTTAAGCTTCGCGGTATGGGACAGACACCGTGTATCATTGAACTTCTTCTTTTCATCAAATCGGGCAGCTTTGTGTTGATAGTTATGATCCGTAATCGATTTTTTTCCTGCGTAGCCAAACTTTGTCGATCTTAGGTTTTTCTGTTTTCCAAAGAGGCTTCTTATCTCTTTAGTCAGGGTTGCCTGATTAGCATCTGTTTCATAACCCGGCTGCTTTTTGGACTTACTTCTTACTCGCAGGCCTGCACAGCTGATGACAGTGTCGACTTTTTGTAAGAAATCCAGTCCTAATATGATGTCTCCTGTAGCGTCATCTAGGATAAGGAATTCACATTTTGTAGTCTTCTTCCCTAAAGTTACGTTTAAACGCACAGCTTGCGATATAAACTTTTTTGTTCCATCTGCTAGATGTACATTGATGTCGACGGTAACTTTTGTAGTTTTGCTGCCAAAACATCTCACTTTACTAGGGGTAATAAAGCTACGGGTAGCCCCAGTATCGATGATTGCGGCTGCTGATTGCTCTTCGATGAGTACGATTGCTTGTATCTTATCCTCTTCCCAGAGCAGCGTGGTTTTGGGTACCTTCCGTTTATGGTTGTCGGCTGAAACTCTTCGTTGAGGACATCGTAAAATTTTCTCATCCTTTTTAAAAAGTAAACGGTGATGTTCACCTCGGTTTTGAGGTGCTGTAGTAGGTATACTTTCAAAGTCATCGGCAAGTTGAAGAAGCTCACCCAGAGTAGAAAAATCTTTCCGACGAATATACAATTGGTAATTTGGTTGGGAGTTTCGAAAGATTCTATCTAACTTCTGTTGTTCTGAAAGGCTGGTGTGTCGCATTAGTTGCTGAAGGGAAAGCACGTAGTCTTTAAATGGTTCTCGCTGCCGCTGCGTTCATTGACGGATTTCATCTTCTAGCTTCTCAAAATAATTGAGAGGAAGAAAAAATTCATAAAAGTCTTTTTTAAACTGGTCCCAGTGGTTCCAATGCTGATTATTATTGCGAAACCATATCAACGCTTTGTCCCTCAAAACTTCTGGAATCACACGGGGCAACTGATTCACGTCCACGTTGTACATATCAGCGAGCTCTTCTGCTCTTTCTATAAACTCTAGTGGATCCTTACCACCGCTACACTTTAGTCCCCATTTTCTGACCAGCTCCATTCGTTCCTCGTTACGGGGTAACGCTGTGTTGTCCATGATATCCTTAGCACTCACCATTGCTGCAGTGCTGACTGAGGGTGTTGGCTGTACAGGCGATTGCCTGGGAGACAGACTGAGGACGTGGGGTACCTGGAGTGCCTCATCTTTGACGGGGGATCCCGGTGTAGTGCGTCCACTCTCGATTGGTACATGTAGTGGCGCGGTGCTTGGAAGGTGCTCGTGTTTGGTTTGTAAATGTAAAAGTTCTTGCTTTCGTTTCTCAGTATGTTCTGCTGCCAGAAACTTTGCAAAACGCTTTCGTAGCTCTTCCACGTTGCCTGAGTAATCCTGCTCAAAGGATCCCAGGTATTTCACCAGTTCCTCTTTTCGTAAGGCATACGCCCATGATGACTTCAACATCTTGTGGTTCTTGTGGGAGAAGCTGTTGCTTTATCTTTATGTGACACTTATAGTGTCCCTGCTCGGGCGCCAATGTAACGACACGTTTCCGCTGGTTGCTGGGATATGCTCAACGGTGTCCAGGGTCGTGTTGTGCCAAATAAATTGAGAGACTTTGATTTAACGTTATAAATCTTCTGCCTTAATTTACTATAAACTAAATCTTCAGCAGGTCGCTCTACCGGCACTTCGTGCTGTGCAAACGTGTGCTGGGTACCTTTTGGCTAAGTACCACGGATTGTTAGTTAGTGGACGTAGGGAATATTCAGATCAGTGGAAGCTGTGTAGGTTAAAAACACTTGAACACAGTTACACGCTGCTCCGGTTTTTCCCTGTATCGGCTGTAGGCGTACTGGATATTTCAGGGCTAATAGCTCCGTGGAAAATATCCTTGCACACCTCAGTTCGTATACTTTTCGCTTAGCTGGTACTATGAATTCCCAATCCTGTGTAGAATTTTGGAGGATGAATCACCCGTCGCAAAACCTCTACACCAGTTTGTGACTTCACAGTATTAGCTGAAGATAAGCTGGAAATATTTTAGGGCGAAGGGCTCTACGTAAAATATTACCTCTTATCTGCAGGCTGTCTGCGCACTAACTGACTAATTACTCATAAAATTCTCCTTTATATACCCATTCACGACCACACATATGCACTCACACAAGTATACCATCTACGGCTGTTGTATACAACAGCTGTTGGCTGTGTTTAGTATCACAGTTGTTGGCTGTGTTTAATATTACAGTTGTAGTTAGGCTACTATTTTATGTCTAGATGGCGCCGCTAGGCGATCTGCCGTTAAATTTAAATTCTTAAAAATTCAAATACTTCTAATTCAAGATAAGTTTTAACTTAAAATAAACTAATAATTCACAATATAGAAAAGGTTATTCGCTAACAAAATAAATATTCAAAGCAATATTAATACAAAAAAACAAATATTTAAATATATATAGGGTTGGTGTTGCTAAAAACGATCAGCGGGACTTTTAGCGTTACAACACTTTTGATGATTGGTAGCGTTTTTCTAAAATATTTTATGGCGATAAACTTTCAATTGCGAATAATTAATTTTTCCGTTAAATTTTTTTTTCTAGGTACGTATAATTTTTGTGTGTTATTAAGTGATTTATGGTGTTATTATGTATGCAAAAAATTTTTGTCATTCTAGAATATATGTAAATGTAATGGAAATCAGTCGAAATTACTCTGTTGCAATTGTGCAACATTGCGCGTTCGACACGTATGTATTTTAATTCTTGGTGTAAATGTAATTATTTTATTATTTTTCTCTTGCGTTTATTAAGTTTTTAATTGTGTTTATTGTGTAGATTCACTTAAGCAAAATTTCAAAACTGTCTGAAAGGGATTTACAAGCTTACATCAATAGTTTAGATGATTCAGAAGATGATGAAGCAGACGAAGGTATCTACAACAGTAATCGACAACTTCTTCAAGAAATAGAAATGGAAGAAAATGAAGAGGCATACGATAAGGAAGACTCACTATTGATAACCGAACACAGTTTTCAGCGCTTCCCGTCCAATAGTATGGAGGCATAGAATATTCAATATCCAATTGAAGCTCTAAAACTTGATATACCATACCAGTTTTTTTCGTCCTTTTGATCTCACGCTTTGAGCGACAAAATCATTCAAGAAACTAATCTGTATTCAACCCCAAAAATTATTTCTAAACCACTTACTATCACAAAAACTGATTACAACCGTTTTATTGGCATTTTAATTAAACATTGTGTAGTATTGGTGAATTACCAAGCATTGGGAATAGTCCGAGTAATTTCTTCTCTTCAAGGTGCACTTGCATCGAAAAGATATCGTTGACACGCTCAAGTACCCCCATCAGAAGAAACTAGACTAGATAACATCAACCATTAGCAGGAACTAGGAGTTCGTGCAAAATGTAAATTTCCGAATTGTAAGGGATACACGTACATATTCTGTTAAAAATGTAAAGTTAGTTTATGTTATAATAAGGGAAATAATTGTTTTTATAAATATCATCATGCTTAAAATATAAATAAAATTAATTTTAATGTTTAAACTTAATTTATTTTGTCATGTTATTATTCGAATGTGCACATACGAGTGCGCAATGTTGCAGTTCCGCAACATAGAGTTTTTGGCTCATCAGGTATTGTCCTAAAGACAAATTAATTTTTTACTATGTATTTGTATCGTCTTTGGTCAAGTGTAAGGTATTGTATCCTATTTTTTGAAAACAAAATGAAAAATTGCTCAGTTAAGGGTTAACCTTGGTTAAAATATAAAATTGGCATGAAGTTATTTTAGAATACCATTAGAAGCAGATCTAAATTTTACCGCTTATTGATATTAGGTTGCTCTTTTGCATTTATTTCACGGTTAGTTGTTGTAGCAAAAGTTTTGCGGTAAGAGTGGAATTTCGCAATAATTCTTAAAAATTTAGCTCATGATAAAAGCTTTAAACAAATAAATTTGTATTATTTTTAATTTGTATACCATTACATAATACTCAACTCTCATACAACCAAACTCTTTTTTAGTATTATGAACTATAATTGGTTTTTGGTTGAAATTGTTATGGCGTTACCATCTTAAAGTATAAAATTAACATAAGAAAGACAACTTTATATGAGAATTTTAAAGGTGTGTTTACGTTGAGTGTACAAGTCATATGTACTGTCAAAATTGCTATCCATATGGAATTTCACGTGTATGTCAAAATCAGTGTTTTACATATGGTTTATAATTTTTGTGTTCAAACGTACACATGTTACGTACATGTGACATAACCTCCTGTTATTGAAAACAAAAATCAAATATTTAAAACAGCTGGTCTTCAAAGTGTGGTTTAAATGGATTATTTTTTTTAAACTATTAGACTATATAATAAAACTAATAATAATAGCTTTATTGGGACTTGCTGTAATAAGTTATTAGGCTATTTTACATATTTTTGCCACCATTTCATTTTATTAGAAACCCGCTAGTGATGTCAACTATGCAAGGAACTACCGTTTTGTGTTATCATTTGAAAGCTTCTACAACAGTACAGAAATCAATTTATAAGAGAAAAATTACATCAAAACAAAAAGTAATTATTATAAATAATACAATAAGTAATAATTCTTATCATTTGAACTGTATCAGCAACAATTAAATAAATAATTTTGTTGATGTTAATGTCAATTTATTTTCACGCCTTTTTATTATGAATAAACATGCGCCTACCTATTGCGGTTCAAAAAATAAGATAATATACGTTAAAAAGATGTCACTGATGGAACACCCTTTAGATATTAGTAATTGTTACAGCGGCCGAAGTACAACATCTACTGGAAACATTTAAAAAGTCTACCTATTACGGTTCAAAAAATAAAGCTATTTACGTACAAATCATGTTTCTGTCAGAACACCCTTTAATTTTGTTATTTGCTATGGTGGCCATGGCAATTCTATTTCTATGAATATATCAAGAGTCTACCTATTACTATTAAAAAAAATAAGTTACTATACGTGAAAAACATGTCACTGTTAGAATACCATTTAATTTTTACTAATTGTCATACCGGCCATGGCATCACATCTTCTATACAAACTGGAAGAGTCTACTTATCACGGTTCAAAAAATATGTCGTTATACATGCAAAACACGTCACTGTCGACAAAACCCTTTAAATTTTTATTGTTTTTTTTTAAGGGTCATAGTAATACACCTTTGTAAAAATTTCAAGAGTCTATCTATTATGGTTAAAAAATTAGTCAATGTGCATATAAATTACATCACTGCCGGCAAACCCTTTAATTTTTACTATTTGTTATAGTGGCCATAGTAATACTCATCCTGTAAAATCTTCAAGAGTCTACCTATTATCGTTCAAAACCATATGTGCCATATACACATACAAATCACGTCACTAACGGAACACCCGTTAATTTTTAGATGTAATATGTATACTTGCTTATAACGCATAGTTTAAATCCTATATACAGGCAAATAACACGTCACTTTCGGAACACCCTATACGTTTTAGTATTTGTTGCTATAGTGGCCACAGTTATACGCCTTCTGTGAAAATTTCAAGAGTCTACCTATTACGGTTCAAAACTTAGGCCTTATACATGCAAATCACACCACTATCGGAACACCCTTTAATTTTTATTTTTTTATAGTTGTTTATATAGTGAACTAAGTTTTAATTACTGTTTGTACATCTCAAGCGTATCCCACCTAAAGTTCACGAAATATACACATATTCGTGAATAACACCTCTCTATCGGAACACCATATACAATTTAGTATTTGCTACTATAGCGGCCGCAGCTATACACCCTCTGTGAAAATTTTAAGAGTCTACCTATTATGGATCAAAACTTAGGCCTTATACATGGAAATCACACCACTATCGGAACACACTTTAATTTTTAGTTTTATTTTTTTATAGTTGTTTATATAGTGAACTAAGTTTTAAGTACTGTTTGTAAATTTCAAGTGTAGCCCACCTACAGTTCACGAAATATGCACATATTCGTGAATAACACCTCTCTATCGGAACACCCTATAAAATTTTTTATTTGCTACTATAGCGGCCACAGCTATACACCTTCTGTGAAAATTTCAAGCATCTACCTATTATGGTTTAAAACTTAGGTCTTATATGTACATGCAAATCACACCACTATCGGAACACCCTTTAATTTCTAAGTTTATTTTTATAGACTTGTTTATAAAGCGAACTAAGTTTTAATTACTGTTTTTAAATGTTTAGTGTATGCCTCCTGAAGTTCAAGAAATAAACACACATTCCTGAATAACACATCTTTATCGGAACACCCTATAAGTTTTAGTATTTGTTACTATAGCGGCCACTGCTATACACCTTCTGTGAAAATTCAAGCATCTACCTATTATGGTTTAAAACTTAGGTCTTATATGTACATGCAAATCACACCACTATCGGAACACCCTTTAATTTCTAAGTTTATTTTTATAGACTTGTTTATAAAGCGAACTAAGTTTTAATTACTGTTTTTAAATGTTTAGTGTATGCCTCCTGAAGTTCAAGAAATAAACACACATTCCTGAATAACACATCTTTATCGGAACACCCTATAAGTTTTAATACTTGTTGCTATAGCGGCCACAGTTATACACCTCCTGTGAAAATTTTAAGAGTCTACCTATTATCGTTCAAAACTTAGGCCTTATTCATGCAAATAACGCCACTATCGGAACACCCTTTAATTTTTAGGTTTATTTTTTTAGACTTGTTTATATAGCGAACTAAGTTTTAATTACTGTTTTTAAATCTTGAGTCCATGCCTCCTACAGTTCAAGAAATAAACACATATTCGTGAATAACACCTCTCTATCGGAACACCCTATAAGTTTTAGTATTTGTTACTATAGCGGCCACTGCTATACACCTTCTGTGAAAATTCAAGCATCTACCTATTATAGTTCAAAACTTAGGCCTTAAACATGCAATTCACACAACTATCGGAACACCCTTTAATTTTCAGTTTTATTTTTTAATAGTTGTTTATATAGTGAACTAAGTTTTAATTACTGTTTGTAAATTTCAAGTGTATCTCACCTACAGTTCACGAAATAGGCACAAATTCGTGAATAACACTTCTCTATCGGAACACCCTATAAGTTTTAGTATTTGTTGCTTTAGCGGCAACAGCTATACATCATCTGTGAAAATTTCAAGGGTCTAGCTATTACGGTTCCAAAGATAAAAGGCGCTGACAGACGGACAGACATTGTAGCGAAAACAATAGGGTTACGTTTTTACACTTTGTGTACGGAACCCTAAAAAGGACTATTCAACATGGATTAAAAACATAAAATTATGTTAATTTGGAAAAAGATTTAGGTTTTATTCATTTTTTTTCACAAAATGGAGTTCTCTCATTTTCAAAAGCAGTCTTAAAAAAGATTTAAAAAGTAATGCACTATAGTAAAGTATATTTTTAATTTAATTTAGCCTTTCTTAGTACCGGTAAAATAGATAAGCACACCTTGCCTTTTATCACTATACATAATATGTAATTGTATTCTCAACTTTTATTAAAATTGAGTCATTCGTATAAAAATGTCCCTTATACCCTCCTGGCTGTAGTTTTGAAAACAGACATATCCATTGGACCAACCAAAAATAAAGATCTGTCTATGTTTTAAGTATCATTACATTCGATTTAGCCGTGATTAACGTACAAATAATCAAACTTGCAAATATATATATATATATATATATATATATACTTGTATATATATATATATACTTGTATATATATATATATACTTGTATATATACTTGTCTCGTCCAGTATCGGGATGCCTTTCCATTAGTTCTATAAGTTTTTCAAACAGTTTTTTTGTTGTAACTTTTTGTTTTTCTATAAATTTGTTCGAAATCTGTGATTAATAAAGTACTTGAAGACGAATTAAAATACATACATACTTTCCTTATCCGCTTTCAATTTTTCGTAAATAATTTACTTGAAACAACTGCTACTGATGAGTTGTAATTTGTTGATACTTTTCTTAACCGCACTAACACTCGCTGACGGTGATACCACAACAAAGTTGTAACTATGTAAGTTCGACTTAAAAATGTTTGACAGGTTAAGTTGTAATTGATAATACCAAATTGAAAAATTTCAACTCAAGTAGAGTTGAGTTAAAAACCGTTCAATGGGATTAAATCAAACTCATATAATTTAAAATTAAACGTCTCTCATCACATTTAAATTTAATTCCTTACACATTTTTGTAATGCATACCAGTGTTGGGATTTGTGGTACAATTGTACCAAATTTGGTATAATCGACACATCAGCGGTACGTTGGTACACTGCATGATTTCTTAGTACAATTTCATATAAAATTTATTAAATAAATTTTTTATTTAATCCATATTTTTTGTGCTTTTTCTTGCAATAATAAGCATTACTAATTTTTAAATTGCAGTATTTTTTTATTTTTTACTTTGATAGCCTTTGATAGGTAATTTAGTATGCAAGACCTTTTTGCTGAACTACAGAATTTTAAAGTTTTTTATCCAGCAGTATTCGGCTGGTATATTTTTCTCTTTTTTCTTGTGAGAAATCGTAGTCGATTTTGGTAATTAGACGACTCTTCAATTATTCTTAAAAATAACTCCAGTAATACTCAATCGAATTAAGATCCGGATACTTTAGTGGAGTTTCAAGTACTTGCTGGAAGCAAGTTCCTAAGGAAGCCTTTTGCTTATGGAATGGTTAAATATTTTGGAAAAATAATTGTTAGTAAATAAGCAACAAAAACAGAAATTCAGGGGAACAAGTTCAAATAGTATTATTTTTAAATACCTTAGTATAAAAGTTTTGATTTGTCCTATTTTAATGTGGAGCTACTGCATGTTTATATGTTTTTTTAGTAAATGCCAAATTTTAGTACAATGGATATAGATTTGGTACCATTTCATCATTGCGGCGGTACAATTTAAACATTGTCAGATCCGAACACTGATGCATACGTTGATTCATTTGTTTCGTAAACTTCGGCACGAAACAAATTTTAAGTAGAAAAAAATTAGAATGAGTTTTTTTTTTTGTTTTGATTCTGCCCAAAAAAATTGGTAAGTGGCAAAAGGTACTAAAAGCGCCAGGCTGTGATTGCCTTAGCTTCCTCCAAAATCTGCAGCGCGAAATATACCTTCGTATAGAAAGTGAGACTCCAAAATCAGCTAGGTAAAATTAATAAGTTTAATGGTGTTCCTCCAGTGAAAATCTTTAGTTTATTGGTTCTCCTCCAGTTAAAAATTGAGTTTAATGGTGCTCCTCCACTTAACAGTTGAGTTTTTAAAAAGGTACTCCACCAATGCCCGACTTATTGAAAGTTCAAGGTTATATACGATAACTAAACGATTACACTTACACGTGGCCGATTAAGCAACCATCAATAACAGTACCGTAGTACAGCTATTCGAGGACGCCACTCAGCCATTGTTGGAACGAGACGCAAACCACTCGAAGGCCAAACAACAAGGACGGCCTGGTTGACTTTAAGCGATAATGACAATGACGCACGCATGTGTTCCCCGACACAGAGCTACTTTACGACTGGCGAATGATTTGATTTGTATTTATGTACATAAATAGTATATAAAATCATCTTTTACTCAATACCCTATAAGCAACTCAACTAACTTTTAATGCACTTTAAGCTAACTATTTTACAACCAGTAGTAGTTGATACTTGGATTATTTTTATTAAAAATAACTGTGATGTTCTAGGGTGTAGTCAGTTGTCTCTTAGTTAATTTGTAGTTAGCTATAAACTGAATATACTTATATCAGTTAGCTATAAAGCGAATTTGTAAAAATATGCATTAAATTTTTTCCCTGTTATTGATCATTTCATGGATCTTTGAATGAAGGCTTCATAACTAAAAATGTTAATACGTGAAATGATCGATAGTCAGTAAGATATTTCCTACCAAATAACATTAAGAGCATAATTTAAGAACACAAAAGAACGCAAGGGATGTGACACAAACTTTCATTTTATAATTTTAAAAAAGAAATTAAAAATATTTAAAACAAAATTGTCACAAATACTTTTATTTTTGATTTTTGAGAAGTTTTACATTTACATTGTAGATAGTTTATAGTTAGACCATAAAAGTTAACTTAAAGTGTGTTTTTTTCGTAGTCGACTACCATTTTGCTTGTAGGGTATATATGTACATATATTTAAAATTTTTTTACCATTTGGAGCTATCTTTACTACTTATATATTTTTTTATAACAATTATTTTTTATAAAATTAAGTTGCATAACAATAAAAAACCCAGCAAAAAATTAAAAAAATGCTAAGTGAGTGTGAAATTAAGCATTTTTGGTGGAAGGATTACCTAATTGTATTACCAACTCAATGAGACTAAAATAAATAGTTTCTCAGAATTGAT
Source organism: Phasia obesa (assembly GCA_949628195.1). Lineage (NCBI taxonomy): Eukaryota > Metazoa > Arthropoda > Insecta > Diptera > Tachinidae > Phasia > Phasia obesa. The sequence goes on from OX451219.1 coordinate 64,696,088, forward strand.
TACGTAATGTTAATTACGCCATAAAATGTAATGCTTTTAAAAATTCTGTGGCAATAAAGAATAAGTGCTTAAGTCGACTTAAGCAAAAATTAAGTTACTGGCAACTTTGAAATCTCCGTACTTCAAAGTACCCATGTGCAAATTTTCAATTATTTTGAACTATTTTTCAGGAAGTTATAGCAAAAAAACTTTTTGCTAATCTTTTTTCAATGCCGAATGGTATTTGGAAAAAAGCTTAAGAAACTACAAGATATTTTTTAAAATCATAGAAACTCCTTTTACAACTTATTAATTGCAACGCCTGCGTACTTTTGGTAGATATAAAATATTTTTCAAAATCATACGTTTGACTCCCATAGGTAAACTTTAAAGATAAGTTATTTTTTAAAAAAATTAATTTTAAAGTTTAAAATTGCTCTCCTACAAAACTTAAGCACTTAAGCACAAGACTTAAGCACTTTTTCCTTATTGCCACAGAATTAAGTAGGAAATTTGTAAAAATTATTTCAAATAATGAATTTTTTGTAAATATTTACAAGGCATTCTCTTTTATACTATAAAAGTATAGTTCAATTACTAATTACTTTTTTTGAAGTTTAATGTAATGTATTTTGTAATCGAGTAACAAAATTTGGCAATCCCAAAAGTAAGTCATTATGTGGCAAGTACTTATTTTGGTAATGCCTAATTTTTTGGTGGGAAGTTGTTCTTACCATTTATTCGGTGGTTAGAACGGACGTGTATTTTTAAGCTGGTAATAAACTTTTGAGAATTTTAAATTATTATTAGTCGAACTAATTATGTATTACATACAATGAAATTTATAGTCAAGCTTAAGTTCGTTCTTATTCTCTCTAAGAAAGAATTAATTAAATTACAAAATCGCAAAGCACCGCGCAATCATGTTTACTCAACAAAGTTTGGTTTGATACTAGATTAGTGTTAATTAAAAACGAATGTTTGAATTAAAAAAAAATAAACAAAAGTAGCTTTCATTTCTAACCGAAGGTTGACTGAAGGAACAACAAATATGTATAAGGTGGTAAATATTAGTGTAAAATATTCAACTGACGATTGATAATTGAATACAAGTTTTCTCGTATTTCTTTATCTGGGTTTGGTTGGTTAAATAGATGATGCTTACAACTAAGCACTACCCTAAGTAGATAGATACGAAGAGTGCTGATAACGGACGTCTGTCTACAAAATGTGCATTCCGCGCTGCTGGTGTCTAAAAATTAAATTTTCTCAATTTTTCTTTAATATTATCACATAATTTGTAATTTAATTAATTCTTTCTTAGAGAGAATAGAAACGACCTTAAACTTGACTATAAATTTCATTGCTGGTAATAAACTTAAAACAAAAACAAAGTGAGTGATTTTTAAACAAAAACCTAAAAACAATAAAACCTTTTTAATACAGAACAACAAAGTTGTTGTATTTTTTTATTTTTTTTTTACAACGGCATTACCATTTAAGTAATAGGAGAAATTAAAAGAACAGTTGGGAGACTCATAAACTCAAAAAATCATAAGAAGTTAATTTAGACATACATATCGCTCATTTACTTGAAGACCGTCATAAGTCAAAAAAAGGCATTTTGTAAAAAACGCATTTTAAGTTTTTTATTCTGCACTGTTAAGTAAAACAACATGAACATGCCTCAATTTCGAAGTCAAATAATAAAATGATATGTTATTTGTATATTATTTATGGAAAATCTGGAATATTTTGTAACTAAAATATGTCGTTATTATTAATAAAAAAAATTGAAACAAATGAAATGAAATAACGGCATATTCTATTCCCACGCGAAAAGTACACAAGATAAAATCATGAAATTAATATACAACATGTAGCGGAATAAAAAGAACATTTCTGCATCACTAACTCAAAAATCACGTTTTTTGACTTATGACGGTCTTCAAGTAAATGAGCGATATGTACATACAACTTTAATTGTATGAACAAATCATTGTATATTCAAAACATTGTCTTATGCTTTAAACACAAAGACGTCAGCGGCTACACGACTACAAATTCCGCTAGCTCAATTGTCGCAGTGTAGTCAACTACTTAATAATACTAAAGACGACAGCTACTTCGTAACTCTGACATATTTTACTCCTATAAAATAACTTTTTCAAAAATAAAATAAATATTTCTTGAAAACCTTTGGCATGTAAATGAATTTGTAATTTTGCAACACATTCTTTTGTTAAAAAAATATATTATCGCATACAAAAATAGAAATAACCCTAATTTGACTACAGTCACAACGGTGGTCGTGTAGCTCTGATAACTTCAAACTTCTCCTGTTTTAATTGTAAATACCACAATTTTTAATCGTTTAAACTAAGAATATAAAACTATATATTTTAAAAACACTCATATTTTTGGCCTTGATAAAATTCGTCAATTTTTAAGAAAACATCGTCAAATCGGAATTTTGCAATGTTCGGGACCAAAATCGCTAAATCTGGCATCCGTGCTTATAAGTCTAATTCAACACTTCAGTGAAAAGTGAGAAAAGAAACAGCAGAAATGCGTATGTTACAATAAACGTAGACGGAAATAGAAATAAATAAAAACAAAAAATGTATTAATTTTTAAATGATACGCCAGTTCACCGCACCCTTCTTGTTCACCATTGCTACGCCTTCTGCACACAGTACGACCAAAATAATAATGGACAGTGCCCAAAAAGCCAAGACACAAGTGGGTATACGTGACTGTACTAAAACGAGGACAAAACCCCTAATCTTTGCAGTTAGCAGAAATTTCAAAAGTACCCAAAATATTGGAACTCAAATAGATTTAGTTCCCAGAGCCGCTTTGCAATCTTCGATAGTTTAACAAGTGAGCCCACAACGATACCTAAGTCGTTCAAACCACCTCCAATTAATTTGAGAGAACAAAATTCAAATGAATTAATTAAAAGCTTTTTGGAGAATACTCATTTTATGTGAAAACTCATTTTATTGATGTGAGAGAAAAATGCAAATAAACCATGAAAGCTATTTTCGAAAGGCTGTTAAAGGTGTTAACTCTTGACTAGACCCAGTGGAAATAAAGCTCAATGCGAAAAATCAAGGAATGACACAAAAGTTAAGAAATGTAGCAATTGCGGTGAAAATCACAATGCTAACTACTAAGGTTGCCCTGTTTATTGAATGGTAAAAGAAGACTTCCAAAAATTGTGTTACTCCTACCAAGCAGGCACAATATCTAAAAACGTTTATTACCCCTATTAAATCCAGTATACAACATTTGTCTATATTCTCAGCCTATGGCCATTAACATTAATGTACGAGCCTTTTTGCTATACTTTTTTTACAATGTGTTCGTTTTAGGTAAGTTCCTTATCCAGAGTAACGCCCAGATAATTCTTTTTTCTTGACACAAGGGTTTTCGATTCGAAAAGCATTAATGATCCAACTTCTATAACCTTTATCCTTTGAGTGGAGATTATAGCGTTGTTCCCGTAAAGAGCATATCATTTAAGATTAGCCCCTGTTTATTGAAACATAAGTCTATTGTTATCACAGTCTGTATAATTGAACCTTTCCACCAGCCAGGAATGCCAGATCGTCGCCATACACAACCATATAGACACCTATTGAGTCCAGTTTCCAAAGAAGGCCACCATCGGCGATGTTCCACAAAAAATGTGACAAAACTCCTCCCTGCGGGCAACCCCTGATACCCTACCCCAGAGTTATAAGCACTTATATTTTAGACTTATAACTTTAAACCTAAGCAAAGCGCTAATTTAATTTACAACAATGTGTACAACTCAACTTCAAGAAAAAGATTTCGTCAAAGGCACTTTCAATGTTTATAAATACTAACCAACTAGCGCGCTGCAGCGCACATAGGGATATTTTGACAATCAAGCCGGACATTACTTTTTTTTAGTTTATATTGGCTCAAAAAATGTACTGAGTGCTCCTAGGTTAATGAAACTTTGCGGAAAAATCTGCTATGGTCATAGGCTGTCAAAGCTAGAAAATAGGAAAAATCGGACCAAGGAGAAAAAAGTTCCCCTTGGAAGAACTAAACCTACCTCTGAAAAATGCAAGTTTTTTTTAATATTCCCGTCATTTTGTTTAGCAACTACAACTTTTAAGGTCAAAGAATGTTAAAAAACTTAAAATTGGACTTAAGTGATACTTAAATGCCATTTTTAGCCCCGCCCCTTTTGTGGGCGGTGAAATAACATATTATTTGAAAAAATAATGCAATTATTCAAAGAAAAAGATTACATACTTCTTAAAACCATAAAAATTTATTTTTATGGGTAGGGGGAGGTATTTCTCCAATCCCACCCCCAAAACGTTCCTGTGAAAAAAAATTTTTTTTTATTTTTTTGCCAATTTCCTAAAAATATTCATTTTTAAGCTTTCCAATGCCTAACCCATCCCCGCCTCCCAAGAATATTATTAAAAAAATATTTTTGTAATTTGTTACTTTATAGTATTTTATTTATCGGAAAATAATTAATTTATTCATAGTAATAACTTATTTATGATTGTAACGATAAATTTTATTTAAAATTATAACAATTAATTTATTTAAAACAACTTCTCCTTTGCACTAAGATGATGACGAGTGCCATGGTTCTTCTTCGTCGGATTCTTCAAAGACCTCTTCCGAATCTGAATCCTCTTCAGCGTTAAGTACAGTTATTTCTGCAGCTAATTCAGGATTGGAAATAAATCTTCTGCTAGTGTTACCATTGTTGGTGTTTCCAAATCTAGCCCTAATTTACTTCTAAATTTTTCTTGGATATTGTTTTTCCTCGCGTTAACAATGGCTTTGTCCGCATCAGATTTTATTTGCCATTTTTTCACTGATAGTTTATATGACAGATGTAATATGCTCTCAAATAGGCGAATTCTGGCGTGTAAAGTAGATAGTCCGAAAGAAAGGGCATCTACGTCTATATCTCTTTTGATATTTAAATTGTTTTTTTGTACAGGTAATAAAAGTGTTAGATGTAATGATTTAAATAAAAAACATCTACCTTCAGTTATTAATAACCAAAACATTTTATGAATATACAAGGGTTTCTTACTCGTATTTACCTATCCAAGATAAGAAAAAACATAAAAAGGAAAAATTTTCAAAAAATCCCAAAAAAATGACGCAAATATGCGCAACGTTTTTTTTACAGCATAAAATAAGAAATCAAAAATTTTGTAGTGATATATAACATTTTTAGGAGCGCGATGGAGATCAATCTTAAAAAGCTCTTCACTTTTTTTTTACCAAAAATTTTACATAAAAAATACCTTTTTTAATTTTGAACGAAATTTTTTATCATTAAAAATTAACATATGTAGCTACTAATAAACCCTTTCACAGAAAAAAAAATCAATACAAAATTTTTATTCGTTTAGCCACCAAAAAATATATTGCAAACCTCTCAAAATCGTTTAGTCAATAAAAACGTATGCGATTTACTCAACTTTCCTGACATTAAAGTGTCCCAAAACAACAAATCTCAAGCAAACGCCTTGAAAATTCACTATACGAAGCAGAATTGTGTTGTCTGTCGAGCTGCGTACTTAAATTTTTACATTTCTCAAAATTAATTTTTGGCCTAATGTCCGTCCGGCTAGATTAGCAAAATACACTATACACTACTAATGCCAATTTCATACGCTTCTAGATCTTTCACTAAAGGTGACAGTAACAAATCTACCATAGAGCAGGAATTAACTGCAATACATTGGGCTGTAAAATATTTCAGACCATACATTTACGGCAGAAAGTTCGTAATCCAAAGTGATTACAAACCAGTCACTTACTTATTTTCTCTAAAGAATCCATCATCTAAGCTTACGCGCATGAGGCTTGACCTTGAGGAGTTCGACTTTTAGTCGAGTATATTAGGGGTCAGAAAAAAAAACACTGTCACGTATAGAGTTTAAGGATATTAAAAATATTGAAGTCAATACAGTCCTGAAAGTTACAACAAGACTTCAGACTAAAACAGCCAGTTTTAAAATATCTGAGGCTATAAATGCCCAGGAGCATCGTAAAATACCTAGATTGTATTTTACTAAGGATAAACTAATTATCCATAAGGGAAAGCAAGTTCTTTCCGAATATAAGTTGAAAGATCTAATTATTAATAGAAATATCGACCTAGGTCAACTCTTTCTAAAGCTTGCAAAAATAGCTAATAATACTGGTCTCACAACATTGCTACTCTCACTAGATGACAGTATGCTTAATTACCTAGGAACAAATATGGAATCCTTCAAATGTAAAGGTAATATAATCTTGCAAGATTTTAATTTAACAATTATGCTCGTACCATAACTTACTAAAGTTTCTACTGTAGTAGGTAGTTTGCTGTCTTAAAAAATATAGATCAAACTTTATTATATCCTTATGATAGAAATGTGACAAGGGAAAAATGGAGAGACATGATGGACCTGCTACAATACATTCCTCCTGTTAAACATGATTATTATAAAACTTGAAAACAAATCGAAATGTCGAATCCTCGCATACAGCTGATGAAGAAGACATTATTTATAATTTTGCTGAATCATCCTAAAGAATAATGCTGCTAAAATAAATATGCTATGAATTAATCACAATAAATATATTATAACATAACTGCCACCATTCATTTTTATTAAAAGTTGTAATAAAAATATGTAGTATATAATAACTAACTTTTCCCGTAATAAAAACTTAAAAATGTAAAGACTGAATTTAACTTTATTACATTTTTCAGTTGCTAAATCGAATATTTTATGTCTATTGTGTCTTATTAATTTTATACACCGTTAGATGAAAGCCATATCTGTGTTTATGCATTCTACATTCCATATTAAAATTTATATTATAAGGGGAATTTTAAAAAACAATATATATTACTTCATCGCATTTCTCAACTTTTTGTTTTATGGAGTTAATCGATGTGTGCACTGAACGATTCATTTATTTCTCGCTGTAATAAGGCAGGGAAAATTTCATCCATTTCAGCCGCTTTAAATGATGCAGGAGATAGTATTGTAATTTTTACACTATTGAGAGTTACTATCCTTTCAGCCTTAGTTTGTCTTCTCTTATTAACCCCCCCTACTAAAATGAGTTCACGAGTCATTCGGACTGAAGCTTATAGGAAAATGAACCATAAGCGACTGCAATGTTTCCTCCATTGTATCAGCGATTTGACCATCGCTCTCGCGAATAAGTCCAATCTTAAAGTCAGCATCTTTAGATTTTCTGTATTCTGCATACTGCAAATGTAATCTCATATTAGAGCAGAATTCTCTCCTCATACTTCGTTTCCGATAACGTATAGGTCTCTTCAGCAACAAGACTCTCACAAAGAGAACAAAACATATAAAATCAATCAGTAGCATGCCAACCACAAAATAACAATACATAAACTATGCTATAACAAAAATAATTCAACAAATAAGAAAGGAAGTAAAACAGAGAAATCCCCACAAGAAGAGAAGTCAATATTTTCCAAAACACGATCTGTAACAGAAGGAAGACAGCATCGGCTTTCAGCATCTTCAGGCTAAAATTCAGACGCTTAGGCCAAACCAGGAGAAGAACTGAAGTAACCAGAGCAGAACTAATTTTTACAAGTAAAGTAATATTAACTAGGATAGTTATTTAAGTTTTTATAATAATAATAATAAAAAAAGTAACAATAATAACAAATAAAAGATGGATCAGTTTGAGGTGGCCAGGAGGTGTATTTGTTCAGTGCAACCGTTCGGTGGTAATGCCTCGGACCTACCAAATTTTATTAAGCGTATAGAGTCATTATCCTCCATTGAGTTGAGGTAGGGCAAGAGCCTCTCTAACCAAGAATGGCCAAGTCCAAACCTGGTGCCATATTCTGTAATTCTCGTAGCTAAATCTATCGCTAAAATTCTAAAAATGCACTAACAAATTACGAGTATTCTTACAACAACACTCATAATTTGATTGTGCATTTTTAGAATTTTAGCGATAGATTTAGCTTGGAGTTACGAACAATGATAATTAGGGAACACAGTGACCACGCACCGAAGGAGAGAATTCTAGATGACATAACTCTGCGTCGGACAGACGGGATAGGAAACTTCTATTGTAGACTGAATCAACTTCTAGTGAGACTTAACAACTCTTACTTACTTGATGACAGTTTAACGACCCTTCAGGCCACGAGGAATTAAAATCTGGTTTTGGAGAAATTCAAACGAAACTTACCTGAACCAGTCAAAGGTATAATTATCAGTAGAAATCCAACTACCATGGCAGAAGCTTATGCAATAATAAAAGAAAATGGCTATTTGAATTTCAACGGGCTCTCATTTAATAATACAAATATAAAACTTAAATCATGTAAAAACGACATTAAAATTAGGAAAAAGAGTACAATACCACTTTTTAAGAGTTTGGAGTCGAAAATTTTTACGTAGACTTTTTAGAATACAATTTCGCTGATAAGTTTGATGGACAATAACATTTTGGTCAGTCTTGCTGCCTACAAATACCGAGTAATTTCAACAGAGAATAGTATAATTAAATTATTTTTTAACAGAGAGGAAGAAGATTATTACAGCCGTTCAGTAAATGAATCAGGCATTTTAACATGTGAAGAAGCAAATATTTTCCACAACACGATACAGCCAATAGACCTGATGCAGTACATAAATGTAGAACATCTTAACGATAGTTAAGTGAAAAACTTAAGAAATTTACTGTCAGGATACACAAATATATTTTATAGAGAAAATGATGATTTGACTTTTATTTTCAATATCCTCTTCTTTTGGAGTATATAAAATAATTCTCTCTATTTCTTATTCTATTTTAAATTTCTCCCTTATATTCATTTACACACAAGACTTCACAAGATATTAATTAGGTTTTAATTATAATTGATATTATTATAGATTAAAAATAAATCTTACTTTTAATATTGATTTGGTGTAGACTGGCATCGACGACTTCTGATTCCTTTGAGTTCTGGTTGTTCTTTGGATGTGTTATTACCTGGTGAATGAAGAAATTTTTTGTACTTCTCCCTGAAGACTGTTGTTACTTGATGGTTTAAAAAAAATTATCTTGTTGGATATTGTTACTTTTATTATCCAGAGGTTCTTAGTGAGACAGTATATTTTTATAAAACTTTTCACTTGTTGAATTAAGAATATTGTTACTTTTACTGTCTAAAAATTTGGAGTGTTTACCAAGGGATATTTTTTTTTAATTTGATATCCTATGTATGTTCATCTACGATCTTTTGTAGGATGAATACAAACTTGGATTTGTTCACGGGTTTGTGCACAGATACCACATTAGAAATTAAAATTTCGAGTTCTACCGCGTAGATGAAGAAATATTTTGTTTTTCATATCCTTTTTAAATATTATTTTAACTTTTTGAAACTTTATTTTTATTTACGTTCGGTAGGACTTGCGGTATCCTACCGACTGCACCGCTATTAAGTTCAGTTTATGAACTGTTAAAAAAAAAACACGATTATTTTAGTGACTTGATCAAAATATAACTGAATTTATTTTTCATCTTTATTGGTTGTTATATACTTATTACAAATATTTCATTGAATTGTATTTTTATTTAACAACCCTACAAACAAAATGGTAGCCGACTTCGAAAATAACACAATTTAAGTTCACTTTTATGGCCTAACTATAAGCTAACTACAACATAAATATAAAACCTCCTCAAAATAAACAAGTAAAAGTGCTATATTCGGCCGTGCCGAATCTTCTATACCCTTCACCACGGTGATTTTATTTATACAGACATGTACAGCATTATCCATATTGTAAAGAAATAGAAGACAAATGAAAACAAATTCTGTTTGCTACAATTGTCGCCGTGTTGTCAGCTACTTAATGATATTGAAGCCAACAGCTACATCGTAAACTCTGACATTGTTGTAAAAATACTTATTTTGCTTTTATAAAATTAAAAAACTTTTTCAAAAACTTTTAAATATTTCCTCCAATACTTTTTGTTTGTATATGAATTTGTAATTTACAATTTTGTGACATTTTCTTTTGTTGAATAATATACAAATTAGCCTAAGTTGACGACAGCCACAACGGTGGTCGTGTAGCCATGTAGCTTTGCTGGCTTCAAAAGAATCGTTTACCTATAAACGTGTGTATTTTATTTTTGACAGTTTGAAGTCGGTATCCTGATGATGTCTATGTGTTTAATGCACCTAGGTTTTAAAACAGAGATATCATCTATTTAAAAATCAAACGCATTTAAAATAAAAATCAAACGCATTTAAAAAAATATGTTACTCTATATACACACATACATACATATGTATAATCTTAATATTAATTATATGTTATGTTACAGTCATGATTTTCATTTTCAAAGAAATATTGAAATTTTTGTTTTAATATTTCTAAAATTGTGTGTAAAAATTTTTTGTAAAAATAATTTTTTAAAAATTTTTTGTAAAATTTTGTTCGAAAATTTTTGGAAAATTTTTAAAAATTTTTTTTTTAATATTTTTCTGTAAAATATATTTTTGAAAATGTTTTGTAAATTTTTTTGTAAAATTTTTTTTTGGAAAGTTTTAAAAAATTTTTTTTTTTTTAAAATTTAAAAAAATTTTATTTTTGTTAAATTTAGGACCTTTCTGCAGTCTATATTGAGTTAGCATGGTCAGACTAAAACAAAAAAAAATCCTTACAAAAAAAAAATTTCCTCATATTGACACATGGGGGGTCCTTTTAACTGCTCCTATTTATCAGTGGGTACCCTGTGGGTCCATTGGCTACCTCTATGTGTATTGCTTTCTATTAAGGTCACTAATACAAATCAAAGCAGAAAAACCCTACCAATCTAAAAACAAACAAAAATCGCCCCTCGCAGGGGGTTATTGATCCCCCGAGATCTGTATGCACTCTTTGCGATCTACCTGTCGCAGTCTAATATTTATTTGAGAAAAAAAGGCAAAACAGAATCATTAAAGCTGAAAAAAATTAAAAAAAACCTGAAAAAACGTGAAAAAAATATAGGTGGGCGTGGTTTTTGGCCCGTAGCCTCCAAAGGAATGATCCGATGTTGCTGAATTGGAATACCAAAATTTTCGAAACTATGCCTGACAGATTGGTGTGCTTAAATTTTTTGTATCTCTTCTGGTGCCTTGGCAAATGACATTACCACACTAACACGGACAGACGGACAGACGGATAGACGGACAGACGGACAGACGGACAGACGGACATCGCTTAATCAACTTCTCTATGTATAAGGATCCAGAATATATATACTTTATGGGGTCGGAAATGAATATTGTAGAAATTACACACGGAATGACAAACTTATATATACCCTTTCCACCTGTGGTGAAGGGTATAAAAATATGTTACTCTATATACACACATACATACATATGTATAATCTTAATATTAATTATATGTTATGTTACAGTCATGATTTTCATTTTCAAAGAAATATTGAAATTTTTGTTTTAATATTTCTAAAATTGTGTGTAAAAATTTTTTGTAAAAATAATTTTTTAAAAATTTTTTGTAAAATTTTGTTCGAATATTTTTTGGAAAATTTTTAAAAAAAAATTTTTTTAATATTTTTCTGTAAAATATATTTTTGAAAATGTTTTGTAAATTTTTTTGTAAAATTTTTTTTTGGAAATTTTTAAAAAATTTTTTTTTTTTAAATTTTAAAAAAAATTTTTTTTGGTAAATTTAGGACCTTTCTGCAGTCTATATTGAGTTAGAATGGTCAGACTAAAGCAAAAAAAAAATCCTTACAAAAAAAAATTTCCTCATATTGACACATGGGGGGTCCTTTTAACTGCTCCTATTTATCAGTGGGTACCCTGTGGGTCCATTGGCTACCTCTATGTGTATTGCTTTCTATTAAGGTCACTAATACAAATCAAAGCAGAAAAACCCTACCAATCTAAAAACAAACAAAAATCGCCCCTCGCAGGGGGTTATTGATCCCCCGAGATCTGTATGCACTCTTTGCGATCTACCTGTCGCAGTCTAATATTTATTTGAGAAAAAAAGGCAAAACAGAATCATTAAAGCTGAAAAAAATTTAAAAAAAACCTGAAAAAACGTGAAAAAAATATAGGTGGGCGTGGTTTTTGGCCCGTAGCCTCCAAAGGAATGATCCGATGTTGCTGAATTGCAATACCAAAATTTTCGAAACTATGCCTGATAGATTGGTGTGCTTAAATTTTTTGTATCTCTTCTGGTGCCTTGGCAAATGACATTACCACACTAACACGGACAGACGGACAGACGGACAGACGGATAGACGGACAGACGGACAGACGGACATCGCTTAATCAACTTCTTTATGTATAAGGATCCAGAATATATATACTTTATGGGGTCGGAAATGAATATTGTAGAAATTACACACGGAATGACAAACTTATATATACCCTTTCCACCTGTGGTGAAGGGTATAAAAATATGTTACTCTATATACACACATACATACATATGTATAATCTTAATATTAATTATATGTTATGTTACAGTCATGATTTTCATTTTCAAAGAAATATTGAAATTTTTGTTTTAATATTTCTAAAATTGTGTGTAAAAATTTTTTGTAAAAATAATTTTTTAAAAATTTTTTGTAAAATTTTGTTCGAAAATTTGTTAGAAAATTTAAAAAAAAAAATTTTTTTTAATATTTTTCTGTAAAATATATTTTTGAAAATGTTTTGTAAATTTTTTTTTGGAAATTTTTAAAAATTTTTTTTTTTTTTAAATTTTTAAAAAATTTTTGTTTGTTAAATTTAGGACCTTTCTGCAGTCTATATTGAGTTAGAATGGTCAGACTAAAGCAAAAAAAAATCCTTGCAAAAAAAAAATTTCCTCATATTGACACATGGGGGGTCCTTTTAACTGCTCCTATTTATCAGTGGGTACCCTGTGGGTCCATTGGCTACCTCTATGTGTATTGCTTTCTATTAAGGTCACTAATACAAATCAAAGCAGAAAAACCCTACCAATCTAAAAACAAACAAAAATCGCCCCTCGCAGGGGTTATTGATCCCCCGAGATCTGTATGCACTCTTTGCGATCTACCTGTCGCAGTCTAATATTTATTTAAGAAAAAAAGGCAAAACAGAATCATTAAAGCTGAAAAAAATTTAAAAAAAACCTGAAAAAATGTGAAAAAAAATATAGGTGGGCGTGGTTTTTGGCCCGTAGCCTCCAAAGGAATGATCCGATGTTGCTGAATTGCAATACCAAAATTTTCGAAACTATGCCTGACAGATTGGTGTGCTTAAATTTTTTGTATCTCTTCTGGTGCCTTGGCAAATGACATTACCACACTAACACGGACAGACGGACAGACGGACAGAAGGACAGACGGATAGACGGACAGACGGACAGACGGACATCGCTTAATCAACTTCTCTATGTATAAGGATCCAGAATATATATACTTTATGGGGTCGGAAATGAATATTGTAGATATTACACACGGAATGACAAACTTATATATAACCTTTCCACCTGTGGTGAAGGGGATAAAAATATGTTACTCTATATACACACATACATACATATGTATAATCTTAATATTAATTATATGTTATGTTACAGTCATGATTTTCATTTTCAAAGAAATATTGAAATTATTGTTTTAATATTTCTAAAATTGGGTGTAAAAATTTTTTGTAAAAATAATTTTTTAACAATTTTTTGTAAAATTTTGTTCGAAAATTTTTTGGAAAATTTAAAAAAAAAAATTTTTTTAATATTTTTCTGTAAAATATATTTTTGAAAATGTTTTGTAAATTTTTTTGTAAAAATTTTTTTTTTGGAAATTTTTAAAAATTTTTTTTTTTTTTAAATTTTTAAAAATTTTTTTTTGTTAAATTTAGGACCTTTCTGCAGTCTATATTGAGTTAGAATGGTCAGACTAAAGCAAAAAAAAAATCCTTACAAAAAAAAAAATTTCCTCATATTGACACATGGGGGGTCCTTTTAACTGCTCCTATTTATCAGTGGGTACCCTGTGGGTACTCTGTGGGTCTATTGGCTACCTCTATGTGTATTGCTTTTTATTAAGGTCACTAATACAAATCAAAGCAGAAAAACCCTACCAATCTAAAAACAAACAAAAATTGCCCCTCGCAGGGGGTTATTGATCCCCCGAGATCTGTATGCACTCTTTGCGATCTACCTGTCGCAGTCTAATATTTATTTGAGAAAAAAAGGCAAAACAAAATCATTAAAGCTGAAAAAAATTTAAAAAAAACCTGAAAAAACGTGAAAAAAAATATAGGTGGGCGTGGTTTTTGGCCCGTAGCCTCCAAAGGAATGATCCGATGTTGCTGAATTGCAATACCAAAATTTTCGAAACTATTCTTCTCTATGTATAAGGATCCAGAATATATATACCTTATGGGGTCGGAAATGAATATTGTAGAAATTGCACACGGAATGACAAACTTATATATACCCTTTCCACCTGTGGTGAAGGGTATAAAAATTGAAATAAAATTATTTTTGACAATTTTGCTTTAAATATTTTTCATTTTTTTTTTTTAAATTATAAAATGAAAATTTGTGTCACATCCCTTGCGTTCTCTTGAGTTCCTAAATTATAATCCTAATGTTATTCGGTAGGAAATATCTTACTGACTATCGAGCATTTCATGTATTAACATTTTTAGTTAAGAAGCCTTCAGTCAAAGATGTAGGTAATAAGAATAAACAGGGAAAAAATTTATTGCATATTTTTACAAACTCGCTTTATAGGTAACTCTCTTTATAGGTAACTAATATATATTCAGTTTATAGCTGACTACAAATTGACTAACTTTAAGCTAACTTCTGAGTAGTCAGTAAGACAACTGACTACACCCTAGGACATTACAATGTTCAAAAAGTCAGTTAGTTTTAATTAAAATAATCCAAGTATCAATTACTACTGGTTGTAAAATAGTTAGCTTAAAGTGCATTAAAAGTTACTTGAGTTGCTTATAGGGAAGTAAATAATTCTCTGGAAATAGTTAAGTTTGCATATTTGGTATATCTTTATAAATTTATTATTCTTTAGTAATTTATTAATTTTGTGTAATTGTATTTATTTATTTATTTATTTTGTGAATAGCATTTATTTATTTCATTGTATTTACGTTTATGTATATGGGAACGGAAATGCAAAAAAACAATTCTTAGGAAAAAAGTCTGGATTTAATAGTTTATGTTTTAAGTAATTCTTAGGAAAATAAATTGTTAGGTTTGTATTTGTTTGTTTTAGTACTTCTTTAATTTTTGGTAATTTATCGATTTTGCATTTTTGTCCACATGAGAACGGGAATGTGAATTAACAAATATTGCTTTAAATTATGTTATTGATATGTTTTAGGGGAGTGATGGGAGATAGTATAACAATGAACCGCAAATGATAGCAGCAACCGTGAAACATACATTTTTTTGTCTAGCACTGGATGGACGTAACAAGTATATATATTTTTTTATTTTAGACTTAAGATATGAGTAATTATTGTTAGTTCAAATATACAATAAGATACAATAAATAAATATTTTTTTTCATTGTTTTATTTGCAATCTATTTTCCAATAATTAGCAAATTAATTAAGAATAACTATTCACATAAGTTTTACCCTCCATTAAGGATAAAACATATATACATTTGTACATTTTTTCTATGTACAATTAAATAAATAAAAATAAAAAAAAAATATTCATTCCTCACACATTTTGGTAAGCGATTGAGATTAATGGCAAATTATCAGAACAGTTATGACTGCGGATACAATTTAATGGATCGTTTTGATTAATTATTTTTTTTATTATTGCTTGAATTCTCTGCCGTTAATAACGGATGATGCAAAAATCCCTGTTATATTTTCTAAAACAGAATAACTATTCAATAAAAATTATACATCATAATTTGATAAAATAACTGCGGGTATTAATTTTAATGAACCTAAAATTGATTACTTAACTAATAAATTAAAAACAAAAAATCTAAATCAAGAGGAAATAACAGTATTGATAAAAAAAATTTAAGAATTTAAATTCGTATTTTATATTAATGATAATTTATCTTCTGTTTGTAAATATAAACCTAAAATACCTACAATAATATTCCTATTTTTTCTAGAATATACCGTTTCCCAGGTTAGGTTAGGTTAAGCAGGCAGCTGTAGTATACAGCTCACTTGGGTCCACGTATTGGTCCCTTTGTGTTACCTGCGGAGAGGAAGAAATAAAAGTAAGAGTAAGATTGGGGGGGTGTAAAGAAAAGAGAGAGATAATTTAAGAAAAATATAGTGTAAGATAGCATATTGGCCGAGACAGCAAGCGTTTTCATGCCTCGCCGAGTGGGAGTGGGTTGGAGAACCAGCCGCAGCTCCTCAGAAAAGAGTTTATTCTTCTTGGTTCCAGAAGTGAAACACAAGTTAGGCTCCCGAAATACCGTTGTCCAAGATTTTGAAGTCATTGGTATTCCAGTGCAGGGCATAGGCAGAGGAGGTGAACGACCGTTTCCTCCTCTTCCTCATCTTGGCAGCTTCTGCAAAAGTCGTTGTAAGGGAGGCCCATTCTTCTTGCATGGGCTCCGAATAGACAATGCCCAGTGACCGTAGATATAAAGTCACGCAGTTGTGTTTTCGGCATCCGAAGTAATGAATCCGTCCTCTTCTGATCTAGTAAGGGCCAGATTGTCCTTGCCGTCAGACAAGTAGACTCATCGGACCATCTGGCCTGGGCCAGGTCATAAAGAGCACGGTTTATTCGTTGCCCGCATGCAGAGAGGGGAATGCCACAATAGACGTCAATGGCGCCATCATGAAGCAGAGTTCCCTTCTTTGCTAGTTCGTCAGCAACATTGTTGCCTGAGGTAGTCCCATGTCCCCGCACCCATTTAAGGGTGACCGTTGAATTTTCCGCCATCGCATTTAAGGATGTCCGGCATTCCAGGACGAGATTTGATGTGCTGAACACACCTTTTAGGGACATAATGGCAGCTTTACTGTCGGTACAAAACCAGATATCCCTATTCGATATTCTGTGATACCTTAGCCAGTTTGCCGCTTTTTTGATAGCAGATATTTCTGCTTGTAGAACATTACATTCATTTGGGAGTCTGAAACACATCTTGATTCCAAATTCCTCTATATAGACCCCACCTCCAACTCCCACCTCCCTTTTGGAGCCATCTGTGAACACGCAGAGTGAGCCAGGGGGTGGTGGGTGGCCCTCCGTCATGTCGAAATCGAAGTTTCGCATGAAGAAGGGTTTTGAGATGCAGTAGTCTATGAGTCTGGGGATAATATTCGTGATTCCCAGGATACTGGCATGGCCCCACAGTCTATGGTTCCATGCACCTGTGACATTCAGTCTAATGGCCGTTCTTAGTGCAAGCTTCCTGGCTAGCTGGTCAACTGGTAACCAGTTTAGCATAGCAAAAAGTGCCTTCGTCGGCGTTGACCTAATAGCTCCTGTTATTAGGATCGCCATATTACGCAATACTTTCTCTATAATAGAGATATTTGCCCTAGTATCTAGTGCTTTCCACCAGACGATGATTCCATAGAATAAGGTCGGTTTGATTACCGCTTCAAATAGCCAGTTCGCAATTCTCGGGTTCATTCCCCAAGTCTTGCCTATGGCTTTTTTACACACATATATTGCTGTGATGGCTTTAGACGCTCTAGCCTGGATGTTCATTTTCCAGGATAGTTTACTGTCTAAGATTATGCCAAGATACTTTGCACTATGTGCTAGAGTTAGTGGTATTCCCCTCAATACGGGTAGCCTGAAGGGTGGGAGCTTGTATTTTCTTGAGAATAGTACAAGTTCAGTTTTGGCTGGGTTTACACTCAGTCCACACTGTTCTGTCCAGGTGCAGATCATCTTGAGTGCCGCCTCTAATCTTTGTGTGATAATATCAATATGGACACCAGATACTGCCACCGCTACATCGTCTGCGTATGCGACAGTTTTAAAATTCATCGAGTCCAGATCTTTGAGCAACTTATTGATTGCTATATTCCATAATAGTGGGGACAATACTCCACCTTGTGGTGTGCCCCTTCCCGCTGTTTTGGAAATGCTCGCTGAGCCAAATGTAGACGTTATCGTCCTGTTACTTAGCAGGTTCGTAATGAACCTGATGATCGATTGGTCAATCCCCAGCTCTCTTAGAGATCGGGTTATTGCCAACGGTTCGATGTTATTGAAGGCTCCCTCAATATCCATGAAGGCTACCATTGTGTAGTTTTTATGCTCTAGCGACTTCTCAATATGTCCCACGAGCGAGTGTAATGCTGTCTCAACAGATTTGCCCTTCGTATAAGCGTGTTGGGATGGCGAAAGGAGATTCCTGTCGATTGTCATTCTCAAATGAATGTCGATAAGTCTCTCCAGCGTTTTGAGCAAAAAGGATGTTAGACTGATTGGCCTAAAATCCCTTGCTTTCGTGTGTGATGATTTCCCTCCTTTGGGAATAAATATCACATTGCATTTAGTCCATTGGTCCGGGATATAGGACAATGATAAACAGGCTCTATATAACGGTAGGAGCCAAGTTGTCACCAGATCTAGGTTGTTTTGTAGATCGGCAGGAATTATACCATCCGGGCCCGGAGACTTATAAGGATGGAAGCTTTTGATCGCCCAGTGCAACCTATCCGTGTCTATGTTCACGGCGTGCAGTGTCCGGCTTGTATGGGTAGAACTGTATTGTACTCCCGAGGTTGATCGACATCCCGGGAAGTGGGTGTCCATCAGGACTTCCAGTGACTCCTGTGCACTGGAGGTCCAATTGCCGTCTGATTTCTGAATATATCCAGGAATTGACGCTTGTTTGGCAAGTACTTTGCGCAATCTGCTAGCCTCAGAAAAACTTTCAATGCCACTGCAGAAGTCTTTCCAGGATTCACGTTTTGCACTTCTAACTTGATTCTTAAATTTGTTCACAGAGGATTTGTAGAGTGACCAGTTCCCTGTCCTCTTAGCCTCGTTGAAAAGTTTGCGGCAAATCTTACGAGATTCCGCTATTTCCGTTGACCACCATGTAGGTCTGCGATTCGAACGCTGAATCGACGGTCTGCAGGACTTATTCGTTGCATCTCTAAATGCGTTGGTAAGTCTATTCACAGCATCTTCGATGTGCCTGGTATCCCGAATAGTTGTGGGAGGATTAGGTACATTTGAAAGGAGCATTTTCTGTTTCTCCCAATCCGTCTTACGTCTATTGATGTAAGCGACGGTTCTAGCTTTCTTCCTAACAATGGAAAAGACAAGATAACGATAATCGGAGAAAGAACAGTCTGTAGAGACTCTCCAATTTTCGATTAAAAATGCATAGTGCAGGCTGACAAGCGTGATGTCCAGCACCTCCTGTCTATTTGATACAACAAAAGTGGGTTCAGAACCCCTATTTGCGACTACTAGATCATTATTTAATATAAAATCAAGGATACACTCACCTCTGTTGTTGGTATCGGAGCTACCCCAAATATGGTGATGTGCATTTGCGTCGGCCCCTATTATTGTAGGGATGTTTTTGGCCTTCGCTACCGTTTCCCAGAAATTAACAAAATTGAATTTGAGTTAATGAGATACTAGAAGCAGTTATTATTTTAGTGATAATACCTGATTCTAGCAGTTCAATTTGGAAATATTTCCAATAAAATAAAAGAATTAATCTTCTGTTTATGTGTATTCTTTATTGATTCAGTTTAAAAACTAACTTAAAAATAGAATGAATAAATGAATTTTTTAGGCTTAAGTTCTTAATTATAAAGAGATAAAGGAAAAAATTAGACACCAGCAGAGTGAAATGCATTTTCTAGACAGCTACGTCTAATAATGATACAGTTATATTAACTAACATAATCACATTTGTTTTGTTATAAAAATCATCTTCTAAAAATCATTTTTTCAAGTCGAATAATATCGAAAAATATCACTTATTAAGTGTGACATAATATTATACTTAAAAATGAATTCATTATTGTAAAAGATTTATTTACTAGTCTTTTTTACAGTTTTGAAATTGTTTTCGTGAATACATTAAATGAGTTGGTTTGTTTTTTATTATATTTTTAGGACATAATAGTAAATTTACTCGATATTTTTTTAAATTAATTTAAAAATTGTTTGTGAAATAAATTGTTTTACGTGGCAATTAAAATTCAACTTTCTTGTTTTATTTATTTTTTATTTATTATAATTAGTATTTTTAATACTTTTTAGATTTACAATTAAAAAAATATTAAATTTGAAAAATTTTTACAATCCCTGAGAATTAAAATTTAGTATAAAATTAACAACTAATTTTTTAAATAAATTTTTGTTTTCTTCATTTCTGGTATTGTAAAGCCTCAGTCCTTTGTAAAATAATGAGTTTTGCTTCGCACTCGTATTTGTATTTTGCAACCTGAAATCACTTGCATTTCTCAAATTAAAAGGTTGGTCATCTTGTACATATCTTAGCTGGTCCATTAGATACATTTGTGCATTAGCCGTCTTCATTTTTTGGATGAAAATTATTGTGTTAAGTTCAAGTCTTTGTCGTATGTTTAACCATTTTAATGAGTCCAACATAAATGTTATTGATGTGTACCGGTTACATTTTAGAATTGAACATATTGCCTTATTTTGTAATTTATGCAGCCTTAATAACTGTTGATCCGTGCAATATGTGTATATAATAGTGGATCCATACTCAAAATGTAGTTTAATTATCGTATTATATATATTTATAGTCGTTATAACAGATATTTTCTTTCTGAGTCTTTTAAAAAAGACAATCTTTTTGCCGAATTTTTTACATATGTATTCAATATGTTTTTTAAAATTTAATTCTTTATCTATCACAAACCCGAGATATTTTAATTTATTAACTTTTTCTATTACCTCATGATTTATTTGAAATATTATAAGAGTGTTCATTTTAATTTGAATTAACTTTGTTTTGCTTTCATTTAATTTTATTTTGTTCGTTTTCAACCACTTATTTGTATTATTCATGTCTGTTGTTATATTTTCATAGCACTTTTCTTCTGCTTCAGTAAAAATTAAGGTGTCGTCAGCATAAAGTACAATTTCACATTTTTCTAATATCTTCTCTATGTCATTGATATATATAATAAATAACAGTGATCCTAAGATTGAGCTTTGTGGAACTCCAAAATCGTTCTGCTCCGAATTTGGTAAATATGATTCAAACCATTTTAGCTCCTTATCCTGTATTCCATAACAATATAGCTTTTTTATCAGGAGGCTTCTATCTATGGTTTCGAAGGCTCTCTTAAAATCAAGAAATATAGCCAAAATTTTATTGTTTTTCTTACTAAATTTCGATCTGTTTATAACCAAATTCACGGCTGTTTCGCATGAGTGTTTTTTTCTGAAACCTGATTGATACTTAGATAACAACGCATGTATTTCAAAATAGCCCTCTAATTGGTTTTTTACTATTGCTTACATTATTTTTTCGCATGTTTTTATATTGTTTAATGGACGATATTCTTCACATTTATTGGTATTTCTTATTTTTTCTACTGGTGTAACCATTGTTTCTGTCCAGTTTTGAGGGAAAATTCCATTTTCAAATGATTTATTTATTATATTAAGTAATATATGTCCTATTTTGTCCCAGTTGTCAAGTATTATATCGTTTAATATTTTTTTATAGTCAGGTTTCTTTTAAATTTTCTTAGCTATATTTTTTAATTCTAACATATTTATTGCACGAAACTTAAATTTATCAATTTAAATTTTGTTCTCCCAATTTGAAATTGGTTCAAATATATTAATAATATTAAAATAGTTTTATCACAAATACTCAGATCAAATTCATGTTGGAATAATATCCGTTTATATGACTTTGTAAAATTTAATATGTCTTCAAATCGTATAGTTCATTTTAGAATCTGCGTATATGTGTGTTGTAATTGTAGTTTGTTTTGTATTAATATGTGTTGCGGTATTTATTATTTGGAAGTAAATCTTTTAAATCATTCGAACAAATGCGTTTATTTCTGAAATTTCTTTTGTCTTTTAATGTGTGATTTGTAATATTTATATCCTTGATCTCTTACAACGTAATCATTATCCAATTCAGTGACAACGACTTTACGAAATTTTGAATGGTTTTTATCACCTCTCTCATCCTTAATGTAAATTGGCCCTGTTTGTATATCGACATTTTCTCGAGATTCGTTACGTTTGGTAATAATATTTTCTTTCATTTTTACGATAGAGTTTCTGATAAACTGATATTCATGACGATATATATTCCCGTTCTGGAAGTCAATCGGTTTCTTTTTCGTTGTAGAATGAATAGTATTATTGTAGTACATAATGATCCTGTATATTTTTTCTTCTACTGTATCAACTTCTCTATTAGTGTATTATTGTATTATGGAGCCGTTCGACATCAGAATTAGAAGTGTGGTTATTATTAGAGGTATAATGTATATTGAATTTATGTTCTCTAAGAAACTCTAACAGTGGTAATGCTTTAAAGTCCAGTTCATTATCCACTACCAATTTTTTATACTTCCGACAGTAGATAAATATTGTAAAAGAGCAGTTCTAAATTCAACCCATGGTCTATATTTTATTATAGCTTGAGCATATTTGGAAAATTTATCAATGAATTTTAAAAATAGAGATCTTCCGAAACTATAAAATACGTCAACATGAATTATATCTCCTGGGTTTTTTGGAGTTTCTGTTATCTTGAAGATTTGCTTGATGTGATGCCTTTCATACTTTTCTTTATTACAGACGTCGCAGTTGTTAATAAATTGTGTTATTCGAAGTTTATGGTGGGGATGGTTAATTTCGGTCCTCAATTCAGCGAAATTCTCATTTATGCCCCTATGGTTGTTTCTTTTGTGTTATTTTTCTAACAATTCAGTTAAATTGGTTTCGTCCAAAATATCCTTTAAAATTCTTTTACATATTAGAACTTTAACAAGTTTGTTGGATTCAAAATACTTATTTACTACTTCTTTAAATTTTTTTAATTCTGATTCATCCTGGATTAGAATTGCTTTGGTTTTTTCTGGATCAAAATGATTCTTTACTATTTTTATAAGAGTTGGTTCATCGAATTCTTTAGCTGATATTATTTTCCTGTTATTTTTAAAAATTGTTTGGTTCTTAATTTTGAATAAACCAACAGTGGTTTTATTAAAAACTATTTGTCTTTTATAAAAGTTCAACGGGGTTAATAAGGCATTATCTTCATTTACATTTATTTCGCTTCCATTTAGTATTCCTTTTTTGTATCTTATTTCATAGTCGAATTCTTGTAACCGGAGCCTCCATCTTAATAATTTTGAATTAGGTTCCTTACTCGAAAAAAGCCAAGTAAGTGGACTATGATCGGTTTCGATTATAAATCTTCTACCGAAAAGATAAGGTCGTAGTTGCTGTGTAGATCACACTATTGCCAATAATACTTTTTCTATTGTACTATAGTTTTGTTCATGGCTATTAAGCGTTCGACTAGCATAACAGATAGGATGTCCAGCTTGAGAAAGGACTTATCCTTATGCAAATTTACTTGCATCCGTAAATTTGTTATTGAAGTCCGGATATGCTAAAACAGGAGAACTCATTAATACTATGTTCAACTTTTCGAAACTTTCCTTATATTCTGGATCATGAATATCAATTTTTGTTTTCTTTTTTAGATACTTAGTCATAGGTTGGACAATTTTGGAATAATCCTTAATAAATTTTGTATAGTACCCGGCCAGACCTAGAAATTATTTGATTTCCTTTGGAGTATTAGGTAATGGAAATTTGTTTACACATTCTATTTTTTCTGGGTTTGGCCTTTATCCCTTACAACATGTCCCAAAAATTTTTTTTCTGTTTTTAGAAACTCACTTTTATCGAGTTGTACCTTTAAATTTACATCTTTGACCGCTGAAATATTTTGGTTAATGACTCCAAATGTTCTTGTATGTTAGGTTAGGTTAGGTTTGGAAAGGTCATCCACTCGGAGACCTGTTGTCCTTTGTGATTCCCTTCAGCTAAACTTCAAACTAAGAAAACTTTGGGAAAAAGAGAGACTTATTATGCTTCCTGCCACCTATCACTCAGCCACCCGATTTTCTTGATGAAGCCGACGACATCCTCGATTTTACACCGCGCGATTTCGAAGAGCCCTTCGAGAAATCTATCACCTAGCCATCTAAGTCTGCGGCTTTGTAATACCGGGCAGTGACACACGACGTGCTCAACAGTTTCCAACTCCTCCTCATCCTCGCACATCCTACAAAAATCCGGTGTGCCGACGACCCAGTTTCTAGCCATTGCCCTAATGGGGCAATGACCAGTGATCAACCCTATCAGGGCTCTTAGAACCTTCCTGTCTAGACCCAGGAGTATCTCGGTTTTCGCAGCGTCAATTCTAGGCCAGATTGACCTTGACACTCTGCGATCCCCCCTTACTTCCCAAGACACGTTGGTTCTCCTGACTACCCAGTCTGATATCAACCTGTAGTAGTGACTAATCGGTGGCTTAACCTATTATACCCTAATTGAATTTACCCCTTCCGAGCCCAGTCTCGCAAGTTCGTCAGCAATCTCGTTGCCTTCAACATTACAATGGCCCGGGACCCAACACAATCTAACCCTATACTTGTCCGTCAGTGCGTCGATAGTCTTTTTAGAATCACCTACCAGCCTAGATGTGACCTTGTGTCTTTTCAAGGCTTTAAGCGCCGCCTGGCTTTCGACGTACAGAGTGACCTCATCCCCTTCTAAAACATGTCCAGACACCAGCTCTGTGGCTTTTAAAATCGCCAACACCTCTGCCTGGAACACACTACAATCGTCTGGTAATCTGTATGACATACGTGTTCTAGTTCCCAGGATGTGAACACCAGCACCGGTACCCGCTTCCATTTTTAACCCATCTGTGAATACCGCAACCTCGTTATACAGTTTATCAGACCCCAACCATTCTTCCCTTTTTGGAAATACAACCAAGGCTATCCTACTGAAGTCAACCTCATTGAACATAAAGTCCGTTAGCCCAGGAGTTAACGGAAATGATCCGTTGAGTCCAACCTCAAGAAGGATCTTTGTGTGTCCTATGTTTTTCGACTTCACCAACCCTGATTCAAAAAGTCTAAACAAACTTCTCGCTGCCATTCCGACCACAAACCTTTCAATGGGGAGTAGGTGCAGAATGATGTCCAAAGCTGCTTGAGGTGTACTTCTCCTATCACCTGTGATGCCAATTGAAGCACACCTCTGGACTTTGGCAAGAGTTTTCCTATGTGACTCCGTTTTCAAAGCCTCCCACCAAACAGCGCATCCATACGAAAAAATGGGTCGAACCACCGAAGTATAAATCCAGTTTACAACCTTTGGTTGTAGGGTCCAGTTTTTCCCTATAGAGTTCTTGCAGGCATAATAGGCATTTAGACCCTTTTAAAGTCTCTCCTGAATGTTCCTGCTCCAGATCAGTTTACTATCCAGATAAACTCCTAGGCTAAATGCCTCGCTTGCTGGTTTCAACTCAACACCATTAACTTTAGGTAGCTTGAAACCAACCAGTTTGTATCTCCTGGTGAAGAGAACTAATTCAGTTTTATCCCCGTTGACCCCCAATCCCTTGCTCGAGGCCCAGGATGAGAGTTCCCCAAGTGCAGCCTGCATGACTTCTATGATAGAGGAGAGAAATTTCCCTTTTACCAATATCACCACGTCATCTGCGTAGGCCACTATTTTCCTCCCTTGTGTATCAAATTGTCGCAAAATGACATTCACCACCAGCAGCCATAGTAGTGGTGATAGAACCCCACCCTGCGGCGTACCCCTAGTGACTAGTTTTCTCAAACAGCCGCCTCCTAGCTCCGAGTTGATAATCCTACTGCTAAGCATAGGAATAATCCACTCCACTATTATGTCCTGGATGTTGAGATCTACTAGGGATTCCCTAATAGCCTCCAATGTAACATTGTTGAAGGCACCTTCAATATCTAAGAACGCCGCTAACGTGTATTCCCTATCCTGCAAACCGCGCTCAATATACCCAACCACATTATGAAGCGCACTCTCAACTGATTTACCCTTAAGGTAAGCATGCTGAGCGTCACTAATGACGTGCGGGTCAATTGTGTTCCTTAGGTGCAGATCGATAACGCGCTCTAACGTTTTCAGCAGAAAAGACGATAGGCTAATCGGTCTGAAGTCCTTTGGCTTCGAGGGGCTTGCCTTACCAGCCTTGGGTATAAATATTACCCGAACTTCTCTCCAACAATTGGGTATGACACCTCTTGCTAAACACGTCTTAAAGATGTCCCTAAACAGCCTCAAGATATGTGTCGGGACGTTTTGCACCATGGCCGGAAAAATACCATCCGGGCCAGCAGATTTATATGGCTCGAAAGTATTAATCGCCCATGCAACCTTGTCCACAGTTACTAAATCCTTGATCGCCTCCTCTGATCTCCCTACCAAACTAGGGTAAAAATGCCTGACCGAATAATCGGCTCGTAACCCACTACAGCCCGGGAAATGCGTGTTCACAATTACTTCCAGGGTCTCAGAGCTAGATTCGGTCCATGAGCCATCAAGCTTTTGTATATATCCGATTTCCCTAGGGTCCTTGGATAGTATACGTCTAAACCTTGATAACTCGCTGACCGAATCAATAGATTCGCAGTACTTTGTCCACGAGTCCCTTTTCGCCCTCTTTAAAGATCCCTTGTACTTTTTGAGCTATTGTATGGCTGTCGCAATCCTCAATCCTACGCGTGAGTTTTTCCCTGTTGAAGAGCCTTCTAACCGTCGACCTTTGATCCTATAGATCTTTGGTCCACCAGGAGGGCTGTTCCCTTTTGCCCTGGAAGGTTCTTGGGAATGCCAGCTCAAAACTCTCCTTAAAGACTTGTGTCACCTTGTTCACCACTGCATCCACTTCACTTTGTGACTGTCCACATAAGGAAGTGTCAACCAGCTTAGACTCCACATTAACCCTGAATAGATCCCAATTTGTTTTCCTGGGATTTAAATAAGGGTTACACTTTGGTTTATTAAAGTTCAGTTTGAAGGAAATTCTACTATGGTCCGAGAAAGAACAGTCCGTAGAAACCCTCCAATCTACTACTAGATCCCTGTTGTTGGTCAAAGTGATATCTATAACTTCCTCCCTAACCCTATTACTAAACGTCGGAATATTAGCCTTGTTAGTTATAATAAGGTTATTAGTAGTAATAAACTCAAAGATCAACTCACCCCTGGTGTTATGTTGCTGCTTCCCCATTGACTGTGGTGAGCATTGGCATCACAGCCAAGTACTAGGTTGGCTTTCCGTCTACTGACGTACCTGGTTAGCTCCTTTACACATATGCCCGGTAAGTCATCGGCCTCCTAGGGCATGTAGACCGAGGCTAGAATCCACCTTTAGCCTCTTCACAGACTGCCGTCACATCGCCGCAACTGAAAAAATTAAGAAGTTTTAATTTAAGCTAATTTTTGGCGATTATACAGGTTCTCACCTTGTCCTCTGTAATTGGGACATATAGGGTGTAGCCTGCCGCCCTCAGTCCACAGACCCTCTTTTTTATTGATCCAGGGCTCCTGGATGAGAGCAACGTCTGTTTGCGACTTCGTGAGGTGTAACATCATTTCGGCTGAGGCTGCTTCACTGTGGTGCAGGTTTAGTTGCACCACCTGGGTTCATCAGATCTCGGTAACCTGAATCTGACTCACCCTAAACCGAAAGTGACGATACCCTCCTTCGTCTTTAGAATTTTTAGAGACTCCTGGTCCACAGCAAACCGGAAGTCCCTTCCCATGTTCTCTTTACAAGCCAGCTTCCACTGGCTCGTGTTGACATCTTTATTTTGGTTGGCCAGCATTGACAGCATGACTCCACCGGCTTCACAGGGGGTGGAATCCATACCGTCACTATCGGCCTTAGTGGTAGTTCAGAGGCACATATAACCTCCAGCTTCGCTTCCGGACAAAGATCGCCTCATCTGCCAACTGCAGAACTTAGGAATTCAAAGGTCTTCCTGTTTCCGCAATTGACAACTTTGACACCCTTTGACCAGTCCGCGCCCTGAAAGTCCATGTTCTCCGACCAACCACTAGCTTTCGATATATCATCGAGGAGCCTATCTTCGATCAGCCGCCAAAGATCCGTTCCTATTCTACCATCAGGGTCGGACCGATCGATGACAGCTGCCTGAAGACTACCTTCCTGGCTCGTCGATTTCTTGGCTCTTTTCTAGGTGGTGACTTGATCGTCACCAGACCTAATCCGCTTAGCTATCCCCTTATGGGGAGTCCTAGGCGGGCTCGGCTCGGTCTTATCACCCCTCCCCTCGAATAAAAGGCGCTGGATGCTTAGCCTCAGGAGCTCGTTCCGAAGACTTGAGCCCTTTGGTAAGCGATCCTTTGCCTACCCTACTACTACCGGAAAGGGAGGTACATGCCGATGACGACCCTGTACCCTTACGGGAAACACTGGGGGCATCATCCACATGCAGCACCCTTTCCTTGGGACAGGAGGCGCCTGCCTGTTTCACCCCATCACCTATACTAGGCATAACCGGGGCTTCACCGACAGTCGTCTCCTGTTCATTGGGATAGGATATAGCCAGGAGAGTACGGACTAGTCCGTAAATTCTCTTGAATTTCGCGACACTCTGTCTGTGCTTCCTGAATAGATGCCTCTTCCTGGCAGTGAACGACGTAGAGTCCCTTTTAGCCATCTTAATTAGATAGTTCAAAGAGGCTCTCGTGCCGCTCATCGCCTTTTCTTCTTTAATGCGGACTTTACCTGGCTGCGATGGAATACCGACTCCCACCACAGCGTCCTGCCGTAGGACGATTCTCGAGCAAGAAGGCCGATCTGCCTGAGCCCCCAAGAGACCCCCCTGTGCACTAAGCACCACAGGAGGAGGCTCAGCCTCCAAACTCCGACCCTGAGTTGACACCTTATCGGTAGTCAGTTCCTCGTCGGAACTCAGAGACAAAACCCCCAACTTCCGGGCAACCTCACCCCCCACAGAGGAATCCCTTGAAAGTTCCACCAGATCGTCCACTCCCTCGAGTTGCGTCGGAAGCTGTCCCTCCTGTCTTTCGATAACTCTGTGTATGTCCGTGAGCGAAAATTCGCCCCCTGACAGAGTCAGCGTCCGTCTCAATATGTTTGTTTGTTTGTTTTTTTTTAATTTAAATTGTCAATTTTGATCCCACAAGTAAGCACGTAAAGAGACGGACCATCCATACAGTGACGGCGTACATGGACTAGACAAGGAATTACAACCGGGCCGTGCCCTGGCGCCGGAGGGGAGCTGTTCATGACTAGTCTTCTTTAACCATTAACTTCAGATTCTCGGCACTGCTACCACCACCTTAACCTTACAAGTGGTGTCAATTATGGTCCGCGGGCATGCGCCAGGGTCGTGACAACTGTTTTGCGATTGCCGACCAAAAAAGTCTATGATCCAGTTGACAGTCGCAAACCTTTGACACGACCCCCCTATCCGTCACCTGGGGACGCGCTCGATGGAAGAATTGACAACTCCACACGAGAAATGTTCTTGTAACGAGGTTGAGAAAATTATGATATCGTCTAAATACACCAAACAAATTTTGTTAATGAAATCAGCCAGAACATTATTCATCAGGCGTTAAGGAGCTGTTTTTAACCCAAAAGGCATACGAAAAAACTAAACGCTAAATGCTGGGAATATCTTTCTTGTGTATTTCAATTTGATGAAAGCCCTTCGCTTCGTTGAAAAATACTGACATCTACCTAATTTCTCCAGAATTTCATTTATGTTAGGGATTGGATACTTGTCATCAATAGTTACTTAATTTAACTTACGGTAATCTACTACTAGCCTCCACTTTTTCTTACCACTCGCATCTAGAATATTTTCTTAAATCTGGTTATAACATATGAAAGTTTTTCTTTTTCCTCATTATTAAGGTGATGCATACGTATTTGTTCCATAATAGGAATTTTAGAAATTTTATCATCAATAAGGCATAAAAATGTTAATCGGTCACATTATCGGTTTTGTGTATATCAAATTTTACATTTTTTGGAGTATATCCGTTTACCTTAACAACAGCATTTATTTTAAAATTTTCTGCATCATAAACTCCTTCTATGATTTCCACATTCTGACCATTTAGTAATGTTCTAGTCGTACATACTAAATCGTCTGTTGAATAGGTTTAAGCCGTTGTATGTACCTTTTGTTGGAAAATAATACTATATTTCCGCTAAGGTAAATTGCATTGGTATTCTTTTATTTTCTACTTCTAATAAATCATCTTTTAAATTTATAATTGTTTTTATTTTCCTTAAAATATTGTTTCCAAGTAAGCCATAATATTTTGTATGAAATTTACACACTAGAAAATCAATTTTGTTTTCAGTATCGCCCAGCTCTTCAAAAAGTGGGATAGATAACTTTTCTTTTATTGTTAATATGTATTGAAGAGTTTTTATTTTTATAGGTTCGGAATTTATTTTCTATCTTGGGTGACATATACCAGGGTTTATTATTGAATGCGATATCTATGATAAATTTTAGAAAACCTAATTGTGTTTTAATGGTTATATATGGTAACTCTCTCTTGAGGCTACTTGCTGAAAATTTTCCATTACATTTATGTCCATTGGCTCTATTTCAGGTTGTTGTTGGGGCGGTTCGTAGTTCTGACTGTTTCTCCATCTTTGGTCCTGTGAATTGTTTTTGAAGTAATCTTGATTTTGTTGATAGTTTTGAATATTCCGCCATTTATGTTCTTTTATATTATTTTTTATTAAAGTTTTGTTATTGCTGTCGATAGATCTTCTCTTTGTGCCATAAATAATTTGGTTTTGTTTCATTCCTATTTTTATTATAATCCTTGTTTTGTTTTGCCCGTCTTGGGTAAAAACTTCTTTCTTTTCCTATTCTGTCATAGTTGTTCTCGTATAGTATATCCATAGCACTTTCTAATGAAATTGGATTTCTACATGCCAGAATTGTTTTCATAGGTTCTGGTATTTTGTTTTTAAATACATGGAGTGCTGTTCTTTGATTGTTAATAGGAACCTGATTTGCTGCTTCACCTTCTCCCAGCATTGCTACCAATTTAATATTCAAACGTCTTAGTATATATTTAATATCGTTAAGGAAATCAATAGTGTTTCTTTTAAAAGTTACAGCTCTTAACTCATCTAACAACTGATCACTACTTCTTCTTTCACCAAAATTGTTGTATAATGTACTTTTAATGTCCTCCCATGATTAAACCTGAGTATTTATATCTAATATTTCTTTTGCCTTCCCAATTATCCTACTCTTAATAACCGTGATAACTCATCATAAGAGGCAAGCATAGGATATACCTTATCTACTAGCTTTGTAAATGTGGGAATATCGTTAATATTTCCATTAAATAGTGGAGGATTGTTAAGATATTTAATTGGATCCAATTGTATTTGAGGAAGATTTGCCATTAAAATAAAATCGAAAATCGAATTTCAAAATAACACCTCCAATAAAACAAGATTTTTTCAAGATTTGCGCAAAACAATTTCAAAACAACACTTTTTATTAAAAATAAAAATTTAATTGAAATGTCGGATAGCACAACTATCATAAAAGATAAAATAAATTTGACCACACAAAATAAATGAAAGATAAAAATAAAGAGAAAACTTAAAAAAATGGTTTTATAATTATTTAAATTCTAAAATAGCTTATTTTAACAATTACCATAAAATTCCTTATGCTAAAGCTGATACTTATGTACATATATTATAATATGACCTTTTGTTGATTGTAGTTGAATACTCATCCGTCATAGATATTGGGTTTCTTTTTTTTTTGGTTTTAATCTCCCATTACTTGTTGCTTAATACTGTTAAGGCATCTTCTTTCTCTCTCTCTCTATCTTGAGTTCTTTGCTTAAATTTCTAGTTGAATATTCATCATTGGTTTCAGGCTTCCATCTCTTGTTGTTTAATTTTCGATTTCTTTATCTCTCACTCCCTGGCTTTTAAATTTTGCTTCACTTAATACACAAGTTTCTCAGAGTTTTTATTTAAAATATTTTTAATTATTTAATTTGGTTAATTACGTTATATCCTGGAGGGTCCCTTGGGAATCGCAGGATGTCTTTTTTTAAGGATCACTGTTTTATATTTTTTTTAAGGATCACTTTTTGTATTTTACTTTTTTAGCACTTAAGGACTTATTTATATTTTAAAATCCTTTTACCCTCGTCGCCAGTTAAATTTGGAAATATTTCCAATAAAATAAAAGAATTAATCATAAACTTCTGCTTATGTGTATTCTTTATTGATTCAGTTTAAAAACTAACTTAAAAATAGAATTTGACATTATTTTATAGACAAAATTTGAAAAAATGTAAGCAATGTGAATTCTGAATAAAATGTTTATACAATCATAAGTTTTAACATTGTTGTTTTATAGAAATGTTGAATTTAAAAGGTATTATGTTTTGTTAACATTAAATAAAATACAGGAAACAATTGAATAGAACAATTCTTAAATAACCAACTTATAGGGTATTATCATAACTTCTAGCATCATCTAATCATTACAATGCCCCAATTTGGGTTGTTCTGAAGAAAATGAACAACTCTACAAAAGGGGGAGAGTAGTAATCGACTAAAGAAAATTAAAATATGACAATTGAGGAAAAAATTTCTATTCCAAATATAGAAGATTTGTTTACAAAGTGACGAATTCATAATATTTTACTACATTAGGTTTGGCAAAAGGATTTCATCAGATAAAACAGCGTTTTAAACTCCTATAGGATATTACGAATTTACGCGTATGTCTTTCGGATTGAATAATGCATCTACTAATCTTCAAAGATTGCTGAATACGTATATACTTCAAGATTTTATAATCAATTTTTGTATTGAATATTTGGATCATCCATTTGGTATTTTTTAATTCACTTGCGGAACATATTTACATAATTTGTCATTAAGGGAAGTTTTCAGAATATTATTTAAAAATTCAAGTTGAAAATGTAATTTTGTGAAACGTGAATCAGAATATTTTTGATTACTCCAGATGGTGTTCAACCAAAGCCTGAGAAAATAAAAGCTACTGAAAAATTGATTAAAAAATATAGTCAAATAGATCTTCCTATTATTTTAAAATTAAAGAAAATTTCGATTATTGACACTTATAAACAGGATTATATTGAATTTTTTAATAAATAATATCGGAAATTTGATAAATTATTTGTTTCAACAAGAGATGAAATGGACAACCATAACAATGCATCTCGTTATTTAAATAAACATGAACAAAATTATAGCTCGATTGAAAAAGAGGTATTAGCAATTGTCTGGACAGTTTCATATTTCAGACCATAGTTATTTAGTAAAAGATTTAAAATACACATCTCATCCACCTTTAACTTGATTAAATCCCAAAATGAACCAAATATAAATTAAAAAGAAAACAGTATGATTTCGAAATAGAATATATTAAAGGGAAAGCTTTACATCTTTCAGATGTACCTGGAATGAAATTTGTGGAATGGAAATTTGTAAAAGATACCGCTGATAGAGAAAATCTGTTAACTATATTGGAAAAATTTTATAATGTTAAAAATCAAAAAGGTATTAAATAGACATTTTTAGAAATAATCATAAACAATATCTAAATAGAATGATAGGAAACCTATAAACCAACATTTTGTACAACTGAAATATCTTGGTATTCAAATGAAATAATAATAAATGAAATAAATATATAGTTCTTGAAAAAATACACCATCTTAATATAAATAGATCAATTGACTAATACCATGTTTCCACTCAGCGTTGCCAACTTAGCACTTTTCGTTCTATTTTTAGCTCTGTTTGACTACCTCTGACGCGAATTTTTACTCTTTAGCACTTTTTCAGAAAAAAGAGCTAACATAGCTCTTTTCGTTCTTATGAACAGCGCGTTTGGCACTTTATGCTTTGTTTATTTATTCTTTCATCTTTTCTATTTTAAATTCTCTGTATTCATTTATCCCTGTTCTGTAAATGGAGCGATTTAGTACATTTGAAGTTAAGTTTGAATAACTTCTTTTAAGGTTGTGACGACCAAAAGTCGGAGTACTTGTTTTTGGGCCACATGAATTAATTTCAACTTATTTTTATATACACATTGCCCCTCCTAAAGGAACATTTATTTTTTTATCATTTATTTCATCTTAAAAAAAAAAACATTGTTATTAAAATGAATTTCATACATTTTATTTTGAATCAATCCTGAATTACATTTATTTATTATTGAATAAAATACTTTAAGTTGCAATGTAATTTTTTTTTAAACAAAGAATAGGCGTTAAGAAGCGCCACCTAACTATACGTAGAAGATGCGCCTATGCTAAAACATACCATTAAACACAACTCTAAACAGTCGCAAGCAACTAATTTTTACTAGTATGGGTGTGTATGTGTGCCTACCGAAAGATATAAAAGCAGTACAATTAAATATTTTTAGTGAGTTAGCCACGGGCAAGCGACCGGGCAAGACGTCTTTTAAGTAAGTTAGAATTTTATTCAACTTAATTAAAACAGTCTTGGGAAATAAGTACAGCTCAGTTAATCAAAGTCAGAATCGGCTGGCCGTCGGTGAAAGTAAATGTCGGTCTGCGAGAACTCGTGTGGATCGCGAAACGGTAGAATGGTTGTTGGCGCGCTCAGTAGTATAATGAAGAGTAATTTTAAACTAAATTTAAGAGCTAACCTAAATAAAAGTTTATAACGTTTATTATTTAAAGAGAAAAGTGTCACTCGTGTTTTACTTTATTGAGAACAGAAAATTTTGTAACGAACCCTTGACGTCGCGAGCTCTATCCCAGCGTACAGTGAAAACACGTCGTTACAATGGCGCCCGAGCAGGGACAGTGTTAGACTTTCCCAAAAAAAAAAAAAAATACATATAAAAATATTCAGTTAATCAAACGCGAGTGGAAAGATAAAAAAAACAATTATGTTGAAATCATCCTGGGCTTATTCTCTTAAACGAGACGACTTAATATGGTACCTACATGAATTCCAACTGGATACAACGGGCACCGTCGATGAACTAAGAAGACGTTGGGCTAAGTTCCTAGCTGGTGAACATGATGAGGACCACGCAAAACGATTAATAAATATCCAATCAAGATACGAAACCACCGGTTCTTCGTTAAATGTGGGAGGACAACCTATCAATCCCATGTCAAAGTCACCGGCGAAAGAAGAAACAGAACGTGAAACTCGTGCAGATCCAGAAATGAATGCACTCAGAATCAGCATTATCGACACAGTTCGAAAGTGGGGTTTGCGATACAATGGGACACGTGACCCGCTTGAATTTGTGGAGCGGATAGAGGAACTGTCACAAATGTATTGTGTGTCACTCAACCATTTACCACAAATAATGCCAGAATTTTTCAGCGACTGCGCACTAGTCTGGTTTCGAAACAATAACAAATCTTGGTCTACATGGGTCGCCTTCAAGAGAGACTTTTGCCAGTTCTTTCTGCCACCAAGATACTACGAAAGGTTAGAAGACGAGATACAAAAACGAAGGCAAGGAATACGAGAACCCTTTAAAGACTACGTGCTAGCACTACAGAACTTGATGCGGCATGCAGAATTAAATGAAGAACAAAAATTGGGGAGAATTTTTAGCAACGCACAGTTAGATTTCAAATGGTACATCCGACGCAAGGATTTCACTTCACTAACCAAACTGATTTCACTCGCAGAAGATTTAGAAAGCATAAAAGACTCATCTCCCCATGACAGTGATCAACATCCCATGACATCAGAATCCGCTAAAGCCAGTAATATGCAGCGCGACACCTGCAAGTCATGTGGAGCCGAAGGTCATCGAAGGGATAAGTGCCCAAATAATTCTCATCGTTCGGGAAACGCAAGCGGAGGGCGGGAGATCTGAGGCTCGCTGTACCTCCAAAAAAAACAACCCTCGGTAAATCAAACTAGATTGAATTGTGAAGCAACACATTTAACAGCAACCATAGTAATAGAAGGAGAAGTAATAACCGCTACTATTGACTCAGGTGCGTCCCGAAATTTTATTAAACCATCTCTATTGTCCAAACTAAAGGCCACTCCAAAAACTATAAAAGAGGATCTGGAAATAACCCTAGCCGATGGAACAATCAGACGACTCACTCAAGGTGTCCAATACACTGTTACTTTCGGAACCAAAACTAAGAAGTACACTTTCCTGACTGCCAGACTGTTGTGAAGAGTTGCTATTCGGTTTTGAGTTTCTACGTAATTTCGAAGCCACCATCAGCTGCGCAGGGTTGGTCACCGATTGCAAAAACCCAAATACAAAGATTAAATATTCAGCCTCAGTCAAGTCCATCTCAAATCAGAGAACCAGCATACAAAAGGTCACAGGACACCGTACTATAACTGATCACGGTCCAGACGAACAAAATAAAATAAAAACATTTCTAAAAACCGAATTATCAAAATTTAATTTAATAACTGGATTATCGAATATTGCTACTCATAAGATAATAATGAAAGATGATCGCCCAATCAAACTCCGTTATGCCCAAAGGAATCCTGCCATGCAAGCCATTATAGATTCCGAAGTCAACAAGCTGATTAAGAAAGGGTTTATAGAACCATCCAACAGTCCGTATAGTTTTCCTGTAACCCTGGCGAAGAAGAAGAATGGCACCTGGAGAATGTGTATGGATTTCAGACAACTAAACCAAAGGTCGGTACCCGATGCATACCCATTACCTAGAATAGATACCATTTTGAATAGGTCACGCAATGCCACCTACGTAAGTAGTCTCGACCTGAAGGATGGGTATTGGCAAATTCCAGTGGAGGAAAGTAGCAAAAAGTACACCGCTTTCGCCGTTACAGGAAGAGGGTTGTACCAATGGCGAGTGATGCCATTCGGATTACACTCTGCCCCAGCTACCTTTCAAAGAGCCTTAGACAGTGTTATCGGACCCGATATGGAACCACATGCCTTTGGTTACCTGGACGATATTATCGTAATCGGAAAAACTTTAGAGGAACATCTGAATATTTTAAGGAAGGTTTTTCGGCGTCTACGTGCCGCCAATTTAAGGATAAACCCGGAGAAATGTGAATTTTTCAAACAAGAAACAAAATATCTCGGCTATATTGTGAGTGGCGAGGGAATAAAAACCGATAAAAACCGGTAGCGGCTATTAAAGAAATACCTCCGCCGTGTAATGTTAAGGACGTACGTCGTTTTTTAGGAATAGTGTCATGGTATCGGAGATTTGTGTCCGATTTCGCCACTATCTCGCGGCCTCTAACGAATCTACTAAAAAAAGGGAAACATTGGCATTGGGGAGAAGAACAACAGGCGGCATTTGAACATTTGAAGAAAAAATTGACTGAAGCTCCTGTTTTGGCGTGCCCAGATTTCAATGTAACTTTCACATTACAGACGGATGCCAGTGACTTCGGGCTAGGGGTAGTGCTGACGCAGGAACTCGAAGGATCAGAGCGAGTCATAGCATACGCAAGTAGACACCTAAATAAATCAGAACAGAATTATTCCACCACCGAGAAGAAATGTCTAGCCATCATATGGGGAGCCCGAAAGATGAGGCCCTATTTGGAAGGATACCAGTTCATCATAATGACTGATCACTTGGCTTTAAAATGGATTAACTCAATAGAAAACCCAACAGGACGTTTAGCCAGATGGGCATTAGAGCTATAACAATATAACTACACTATAAAGTATCGGAAAGGAAAGCAGAATATTGTAGCTGACGCCCTATCACGGCAACCACGTGCAACCGCAAATGTGGCCAATACTTCTACGACATCCGAAGTATGCCCATGGTTGGAGAAGCGGAGGAAAGAGATTATGGAACGTCCAGAAAAATACCCAGATTATAGTGAAATAAACGGTCAGCTATATCGGCATTTTTCTCGGCAATCACACGGGGCCGATCCAAATCCCTGGAAATTATGTGTTCCTACTCCACTACGACAACGGGTGTTAAAAGAGAATCATGACAGTGTAACAGCCGGCCATCTTGGTATAAGGAAAACAAGCAATAGAATCGCCACACGATATTATTGGCCAGGAATGTTTCGAGATATCAGTAGATATGTGCGTAAATGTGAATCCTGCCAGAGGCATAAGATCACACAACAACGACCTGCGGGTGAAATGCTGACACGTATTCCCGAGGAACCATGGGCAACAATCTGCGCCGATTTTGTTGGTCCTCTACCTCGCACAAAACATGGCCCTACAATGTTACTTGTTTTTTTTGATAGATTCTCGAAATGGAACGAACTTATACCACTACGTAAGGCTACATCGGAAAGTCTGATGAAGGCATTCCGGGATCGAATTCTTGCACGATATGGGGTGCCTAAGATGATAATAACCGACAACGGTACTCAATTTACTTCTCGTATTTTTAAAAGATTTTTATCAGAGTTAGGTATTCATCATCAACTTACGGCCCCATATACACCCCAAGAGAACCCAACGGAACGCGCTAACCGCACTATTAAAACCATGATCGCACAATTTTCCGACAATCAGCACAATAAGTGGGATGAATTCATACCGGAATTAATGCTGGCCATAAATACAAGCGAATCAGAAACGACAGGGTATTCTCCCGCGTTCCTTACACAGGGACGGGAACCTCGTCTGCCAAAAATGCTATTCGATTAAGTCACAGTTGGGTCAGGAGTCGAGACCCTCCCTCCCAGAAAGCTTGCGGAGGATGTGAAGCAAATTTGCGATATCGTCAGAAGAAACATATCCAACGCGGCGGCCGAACAACAACGTTACTATAATTTACGTCGTCGGAAATGGAAACCAAAAATTGGCGAGTTGGTACTTACTAGACAACATCCGTTATCTAAAGCAAGCGAAAATTTTGTAGCTAAACTAGCTCCGAAATTTGGAGGCCCATATTCAGTATCCGGCTATATTTTCCCCGTTATTGTCAAATTAAAAAATCAAACAAATAACAAATTACGAACAGCACATATCAGCGATTTAAAACCATTTTTTCATTGATAAAAATTTATTTCTATTTATTATTTATATATTTCTTTGTCTCTGGCTAATACCTTTTGTTTTTATTTTTTTTCTTCTTCCAGAAAGGGGAGGCAATATGGCGACCAAAAGTCGGAGTACTTGTTTTTGGGCCACATGAATTAATTTCAATTTATTTTTATATACACATTGCCCCTCCTAAAGGAACATTTATTTTTTTATCATTTATTTCATCTTAAAAAAAAAAACTTGTTATTAAAATGAATTTCATACATTTTATTTTGAATCAATCCTGAATTACATTTATTTATTATTGAATAAAATACTTTAAGTTGCAATGTATTTTTTTTAAACAAAGAATAGCCGTTAAGAAGCGCCACCTAGCGACACGTAGAAGATGCACCTATGCTAAAACATACCATTAAACACAACTCTAAACAGTCACAAGCAACTAATGTTTACGAGTATGGGTGTGTATGTGTGCCTACAGAAAGATATAAAAGCAGTACAATTGAATATTTTTAGTGAGTTAGCCACGGGCAAGCGACCGGGCAAGACGTCTTTTAAGTAAGTTAGAATTTTATTCAACTTAATTAAAACAGTCTTGGGAAATAGGTACAGCTCAGTTAATCAAAGTCAGAATTTTATTCGACTTCACATGAATTGAGGGCTACCTAAGGTTTTGAGCAAAGCAAGTTCTGTTGCTGCTTCGCCTGGTCAGAATTTTATTCATCTAGGTGAGGTAGGTCAGAGCAGAGTCGCTCCTTGGTCAGCTAGGCCAGAATTTTATTCGCCCTAGTTGGACAGGATAGACTGCGACGTACAAAGGGCTAACTGCAGTTGAGACTTGGAAGTGTTGACTCAGAATATTATTCGTGCCAACAGAAACTAGTCGAAATTGGTGGACCAACTGTTCTATTCAGGCTGGACCAGAATCTTATTCGCTCCAGTGTGAGAGGCAGACGGCTGGCCGTCGGTGAGAGTAAGTGTCGGTCTGCGAGAACTCGTGTGGATCGCGAAACGGTAGAATGGTTGTTGGCGCGCTCAGTAGTATAGTGAAGAGTAATTTTAAGCTAAATTTAAGAGCTAACGTAAATAAAAGTTTCTAATGTTTATTATTTTTATTATTAGAGAAAAGTGTCACTCGTGTTTTACTTTATTGAGAACAGAAAATTTTGTAACGAACCCTGGACGTCGCGAGCTCTATCCCAGCGTACAGTGAAAACACGTCGTTACAAGGTTTATTATTTATATTGCTTTTTTAGAATAAGTAGGTGGTGCTGATCACGAAAAAAGTTATATATGTACATAACTTTCATTTTTGCCATTAACCAGATAATTTGTTTTTCGATGTATACTGCTCTTTAAAGCGTCACTAATAGTCAAAGCCTATTCAATTACACGTCAAATAACGCCTAATTTGTTTGGATCGGAAAAAAAGACTGAGTTCGAAAGACTGATCGAATTTAAATTTTCATAATATTTTAGGAGAATTTTCAAAAATTTGTGTTATTTTAGAAGCTGTTTACCACAAATAATAACAAAATCTATAGTTTACAAATTTTCATTTGGTTTAAAAAAATTAAGACACAATAGACCGATATTGAATAAAAATGCTCTAACGAAAAAGAAAACCCTAGCATTAATTTGTTCTAATAATTCCCTTATTTATGTACATACTTATTTTATTTTATATTGTTTTTTGTTTTGTTGCATCGATTTAAAAGCTAGTGTATTTTTATTACAGCATATTTATTTTATATTTCAAGTAATATTTTATTGAGAAACACCAATATAATGACCGAAATTTTTCGTGACTAGCATCCCCTCATTAATCCAGAAAAATGCAATACAAAGTTTAAACATTTTCGCTGTAAAGCAGTGTATAAAATTCAAAAGCCAAAACTCCTGCAAATAGAAGAAAACTATTAAATAAACAAATATTTAATGAAACAAGTAAACATTCAGGTCGATTTACTTTCGACTCTTCAAAGAAAATCGAAGTAATAATGGACTACTAATGGATTTCGATTTACAGAACACTAAGAAAAGTGAATTCGTATCATAATTGAACAATCGAATAATTTAACTATGTACGAGTACCTATGAAAATATTTGTATAAATTTTAAACCCTAAGGGAAACTTTTGTAACTGTAAAAAATTTATCTTTAAAATTTACATACAACAATATACCAGACTGAAAAAATCGTTCTTTTTCCAAATGAACGCTTTTTAGCTCTTTTTGACCGCTGGGTCGACGCGTTTGGACTTTGAAAAGTTGGCATCACTGTTTCCACTACAGTCTTTACAATTACAACTACAAACGGAATTTCTTAATTTGTCATACAAGTTTGTAGAGCGAATTACCTTATGTTAAAACATAAAACAAATTTTATATTTTGAAACAAAAAATAACTTTAAATTAAAGAACAACAACACAACATAATAACTCATTATAGTATGTTTGGTTTAATGTTGCAAAAAGAAATACAATTGCTTATATGAAAACAAAAAGAAAATGTAGTTATTTAACCCAATTTAATGTTCACACGAAATTCAGTCATTCACCTTTAGAAATATTTAAAATTGAATTAAGTCTATTACCTTAGAAGGGTTTTATATTACAATAAACGCAAGACAATATATTTTTCATAATTGCTGAAAGTGTATATTTTAATGCTTTATTATAAATTTTAGTTTTAAGCATAAGAAATTAAATTGTATAAAAGACTGAGACAAATAAAGAAATTATGGCAAAACAAATTTAAGTTGTCATTAATTAAGTAGTCTCGGTGTCTCTATCCAGGCTCAAATTTTATTCCAAATAGTCCAAGGTGATCCTACCTGGGCTTAACTTTTACAAATAAAATAAACAAACCTAAGTTCCAAAGGAATCCTTTGGTGCTTAATCTTCGATTCAACATTTGTGTTGATCAACTCAACATTTTGGAGACCCCGACGGTCCTGTAACTTGGCACAGGATCAATTCAGAAGTTTTGA
Source organism: Phasia obesa (assembly GCA_949628195.1). Classification (NCBI taxonomy): domain Eukaryota; kingdom Metazoa; phylum Arthropoda; class Insecta; order Diptera; family Tachinidae; genus Phasia; species Phasia obesa. Next base: position 64,738,174 of record OX451219.1, read on the forward strand.
GATATTTAAGTTTCCCCCACCAGTGGTAAGGAACTTTTCTATCTTAAAAACAAAAATAAACATCCTTCAGATCTGGAAGGCACATCAAGGCAACGGCCAATCATCAATCAATCAACTTTCAAACATCTGGTCACACATTTGGTGACACCGGTTCATCTCAGCAACACAAGGCCCTAGTAAACTGAAAAGCAATGGCTTCATTTGAAGAGTTGCTAGCAGTCCAACAAGAGACGGCGGATAAAATAGAAACAATAATCCGTAATGTGAAAAAGGACTCGGCAACAAAAAAAACTAAGGAGTATTACGTAGAGCGTCTACGACGACTTGAGGTTGCATGGTTAGAATTTGAAAGCACCAACAACAAAATAAGGTTCCTCACAAATCTACCATTGCAACACAATTATTTTACAAATCAATACTGCCATATTTCGGGCAAAACATCCAAATACAAGCAATTTTTTGAGTCTGAAATTGGAAAGGAGCCAAGATCAACAGTCGGTGCTGTGCCAAAACCAACATTTAGGCAATCAACAGTCAACCAATCCAAAGACAACGAAAGTGCAACCAATGACCAACAGAAAGCGCCACAACTTGACCAAGGCATAAGTAAATTGCTTCGTAATCAACGGGCGTTGATGAGAGCTCTAAGACGAACCATTAATGACGTCAATGCAGAAGAAAATCGTGAAGAATCGTATTATCAGAGCAAGTTATCGCTCTTGGATAAATACAAGCAAGAATTTGCAAAAAATAACGGCACTATATGGGAATTAACAGATAAAGATCAAGTTGACGGTTACTCTTTGGATGACTTCTACGAAATGCAAGCTGAGGTACACAATGTAAACTACAACAGAATATCAATAGTACCATCGAAATTACTTCTTACAATGGGTGGCATTTAAAGACCTGTATACCCAGCTTATACACAACGCAACAATGACCGAGGTGGAAAAAATGTTCTATTTAACCAATTATAGCTTCAACGAATAACCAATCCAGCAACAACTCCCACATATTACTAGCTACAGCAAGAGTACAGGTAATTGGAGCCAATGGCGCACCGGCGTGTTTCGAGCCTTACTAGATTCAGGTTCTCAAGTGAACTTGGTTACAAACAGAGTACTAAACAAGCTAGCATTGGATTCATCAGATTCTTTACTGCGTATTGAAGGTATAGGCCGTAAGATTCACAATGTGAAACGACGAATAAAGATAGATTTACATGCCTATACATGCAATTATTCTACAAAATTTGAAGCATTTGTCCTTCCTACTATTGTATCGCCGCAGCCTTCTAAATCATTCGACACATTAGATTGGAATCTTCCTAACAACATTTATCTAGCTGATCCATTATTTAATCAGATAGATAATATTGATATTTTGATCGGAGCCGAATTTTATCATTAATTGATGCGTCCTCAGCAGATAAGAATCAACCAGAGATTACCAATTCTACAAAATACAGCTCTGGATTGGGTCGTCACAGGCAGGCTACAGGAAGGCAATAACAACGTGGCTACTTGTGCAGTATTCACCCAAGAAGAACAAACAATGAATCAACTTATTGAAAATTTCTGGAAGCTCGAGGACACAAATTGTATAGATAGAACACTATCGTTAGCTGAGAAACGATGTGAAGATCATTTTGCTCAAAACGTAAGAAGAAACAAGGACGGCAGGTTCGTTGTGCGGCTATCATTCTGAGAAAATCCATTAATTCTGGGAAGCTCGAAAACGCTGGCATTTAATCGTTTTTTGGCATTGGAAAAACGACTGAATCGTAATCCTGAACTTAGAACAGAATACAATAAATTTATGCAAGAATACGAATCTTTGGGCCACATGGAAGAAGTTCAAGAAGAAGACATTCCCGACATACATTACGTCATGCCTCATCACAGCGTACTGAAACCTGAAAGTTCTACTACAAAACTGCGAGTAGTATTTGACGCATCAGCCAAAACTTCCAACGCACTGTGGTCAATATTTTGAGATAGCGGCCAAAACTCCTTTTGGTTTTTGTTCTCCGATTTTAAAGTTATTAGACTCATATGAAAGTAGACAGTAGTAAACCTCGGGAGCCAAAAAATTAGAACTCTATTTCAACTATTTCACTGAGAACAGGAGTGTGAGTTAGTAAATTTTTGATATTTTTAGTTAATTTTTAAAGTTTAAATGATCATAACTTTTTTGTTTTTCAAGAGTTTTGGACGAAATAAATTTTGTGTTGTAACTTAACTTATTTCCTATTACTGGTAAAAAAAATTGAAGCTCTACTGTTTTCAGAACAATTTAAATATTTTTTTAAAAAGGTCAAATTTCTCGGAAATTTCCTACTTCATAGAGCACAACTCCTGTGAGTCAAGCTGAGTCAAAACTCAAAATTTACTATTTTGTAGTCCTAACTCCCCCCTACATTCCTATATATACATGTCCATGCATCGGGACTGCACTTTTTGAGCTACAGCAATTTTTCTGACCCAAGGTAAGATATTCGGTACAAATGCACGTCATATTTTTTGAGAAGTTATTTGTATGTGAAAGTGGCTATTATGCATATATTTTGATGAAATTTTGTACAAGAGTTCTTATTGACCCAAAAAATAATTCTGTTGAAATTAGGAGAAGTTGGCCCATATTTGGACCTAGTTGGCCCATATTTGGACCACATAGAAGGGTGTATCAAAATTTTGACAAAAATGACAATAGAACTCTCAAATTATGTGGTATCTGGCAATTCATTTGGAAAAGGTAAAAAATGATTTTATTGCCATCTAATATTACACAACTTAAATACCTGAAAATTGCAAATAAATTTAAAACCAATGGAAATAACTGGTAAAACCATGTACCTGTTATATTATGTTTCAAAGAGGTAAAAAAGATCATGTTGAAACTTCGAGCAATAGTATATTAATCCATGCATTCATTTTTTTCTTCATTATTATTTAAACAATGGCTAAATTCAGTTATAGTGTTCTATCTGATATATATTTTGAACGGAAAGATGAAAACGACATTATTTTACATATAATGAATATATAATGAGTTCTTCAAAAAATGCGACAAACAAGAAATAAAAATTCATAACTTAAAAATAAAAAACTTTAAGAAAACGGTACAGTCAATGTTCCAGAAACAAGAAATTGTTTTACTCACGCAACCAAGAATGGCTAAGAAATAAACTTATTTTTAAAAAGCCATCAGTAACTACCACGGAAACTGAAAAAGGTGGTCGACCAGCAAAGCCAATTGATAATTGTAGTGAAAGATCACGAAGACGTAAGCTTAAACATTTTTTTGCAAAATAAATACACTCTGTTATTACTTTTACTGTAAGTCACTTTATTTATTTAACACCACTGTTCAAAAATACAGCAAACTGTTAAACACTCTTAAAATTCGACAACTTAACTCTTTGACTTTTAAATTAATACTGCCATACTACTCGCCAGCACAATTCACTTATATAGGTGATTTAAAAGCACCAGAATGTTCTATTCCAGACAGATCTGGCAGGTTCTATTGTTAATGCTCTTGTTTTCTGTTTGTGTAGTTGTTTATTTCTTTATACCTGTTTGTGTGGTTGTTTGTTTCTTTATACCTGTATGTGTGGCTGTTTATTTCTTTATACCTGTCTGTGTCGCTGTTTATTTGTTTATGCTTGTATTTATGTATGCGGTTGTGTATTTACTGATGAGTGTTTATTTAATGTGCGTGTGTATATGCGAATGTTTGTTTAAGGCGTTACTCTTTATTGTTTGTTTCTTTCTTTCATTATTGTAAGAAAACAAACCATTAATGTTGTTGTTGTTCGAGAGTATTGTGGTTCAAAGCCTATAGTGAATAAATTCAATGAAGAAGTTTCTTGTAGCATCATAAAGGATTCATTTCTGCATCAAATTCAACCATCGAAAACTAAAAAGAGTAAAATTGCTATCATTAAAAAAATAGTGGAAGCAAGCCCCAGACGCTCAAAAAGGATTTTAGAAAGTATGCCGACACCAACTGAAAAAAATAAATTTACTCCAGAAGAAGCATTTGCACTATTTTTGGATTTGAAAATGACTAAAAACCAATATACAGAATTGCGGAAGCGAACCAATGAAAAAAATTGTGGAATTTTTCCATCATATCGAGATATAGTTTCTGCCAAAAAAGATTGCTTACCTTCACCAACTGCTATTAGTGTAACTTCAAGTTCAGCAGAAATAAAATTGCAGGATCTTCTTGAACACACTGCAGAACGATTATTAAAGACATTTGATGCTGACTATTTAAAGAAGTTTAAAAATTGCAGCATGATTTTAATTTCTAAATGGGTGATGGGTCCTCTGGCCAGAAACATTACAAACAATGTAATGCGGAAAATTCATCAGATGCCAATTTATTCATGATTTCTTTCGTTCCATTACGTTTAACAAAAACTTATATTGGTTCAGAGCCGTCAACTAGTAGAGCTGCAGAGATAGATGTATGTAAGAATGAAATTCCCTCGTCAACAAAATTTTGTAGACCAATAAAGTTTGCTTACAAAAAAGAAACTAAAGATGTCATAACTGAAGAAGTTGGCAAAATAACAGATGAAATTAAAGAACTTCAACCAGTGATATTTGAATTTAATGACCAATGCATCGAAGTTAACTTTAAAATGTCACTTACAATGATCGATGGAAAAGTTGCACAAGCTTTAACCGAAACAAAGTCTTCGTCAAGCTGCACCATATGCCAAAAAACATCAAGTCAATTGAGCCAACCACCAACACAAGACGATAGTTTTAATGAACCATATGAATTTGGAATGTCACCTCTTCATGCTAGAATTCGTTTTATGGAGCATATTCTTATATTGGGATACGATTTGGAATTTGGCCCGTTAGGCGAAACAGTGAGAAACAATAAAGAAAATTTGGAAAAAAGAAAGCAAAAAAAAAAGATATTCAAGAAAAATACCGTGAGATAGGCCTTATAATTGACCAGCCAAAGCAAGGAGAAGGAAATTCTAATGATGGAAACACAGCAAGGAGATTTTTTCCGATCCAGAAACTGCAGCTTCTATAACTGGAGTAGATTATGATTTAATACGACGATTCCAAATCATATTAGAAGTTATAGCATGTAGCAAAAAGATAGATGCAAAAAAATTTGGTCAGTATGCTAATGAGACAGCAACCATTTATAACCAAAAATATTCTTGGAGACATATGCCAACCACAGTTCACAAAATTTTGTTCCATGGGGAACAAATAATTCAGCACAATATGCTTCCAATTGGAGATCTCTCAGAAGAAGCGCAAGAAAAAAGGAACAAAGACTACAGATTCTTTCGCGAGCACAATACAAGAAAAATTTCCAGATATTGTACTAATGAAGATCTTATTAATATGTGTCCAGTATTCGACAAAAATAGAAATCAACCTCATTAGAGTTAGATGAAGAAGCTAAACAACTACTGCAAAATGAAAATCAAAGCTCTTTGGAAGAAATTTTTACTAATATTGTTTTATTAATACTAGTTTAAAGATTATAATTTGTTTCTAATTTTAGTATAAATTTTTATTAATACATTTAAATAAAATATATGTGCACTTTAAATCAATAGTAAAAGTTTACTTAAAGTTTTATCGATGTTGTGTTCTGTATATAATATATCCAAATGGTATTAATATTGTTGGGAATTTCAGTGTTATTTTTCAGTTTAATCCTCACAAGAATTAGCTTTCTTCCAAAAAACCAACCTTTGGCCCCTGTGAATATTGAGACTAAATAAATGTCAGGGGCCAAATGTTGGCATTTTCTGACCAAAATTAACTTTAGGAATAATAAATAAGTGTTGGTTGTAAAATACGATTGAAGAAAATAAGAAATTATAAAAAAAAAATACCTATTTAAAATGTCAAAATATTCAACTTTTACATGGAAACTCAACAAAAAATTAAAATGCATTTTTAACTCCACATTACTTACGTTCCTATCAGTCGATTTTTACGTTTGAAAACGCAAATTGAAGCTTGAAGTCCCTCCTATTGAACAAAACAAATTGCGTAAAAAAATACCAATCCGGTCAAAAGTTATAGAGTTTTGACCTCTATCTCGCGAAATTGACCACTGTGCAGCGGTAGATCACTCAATGACATCATACAGGCCGGACCAACGGTACAAAGTGAATTGTTTTCACTGTTACTACGATTTCGAATGCACAGATTTGTTTTTACTGCGGACATCGAGAAAATGTACCGGCAAATCCAAGTCGATGACGCAGATGTTCCAGCTCATCATTTGGAGATACAACGAGACAAGACAAGACATCTGATATTGTCGCCTTGAAACTGTGACTTATGGCACCTCATCAGCACCATACTTAGCACTTAGCTATACAAAACACAACAAGGTACCCCCAGGGTGCCTAAATATTTCGTGATGATTTCTATCGGACGATTGCCTCAGTGGAGCTGACTCCATCTCTACAGCGTTGGAGTCACAACGTCAACTAAATGCACTTCTACAAGAGGCTGGGTTTAAGCTTCGAAAATGGTGTGCGAATCATCCTAAGTTGTTAAGTGGAATTGCACCTGAAGACCAAGAGATTGATTTAGACTTAAACGAAACGTCAAACTGCTCGGTTAAAACACTTAGACTAAAATGGCTGCCAAAATCTGATCAGTTAAGCGGACGAGCACAAAAACCAATGGCAACATGTGTGACAAAAAGAATAGTCAGCTGAGAACTTGCCAGAATCTTTGATCCATTGGGAATTTTTGGGCCGGTAGTCGTACGAGCATGACTGCTGATGCAAATGCTACACGAAGAAAATCGTCATTGTGGCCCACAGGCATTATTGGCAGCATCCAGGGCACAGTTTTGGATTACGAATGGAAAATCACTGGTACGCAGCACCGTCCATAAATGTATACGATGCACAAGAGCTAGGCCAATTCTTTTCAAACAATTAATGGGAAACCTTCCAGCTGATAGAGTGACACCTGGTCGCCCATTTATAACTACAGGAGTGGATTACTTTGGGCTGATTCGGATTCATCACAAAATCATAGGTAAAAGACCAGACAAAACTTATATCGCAGTGTTTTGCTGTTTTGCAATCAAGGCAATTCACATGGAAGTAGTGTCTAATCTGTCCACAGACGCCTTCATAGGAGCCCTACGACGCTTCATCAGCAGACGAGGCCATTGTCAGACATTGTACTGCGACGACGATACTAACTTCGTAGGAGCAAACAACAAACTTGCTGAATTAGAAGAATCAGTATATTCCCAAACAGCACAAGAAAAAATAACACGAATATGCAGCAGTCAATCAATAAACTTTAAATTTATTCCACCAAGAGCTCCCCACTTCGTTGGACTGTGGGAAGTGGCAGTTAAATCTGCCAAACATCTCTTACTGAGAAGCATGTCTACTGCATCACTTACATATAAAGAACTGGAAACAATAGTGGTTAAAATAGAAGCCATTCTAAATTCACGACCATTGCTCCCCTTTTCATCAAATTGCGATGATTTTCAAGCCCTTACACAAAGTCACTTTCTAATCGGTGAGCCCTTAACATCAACTGGAGATATAAATGCCCAACCTTCAAGGTTGTCTTTAGACACAAGGTGGAGAATAACGTCAGACATCAAACACAAATTCTGGAAGGACTGGACACAAAAATATTTACATGAGCTGCAACAAAGAGGGAAATGGAAGTCAGCTTCGCCTAACGTTATTGAAGGTATGCTTGTCATTCTAAAAGAAGACAATACTCCAGTGCTACAATGGCCATTGGCTAGAATTAGCAGAATTTACAAGGGAGATGATGGTCTTATTAGGGTTTGCGAAGTCAAAGCAGCCAGAGGAACCTTCAAAAGACCAATTCATAGATTGGCACCGTTGTTCAATGATTCCCATCTAGAATCTCCCGAATACGACAACTCAACCTCGCAAAAGAGACAACATTCATCAGAAGATGATACTATACAGCCAAAGCAAAAAGTAGTATCATATATGGCATTAAGCGTTCTCACTACAATTCTTATTTCAATCTGTTTGCTGCAGATAATAACAGCCTCACCAATAAACGTTACAGAATTTCCTTCCAACCCAGGATTGTATTTCGAAGGCATAGGCTCGACAAAATTAGTGACATCTACCTGGAAATTCATAATATATTACGATCTTACACCAATTTGGGAAAGGAATAAGGTTCTGGAAACTGGCATCACATAATTTTCAAAGCTCTGCAAGCAATCGATGCTATTGAATCGTGTGAGACTCTTATCCTACAACTTCGGCAGACTTGGAAAAACCTCATTCAAGAATCAGACCTTTTAATTCCATGAAGAACTCGGAGAGCTACACTCGATATTGTGGGGAATATGGCCCATGCTCTATTTGGAGTCCTGGACTCAGATTATGCAGAACAAATGGCTAAAACTATAGACAACGTAAAGGAAAACGAGGAATATATGCATCTGTTACTGAAAAACCAAACTTCAGTCATAGATTCAACAATTAATATTGTTAAGCAAAGTGAGAACAATACAAAGATCCGCTTCTCAGAGCTTAAGAGAAGCATCTATCAGGATTTAAATGTAGTCAAAACTGAGAACTTAAATTTACGGCAAGTTCAAACTCTAATGTCTCTGGTAATTTAATTAAATACACTTGCAACAAATTTACAAAGAATTGAGACAGAGCTGGTCTCTGCCCTCACACACACGAACCACGGTAACATAAGCCCACTTATCCTCACATCAAAGCAATTAAGAGCAGAGGTTGCTAAAATTAAAGGACACCTTCTCATGGGCCGCGCATTACCAGTTGAAGATACTGACTTACTAGAATTATTCAAGATTATGGTCATTAAGGGCACAATAGCACAGGATAGTGTTATATTCGTGATTGAGCTGCCTTTGGTAATTCAGAAACATTTTGACCTCTTCAAGGTTATGTCTATACCCATCAAGATAAATAACACAGCTATTGCTATAGCAACTAATATCGGATATCTGGCTGTAAACGATCATCATGATAAATACATGACATTGAATGAAATTCAATTCAATAAATGTACTGTAATTAGAAACAACATATACCTATGCACTATGTTACATGTCAGCATCACTCAGGACTCAAGCAGTCATTCCTGTGAAATTGCTTTGTTCAACAACAGAACATCTCCGCAATGTATTTTCAATCACATACAGACCAAGGCTTCCTTTGTCGCAGTAAACACCATCAATTGTTGGCTTTATGCAACAACATATCCATTAGAACTCACTGCAGTTTGCGACGCTGACATCATGCACCTACAGCTCATTTGTTCTGGTCTCATGTCCATAAAACGTGTGTCATCAAAGGGAATAATTTAATCATCTATGGGCATGAAAATAGTGTCACTACTCTACATAATTCGTATGCCTTGTTTGGCAATATAGCGGCTATTGGTAAACTATCTGAGGTTAAGAGGCTCTTAGCTCCAGACATCAATTTAGACACAAAATTAGATGAGCTCTCTAAGATCCAACGGCAACTAGCAGACATTAAGGAGCTTCCAAGGGAAATAAGTTATCCGGGTCTGCATCATCAATACATTGGCACTGCAGCGCTGCTTCTGTCATTGCTGGTAATCCTGATCCTAATAGGCTGGCGACCCCGCTACAAAAGAACCTCAATCAACCTGGCCACAACACAACCAAAACCTTCGCCACACCAGAGCAGCTCTGAAGTTTAAAGATAATTAATTTTCTAAATATTTATTATTATTTGAATTTATTTTCCATATTTGTATTTTTGCGCTATCTGCTCAACGCGGCGGAGAATGTTAAAACATAAAACAAATTTTATATTTTGAAACAAAAAATAACTTTAAATTGAAGAAAAACAACACAACATAATAACTCATTAAGTTTGGTTTAATGTTACAAAAAGAAATACAATTGCTTATATGAAAACAAAAAGAAAATGCAGTTATTTAACCTTGAAATTGTTCACACGAAATTCAGTCATTCACCTTTAGAAATATTAAAAATTAAATTAAGTCTATTACCTTAGAAGGGTTTTATATTACAATAAACGCAAGACAATATATTTTTCATAATTGCTGAAAGTGTATATTTTAATGCTTTATTATTAATTTTATTTTTAAGCATAAGAAAATAAATTGTATAAAAGACTGAGAAAAATAAAGAAATTATGGCAAAACAAATTTAACTTGTCATTAATTAAGTAGTCTCGGTGTCTCTACCCAGGCTCAAATTTTATTCCAAATAGTCCAAGGTGATTCTACCTGGGCTTAACTTAACAAATAAAATAAACAAACCTAAGTTCCAAAGGAATCCTTTGGTGCTTAATCATCGATTCAACATTTGTGTTGATCAACTCAACACCTTATTTGTATGTACATAATTCAGTTATGAATTACGAAATAATCCGTGTCTTTTTTACCGGAAATTTATCGAAATAGTTGTTAAAATGAAAAAAAAGAGCAAAGACAACATAAATTGCACCAAAATAAAAATCATGAAAAAAATTAAGTAAAATTCGATTAAGTCAACATAATGAAAATTCGCAAAATCGTAAGGCGAACTATGGAACGGAATATAAAGTTAAAAACAAATGTCATAATAAGCAATGTTAAAATTTTTATATTACTCTGTTCGAAATTGCGAAAAGTGTTGATTAACATTTATTATTTCGCTAGAAAATTTTAACAGAAAGCTAGTGGTGATAATACAAGGCTTTAGAAGGAAAATACAGCTTTTATTGTCATTAGGTATGCAACATTGTTTAAATTATGTTCTTATGGGGCTTATCTAAACCCCGTCTTCATTATACATCAACATGTCTTAACAAAAGTCAAACTTCATATATAAAAAAAAAAATATTCTTAATACTTTTTTTTTATATGAAGTTTAAGTTTTGTTAATACATGTTAACGACTAATGTAGACGTGGGTAAAATACTCTTTTTATAGGTGATATGAGTATACGTCCGTGTCATAAATTTTTTTGGACTCGATAAACTTAAAATTAAAACCGCAAATAATTAACTGAACAGATGTTGGCTATAATTCCGTGAGAAAAAAATGCTGCTTATATTGTTTTGCAGTTACAAAAAAATTTGCCAGAAACCTTTTTCGGTTGTATAAACATGCAGCCGTAAACGTTTCGTGACTTCAAAAAATAAAAAGAGTACTACTTTAGCAACATTATTTCTTAATTATTTCGCTTTTTCCAACTGAAAAATATTTCGGACAAAATTTTTTTGCAATTGCGAAAAAAATACCCCCGCCTAGACATAAAATGATAAACAGAAAAATTATGCTAGCGTTAAGTGTAGTCTGTACCAACAAAAAAGTACTTATTACAAAAAGTACTTATTAAATAAATGTAGTTAAGTATTTACACATATTTTTGGGTATTAGTTATACCTACACTTATAACACAGAAAATACCTACACATACGCATTTGCAGTGAAATAAGTATGGATGTACTCAATACTTATAACAAACATTTATACACAACAAACTTAAAAATGAATGAACATATTTTTAAATTGTGAAATAATTAATACATATAGTTACATATATTTATAAAATACTATAAGTATATTTCGAGTATTTACATACTTGTACTTATTACTACTCTATTACAAGTATGGGTATAGCCAATTCTTTATCCAACTTTTACTTATACTTAGTTGTATTGCGAAAAATAATGAACAAGTATGCGAACACTTATTCTTTGCCTATACTTGTAGTTATTTAAGTTGAAATTGATATGAGTATGTGTGTATGGTAATTTGTTTGAGCTGTAGCTATACACATTTATACATGTTTTGCCTCAAATACTTAATAAGTACTAAAAATGATACTTTTGTCATTCTCTGGTCTGTACATGTTAACCCCCCGTCTATATTAGTCATTAACATGTCTAAACAAAATTCAAACAAACAAACAAAAAAACAGTGTTAAAAATAATCACCCTTATTCCAGTTGTCGTCGTCAACGTCGCCGTCATTTTAGTGTCAACATCATTTTGTTTCCACGTCGTCATCAATTCAATAACAATTTTGCATTCTATAACAGGATGACGACGACGTTGACTATTTATCGTTTATGTCAACATATCAAACACAAATCTCTAAATATTTGAAACAGCTGTAGGGTTTGTTTATTAATTTTGAGCAAAAATTTTATTAAAAATGTTTTTTACTTGTGAAATAAATTTAGACTCGAGTGATGAAGAACATGCAAGAAAACAAAACCTAATATTAGAACGAAAGCTTTTAAGATAGAAATTGGACAAATTCAACCTACCGGACAGCAAGTAAGCAACAATTTCAGTATATTACTTTAACGATTGTATAATTTATTTTTTTCGATGGTTTTATAGTTACTTTAGAGTAAATAAGACTGTTTTTAAATATGTCTTGGAAACAATTACACCTAATTTGAAAAGTGGGGTAAGGTCAACACATATTTCCAAAACAACGAAGTTGGCAGCTACGTTAAGATTATTGGCACAAGGGTAATACCAACTAGATGTTGGCAACGACTTCAACGTGGGACTATCGCAACCAATCTAAGATTTTGTTGGAAACAATGATCCAATTTCTTTCCATTGTTCTTTAAAATTACTTGGAAGAGTGCCTTGCGAAATCCTACTGCAAGAGAGGGATTCTTTTAAAACTCTTCCACTAATTTCTCAAACTGGGTTGCAGTTGATATATTAAATTTTTCGTTTTTTCCATTTACAATTTATGTATGCTTTAAACAAACTGAAGTCGTTATGAAAAATGGCTACGACAAATTCAAAGTCGTTTCAAAACAGTATCGTCGTCAAATTTGTATAGAATGTAAATGCTATCTTGACAATTATCAATAATATTCGAAAACGCCAACTGGAATAACAATTTAAAGTAAATAAAGCAAAACAATATCGTTTTGTTTTCTTTTGACAACTGGAATAAGGGTGAATGTTTTTTTTTTATATATGAAGTTTGACTTTGGTTAAGACATTTTTTTACAGAAGTAACACTGAGTCAATTAATGTCTATATTAATAGAATAGCCCTTTCCGTACCTATTTTTTTCATGGGTTGAAGAGCATTTTATATGTTATTATTTAGACCAAGTGAAATCTCAAGGAACAAATGTTTATATCCTGTTTCTAAGGACATGAACTTTGTATGGACATAAGAAATATAATTATTATAGTTTTTTTATTTTTTTATTTTTATAGTTTTTAATTTTACCTATTTTATAATAAAAATTTCATTGACATCCGCAAAATTTTTAAATTGTTTGGGACGAAAAGGGATAGAGGTAGTTAAGACATATGGTTAGTGATAGTAAAGCATCATTTACGGCAATAACGCATTTGCACGTTATGATTATTTTTAGAACAGTGTTGCAGTGCATCTGGAGTTATTTAGGCGTATTAGTTTTTAAGCTAGCATAGCCAATTTATAATTATTTTACTTCGCCTTCGATTTACTGCTATGATATGTGATAGCTAATAAAGACGGGGGTAACATCACAATATTGTTGTTGTTATATTTTAATTTGACAGTTTTATTTTTAAACAGCGCAATATGTAGCTGAACTATACTACTACTATCTGCTGTGCAATAAGAATTCAAACAACATTGTTGGAAAATACAAAATTATGTTTAACCAGAAAATGGTATAAACGCGTATTCGCTACCTATAACTTATGTATACAACTTTGATTAACTTTGACATAATATTTGAGAGAACGCAGAATAATTTAATTGATTTGTTGAAATTCCTCTTAATCTCACGAAATGGGAGCACGTACTCGTAAATTTCTCAATAAATTTCATTATTAGTTGGCAGTTGCGCAGTAAACATCAAATTTCTTCGGTGATTGTGTTTATCTGCATGCATATTTATTGCAACTGAGTGTAATTGTAATTGTGCGCGATTATTTGACAGTTAATTTCATGAAATTTTTCTGATGAGATCCCTCATGAAAACGCTCTCAACATAAACATGACACTGCAATTGAGGTCTACATGTAACAATATTCTCTCTGGGATTGAATTTGAAGCTATGTAACAACACGCACAATTTAATTCCGTTGCTCTGCCGGCGCCTGTTTATGTTTGGTTACACTGCTCTTACATTTACACAGAAAATGGGCAGACGGACAACATTTGTTGGCAAGAGGTTGCAGACGTAAGGTGTGTATTGCATTACACAATAAATAATAAACAACTCTCTTTGGCTAAAAACAAAAAGAATAAATGGTATAAAAATTCATGCGATTTGGAACATCTATTGATTATATAAGGTATTCCGTAAGCCGTGCAAAATATAGCAAGTTGAACAGAGACTGCTATATACGATATTTAAATAATGTAAAAAATAATCTTAAACGAAATCCAAAATCTTTCTATAAATTCATTAACTCAAAGAAAAGAAAATCCGGTTACCCCAAAGTTATGTGATTTCAACAAAATGAGTCATCTGATGATACAATTATATGTAATATGTTTGCGGATTTTTTCTCTTCTGTATACTCCAATGCAATTTATCATAATTCAAATAATTATCCATTACGCCTTGCTGAGAGTCAGTCTCTGCCAACTCTTGACTATGAAACAATTTTAGTTGGTATAAAGAAACCCAAATTATCCAACAACTTTGGCTCTGACAAGATTTCCAGCTGTAGTTTGATAAAATGTGCTGAAACCATAGCCATACCTCTGACTATCATGTTTAATACATCAATTAGATTTGGGTTCGTCCCAACTATTTGGAAAACTTCTAACATAGTTCCTTTGTTTAAATCAGGCAACAAAGCTGAAATTGAAAATTACCGTGGCATTGCAAAACTTAGTGTTATTCCCAAGTTTTTCGAAAAATTGATAACAGAACAGTTACGTTTCCATGTGTCGAGTATAATATCTCCACAGCAACATGGCTTCCAAAAAGGATGTTCAACCACCACAAATTTGCTTCAATTCACTATCGCTGTAAATCGTGGACTCTTTCAAAAGAAGCAATCTGATGTAATTTATACTGATTTCAGCAAATCGTTTGATATAGTAAATCATTCACTACTTGTAAAGAAGGTGCAAACTATAGGTTTTACAAATCTAAGTTTAAAATGGTTATTTTCATATTTGTCAGGTAGGACGCAGTATGTAAATTTTCGGAATGTAGTGTCAAATAATATACACGTACCTTCCGGTGTACCTCAGAGGAGCCACCTTGGACCACTGCTATTTTCGCTGTATATTAATGACTTGCCAGACGTAATAAAGTTTTCAAATGTTTTAATGTACGCAGACGACGTAAAAATCTTCCTAAAACGTTGGTCAAAAGAGTTTGATGATCCGTTTATTGCAAAAACGTTATATACCACACTGGTACGTCCTATATTAGAATATGGATCGATAATATGGGACCCTATCTATCAGACTCATTCAAATGCAATTGAGTCAGTGCAAAAACAATTCCTGTTATTTTGTCTTCGGGGGTTACGCTTCAACCCTCTAAATATGCCGTCGTATTATGCCCGACTAGCTCTCATCAAG
The DNA here is from genome assembly GCA_949628195.1 of Phasia obesa. Taxonomy (NCBI): domain Eukaryota; kingdom Metazoa; phylum Arthropoda; class Insecta; order Diptera; family Tachinidae; genus Phasia; species Phasia obesa. The sequence goes on from OX451219.1 coordinate 64,753,748, forward strand.
CTGCCTACACTGAAAAGCCATAGAATTATACTTAACGTCTCTTTTTCTTTGAAACTTATTAATGGTGATATTTGCTCTCGATTTTTAGTCAATGAAACTTTTTTAAACATTCCTCAACGCTCATCCCGGTATTTCTTTCCGTTATTAGTAGAATTTTCTAGAGCTAATAACGTTGCTGCGGACCCTCTCAGGAGATTGTGTAATCAATTCAACCAACTGTTTGGACTTATCGATTTTTCTTTAAATATTAATGTTTTAAAAAATTCTATCATTGTCTATTTAAATTCATAATTGGTGTTCTTTGTTATTTATACCTGTTAATTATTTTGTTTTATTCATACATTTTAATATTTACATACGCATGTACATATATACATACTTTTAGTGTCTGTAAGGAATATTTTCATAGACAAACGAATAAATAAAAAAATAAATAAATTACTATCCGCAGTGTTGTCACCACTATTGCTTATTGTCAAATTTTTAAAGCGAAATGAAAAATGTTGCATATTATATTAGATTAAATTACTGACAAATAATTCTTAATTTTTATTGTTATTCATGTGGATGTTTTTAACATAGATAACACATAGATAGTCAACTGAAACGTCAAAAACCTAAGTCTCTTGTCAAAAAACTTAAGTCTAAGAATGTATTGGTAGGCAAAATTGTATAAGTGTTGATTTAAAAAAAAATTCCCCACAGCACCTAAACTGCACATAGTTGTATAAAATATTTTGTAAAAACAGAATATTTTTTTTACATGCAATTTTAGATGTTAAAATTAAATAATTCTTTTGCTTTTTAATAAAAATATGAATTTTGTATTTTTTGCTAATATATTTATGTGCGAAAAACGTTACATTGAATGCTAATTTTAAATATTTATTATATTGATTTGAAAATTTTCATCCCTCAAAAGACAAAAAAATACAATACTGTGTAGAAATAAATTTCACCAAAGAAATGTCAACAAAATTAAATTTATTTTGTATTAAAAAATTTAAAATGCAATAAATATTTAAATAATTTTTTGTGCAAAAATTCAAAATTGTTTAAATATTTGTAAAGTGAAATGGAATAACGCGTAATAGTGCCTAAATGTGAATAAAAATTTTACTCCCCTAAGTGTGTTGAATCCACACCATACCCGTATGTGTGAAGACATTTGTAGCCACGTTTTTGACATTTGGGGAGTTGACCATCTATGTGTTATCTATGGTTTTTACCTTTTGTAAGCATTTTGAATAAACGGTTAACTTTGTTCACCAATTTCTGTTTTGATTCTGTCAAATAGCGCTGTCTATTTACTAAGCTTTAATTTGAATTACTTTAGCCCTCATTTGCCAGATTTTTCTTGTATAGAAGTTTCTAGACATATTTGCCTATAAATATAATTCATGCTTGCGGGTGGTATGACAGTATTGTTTTAAACGTTTAAGAGATCAGTTGTTGTGGATGTAAGAGGGTGTTAAACAGTTTGTGAATTTTTAACAGTGGTGTCAATAAATGTTATTCAAATCTGATTAAAAAAAGTGGGTGTTAAATAGTTTGTGAATTTTTAACGGTGGTGTCAATAAATGTTATTCAAAGCTGATTAAATAAAGTGACTTACAGTAAAATTAAAATCGCTGTGTTTTTATTTTACAATAAAAAGAACCTAACGTAAAAAAATATGGTTACTTCTGAGATCATCTAAGGTCCCTGTTTTACTTATGTCAAATGTCAAACCAAACTTCAAACATATAAGAAATAAACATGCTTTAGTTTTAGTCAGAAAATGGTCATCTTTTAATACCCACGTTACAACAGTTTCTGGCGACGAGGCATAAACAAAAAAATTACAAATGTTAAAGATTATGATCACTACAGAGAAAATGACGGACGAACCGGCCACATTTAGTTTTGACTCCTTCAACGCATAAGTTACCACTTGGAGCAGATGGGCAAAACGATTCGAAAATGTATTCAAAGTATTTTCTAACGACATAGTAAACAAACGTAAATTGTTGTTGCACTACATATAATATCCTTTATGACAGAATACTGCCGAAAGAACCAGAAAATTTGTCGTAACCATTTTAAAAGACTATTTCAATCCAAAACCGAATGAAATACTTAATAACTATAGATTTCATTTAAGGAAGCAAAAACCGGAAGAAAGTTGTTAAAAATTTCTCACAGCTTTAAAGAAGTCGTCAACGAAATTCAATTTTGATACGTACATATATTCACACAGCTATAAGAAATAAATTTGTATTTGTTTTAAAAAACCAAAAAATACAAAACAGACTTCTCGAAAAAGTAAATTTACTGCCAGTCCCACGAAGTCGCTCGATGTCGATCGTTCGCACAAATACATTTAAAACAAATTCAAACATTTTGTGGGAACGATCGATATCGTGGGACAGGCAGTTAACGTTGGAGGATGCGATTAATAAAAAAATACAAATATTGAAGTAGTCAATAAAATACATAAAAAGACCAAAAATAAAACCACTCATACAACATTTAACACTCAAAAGGAACGAATGAGTGTAAATACAAAAATTAAATTTTTTAAGAAAAATTAATTTTTCCTAAAAAAGAATAGAATAATTCAAATTCAAGAAGAATAAAACTGGAGTTACATAAGGAATAAAAGTTCAAAGTATATTTAAATCGAAAAATTAATTATTTTCGGTTTGGGGTGTTAGATAAACTACCCCTTGCCCCTTCCCGATTATGGTTAAAATTTATACAGCTCTTCATCTCCATAAACCAAAGACACATACTGAATTTCATTTTGATATGTCATACGGTATGACACTAAACGAAACTACTACCCGTTCCTACCCCTACCCCTTCCCGATTATGCTCAAAATTTATACAGCTATTTATCTCCATAAATCAAAGGTACATACTAAATTTCGTTTTAATATGTCATACGGTATGACCTGTAGACGTTCACAAAATTTGGGGGTCAGGAAACTATCCCTTGCCCCTCTCGATTATTTCCAAAAACTATACAGCTCTTCATCTCCATATACCAAAGGCACATAATAAATCTCATTTGGATATGTCAAACGGTATGACCTGTACAAACTCCACAAAAATAGTGGCATACACACCGTCAGATATAGAATTATTTAGAATATGTAACAAGAAATTAAAGTGTTTGGGATACATTGTGGTGAAAGTGCAGACAGAAGAAAAAAAATAAAGAGGTAGTAAACCTCGTACAGGTACGTGGCATTTCAATTAATAACTGGATGAAAACATTTTCTAAACTGTTTTCTACTTCTATGGGCAAAATAACGGGATTTCAAGTAAGATTATATTTAATGCAGTTCCTAAGGCGGTAAAAGCAAGGTACCTTTTGCCAAGGACAAGTTAATGAAGGACTATTTGTCAAGGTAGACAAAAGCGAAAGGGCGACGCCACTGGTAGTCGTACCATAAAGTGATGGTTCCGTACGTTTGTTATTGGATGATCCACTCCCCAAAATTGATGAGCTTTTTAGTTGTATGTTTGGCATTTCCTGTACTCTTGCCGATGAACAGCTCCAACCGATGAAATACACTTATAAAAAGTCGATGAAGTACTGCGCAGGCTAGTTAAATATAATATGCGAATAATTTTTAACAAATCTGAGTTTTTGAAAGAACAAATTAAATACTGCGGATACATCATTGATCTTTGTGGTATTCCGAAAGTTAAAAACAAACTCGATGCAATTCAAAACATGAAGAAACTGCAAACAAGTCGAAGTAAGATCGCAAACAAAATACGAAGTTAGATCGAAAACAAAAGACGAAGTAAGATCGCAAACAAAAGACGAAGTATGTTCGCTTACCCTGAACCAAACACAACAAAAATACAGCCAAATAGATAAAGAAGCAGCGTCTGTACTCGTAGCGAGCGGCTGCAAAAGGCGTCTGACTCCAGAGGGGCGGCCTAATTAATAGTGAATCTAACCACATCCCGATTGTTCTTTGTTAGATCGAAACTTATGCTTGTAACATATGGATGGAAGACACTCTACTTTCTTACTATTTTCTAACAATACATGAGTTTAAACCAGTTAAATATTAATTCTCCAAGTGGTCGCCGCAATATAGCGGTCAATCCACCTGCTTCAGATTTTTCGCAGAAATACTTTATATCCCGACACTTTCTCGTTGAAAACTAAATCCTTAATTGGATCGTCAATCCCGGCAAACTCGAACAAATCGCAAAAGAACTAAATAGACTTAAGCTACAGATAATTGGTCTGTCAGAATGTAGATGGAATGGAGCTGGTGAAGTTAAATTACCCGACAGATTAAAGTTCTTTTTCTTTGGTAGAAACACAGACGACTATCGCCGCGATTGAGTAGGCTTCCTGCTAAGCAAAAGAGCTGTACAATCACTACTCGTATGGAAACCAATTAATGAAAGATTTATATGGTGTCGAATCCGCACTAGAGTAAGGAGTATAAAAATCGTACAAACATATGCTCCAACGGAGCAAGCGGACGATCAGATTAAGGTGTCATACTATGAACAACTAATGACTACTGACGATATATGTATGTCTGTTGTCTTCAAGACACAGTGACATGCAAAGCAAAATCGATGAAATCATAGCCGAATCTCTGGCAGTGGGTTTGAAGATTAACTAAAAGAAGACGAAAGCACTGAACGCTTGGTTCAAGCATTAGTGTTAAAGCGGGTGATGATTTAATTGAAAATGTCAAATCCTTCAACTTGGAAGTGTAATTTCAACAGACGGTTGTGCTGCTAACGATATTCTAAGCAGGATTTCTAAAACCCAAGGTGCCTTTTCTCAGCTCTGGAAAATCTGGAGGTCATCCTCTGATTCAACTCGTACAAAAATACGTCTATTTAACTCTAACGTAAAATCAGTTCTTTTGTACAGATGCGAAACCTGGGTATATCAAGGAGTAGTGCGTATTCAACAATAGACACAGCAGCGTCGCAGTCGATAATTAGGCCCGATTTGGTAAACGGAAAAGAGCAACAATTTAATAATGTAAGTTTGCGCACTGCTATCGGAGAATTTGCTGTCTGCGTTAAGGTCAAATTATTATCGGTGCAGATTTTATGATCATACATGGAGTCCGTCTGCGCATGGGCAACAAATAATGATTTGGCGAAACGTCGAAATTCCCCTTGATATTGGATATGAGAGCAAAGCTGCAGTAAGAAAGTTGGTTACTTTTGAAAGGCAGAAATTACCACCTCAGACAGAAACTTTGATATGGGCACGTAAGGAGGAGGATTGCGGGGACATCCGGTAGTGGCTGGTAGAACCATCAGGAAAGGGTGAGATAATAACAGAAAACGTCCTCTTGATAACCTGTTAAAATGGATAAATTCCTGTGAGAGTGCTAAATTTATCTAGCAGTGAAAAAGTGATTGGTAAAAACTCAGAAATAGCTCAATGTACCCCAGCAGAGGCTATAATTAATTGCGAGAGAAACTCGGATTATGCAAAAATGTCAACCAAATAGCGCGAATTACTAGCGGAATACGTGGGGAAATGGATAGCAGAATTAAAGCCACCGGACAAAGCCAAGCAGCTGCCACGAAAGTAGGCCACTGTCTTCGCCCTGAAGTATAAAATCCAAGGAAGAAGGGCAATAGTGAAACACGAAATAAATACCAGCGAAGCGAGGCCCATAAAATAAGCTCCCAGGGTCATTTCTCTAGCAAAGGGGAACGAAGTAAAGCAGCTAGTCAACAAAATGGAGCGAAACGAAATCATTGAGTCATCTTTAAATCCTTGGAGCTCGCCTGTAGTCTTAGTAAAGAATAAATATGCAGCACCAGAGTCTGCATTGACTATAGAAAGTTCAACGAAGTCATTAAAAAGGAGAGTTATCTACCCTGAATCAACGACACCTTAGACACGCTAGCAGAAACAAAGTGGTTTTCAAACTATACTTACAGAGCGGTTATTGGCAAGTCGATATAGTTGACAAATATAAAGAGAAAACTGCTTTCATTGCACTAAATGGATTATGGCAGTTTAGAGTTACGCTATTCGGTTTCTGTAATGCTCCTGGCAACTTCGATCGTTTAATGGACCAAGCAAAAGGGACTCAATTGAAAGAAATGCATAATGTATCTGTATAACATAATTGTCATGTTAAAGACCTTCGAGGAACACGTAAGGAATAGTGAAGAAGTCTTCAAGCGTATATCACCGACTGGACTGAAGCTCAGTGTTAAAAAATGCGCATTGTTGTAAGTGGCACCTGTCCTAGTATATCTAGTTCCTGGGCAAAAATTCGTGCTACATACCGATGCGAGCGGATATGGAATAGGAGGAGTGCTGTTGCAAGTGGTAGATGGGACAGAAAAGGTTATTGGCTTCTACAGCAAAGTACTTTCAAAGCCAGAAAGAAACTATTGCGTTAGGCAACGAGAGCTTCTGGCAGCATTCGAGTGCATTATTAAACATTACCACAAGTAGTTGTACGGTCAGAATTTTACGCTGAGAAAAGATCATGCCTCAATTTAAAAGCCTTAAGGGCAGCTTACCCCTTGGATTAAACGACTCCAGAGTTATGACTTCAGAATCTCACGTCGATGACAACCTTGGTTGTATGTATGTATGTATGTATGTATGTATGTATGTATGTATGTATGTATGTATATTGGTTTATTTTCAATAGTTCAAATAATCTTATATACATATTTCCCTCATTTGTTGACACAATGTTAATTTAAACAAAGAACTTTTACAACAAATCAATGTTTGGGTTTAAAAAACAAAAAAAAAATGTTTATCTCCGTGAAAATAACAAACAAAAGATAACAAACTAAACTTATTTCACTCAAATCAAAGAGGGAAAAATACAAAATGGCGACTTTTGCACTCATAAGCAGATAAAAATTGAGTGTTTCCGCTTTTACAGAAAAAAATTAAGTGCTATCCAGTTTAAATACATGAAGTAGTAGGTGATTTTAATAAAATGTATGGCAACTTCTTCGATTATTTAACAATTCCTTGTGAATGTATGTTCTTCTTCTTTTTTTGATGCATGGGAGAGGATTTTGACTTAACAAACTAAATAAGATATGTTATTTAAATAAAACCATCCAAACTGTTTGCTTTAAATTATAATAATAAATTAAAGAAATATTTAGTTTTATTATTGAAAATATAAAAAAAAATTTAAAATTAATATAACTTGACAAAATTTAAACATATTAATACGTTACAATCACAACTTTGAATTTCACTCTTTCTACCTTTTGGGGTCTGGGGGCAAATCTAGGAGTTCTTCCTGGACGGGACCACTTGTACGTTAAAATAGAGTCTATTAGCTCCATTTTGGCGTTTCAGTTTTTTGGCTCTGTTCTGTTTTTGGCGTTGATAAGTACGGACGCGATTTTTTTTAAGCTCGCATTAACAAAAAACAAAACATACATTGTGTGAACAATTTAAAACAAAAACAAAAAACAAACCTGTGTTAATACAACAACAAATTTGTTTGTAAAATATTTTTTTTTCTTTTTCTTTTTCCTTTTCTTTATTTTTTACAACGGCATATTGAATTGCTACTTTTAAAATAAAATAAAAACAATAAAGGCTAATGAGCCTGTTTAATTTAAGCAACAAAAATGTTGACAATGCTGAATTAAATAAAAACAAAAAAACTGAAAATAATTTGTGTACTAATGCTACGCCAGTTATACGTGCCCAATCTTGTTCTTCACTTTTACTAAGCGATGATAATAAAATAACTACAAACAAATCGCCTTCCGAACACAGTGTTACCAAAGATAATATGGATAGTGTAGAAAAACCCAAGACGCAAGTGGGAATGGACAGATACATAACTGTATTGAAAAGAGGTCGAAGCCCTAAATCTTCGCAGATTGCACCAATGGCTAAAGTACAAAAAGACAAGGACTCTAACGGAATAAATTCCCATAATCGTTTTGCTATTTTAGATAGCGAAACAAGCGAAACAAAAACGGCACCCAAGTCGTTTAAACCACCACCAATTTTTTTAAGGGAAAAAAATTCAAATGAATTAATAAATAAGTTGATCTCAGTTATCGGGGAAAATTCATTCTATGTAATTCCAATCAAGCGTGGTAACATTGATGAAACTAAAATTCATTTTATAGACGAATGTAGTTATCGTAAGCAGTAAAGGAGTAGCAAAGGCCTACAGGTAGTCATCAAAGGTGTAGACTCTTATGCTAATCCAGTGGAAATAAAAGCTGGCCTCCAAAAAGCAGGATTTAAGGTTAAAAGCGTTCTTGTTCTTGTTCTTCACTTTTACTAAGCGATGATAATAAAATAACTACAAACAAATCGCCTTCCGAACACAGTGTTACCAAAGATAATATGGATAGTGTAGAAAAACCCAAGACGCAAGTGGGAATGGACAGATACATAACTGTATTGAAAAGAGGTCGAAGCCCTAAATCTTCGCAGATTGCACCAATGGCTAAAGTACAAAAAGACAAGGACTCTAACGGAATAAATTCCCATAATCGTTTTGCTATTTTAGATAGCGAAACAAGCGAAACAAAAACGGCACCCAAGTCGTTTAAACCACCACCAATTTTTTTAAGGGAAAAAAATTCAAATGAATTAATAAATAAGTTGATCTCAGTTATCGGGGAAAATTCATTCTATGTAATTCCAATCAAGCGTGGTAACATTGATGAAACTAAAATTCATTTTATAGACGAATGTAGTTATCGTAAGCAGTAAAGGAGTAGCAAAGGCCTACAGATAGTCATCAAAGGTGTAGACTCTTATGCTAATCCAGTGGAAATAAAAGCTGGCCTCCAAAAAGCAGGATTTAAGGTTAAAAGCGTTGACAATCTCAGAAATCGAGAGCGTGTGCCTCAACCTCTATTTCGCGTTGAACTGGAACCTGGGGATATTAGATTAAAGAAGAACGAAACGCATCCCATTTATAATCTAAAATATCTGTGACACCGCAGGATAAGTGTAGAGGAACCACATAAGCGGTCAGGACCCGTTCAGTGTTTAAATTGCCAAGAATACGGCCATACAAGGGCTTACTGCAAGTTGCCTCCGGTTTGCGTTGTGTGTGGAGAGCTTCATTGTTCCGCCCAATGCGACAAACCAATGGATGACTCGAAGGTTAAAAAATGTAGCAATTGCGGTGGAAATCACACTGCTAACTACAGAGGCTGTCCAGTTTTTTCTGAGGTAAGGAAGTCAACTCAGAAATTAAATACTCCTGCTAGGCAGCCACAATACCAAGCAAATGCTCATTACCCTCAGTTAGCTCAACCCACAACCAAACATGTTTCATACGCGGATATGTTAAAATCGAATCATGTTTTAGCACACAAAGCGACACCTACAAACAATTCTACCCCAAATATGCATCCAGAAGCTAAAGAACAAACTCCATCTGGTAACTACAATCGTCTCGAAGCAAGTATCGAGACATTAGTGCATTCGTTAAACAGTTTTATGAGCTCTATGAGCATGATGCAAGAAATGGTTCGCATGCAATCTATGATGTTGCAGGCGGTACTTAACAAACCATGAACTGTTTAAAAATATGTTTCTGGAACGCAAACGGCGTACGCCAACACAAAAATGAACTCGAGTACTTCTTGAAGAACCAACAAATTGATGACATGATGGTTTCAGAGACTCATTTAACAACAAATAGCTTTTTTAAAATCAATGGCTATATATTATATCACACTAAAGACCCCCGTGGCAGAGCATGTGGTGGTTCAGCAATACTAATAAGGGACCGAATTAAACATGATTTACTGTGTGATTTTTGTGAGGACTACCTTCAAGCAACAAACATCTGTATTGAAGAATATCATCAAAACTTTGTTATTTCTTCGTATTATTCACCTCCTAGATTTCAAATATCAGAGAGTCAATATATCGACTTTTACAAATCACTAGGTCCCTGTTTCATAGCATCAGGCGACTACAACGCTAAACATACGTTTTGGGGATCACGCCTAATAACTCCAAAAGGTCGTGTTTTATTTGACACTATTTCAAAAATGCGTCTGAATGTGATATCAAGTGGACAACCCACCTATTGGCCTACTGATCGACAAAAAATACCTGATGTTATTGATTTTGGCGTGACTAAAGGTATTTCGAGAGAAATAATTAAGGTTGAAGCGTCACTCGAATTATACTCAGATCATTCACCCACTATTGTCTATATATGGAATCAGCAAAATATCGTGTCGCCAACAACTTGCACAAGCATTAATTGGTTGAAATATAGAAAGTATCTCAGTACTCATTGTTCGGAAAACATACCGCTAAGAACACCAGAAGATGTGGACCAGAGTCTAATTTATTTTGATCAAAATCTTAAATCAGCTGCCCAACATACGACAGAAACCAGACAACCAGCTAGATACAATCAAATTTATTTTGTAGATGTCGAGCGGCTCTTGGCTGAAAAAAAGAAAAATTAGAAGAGAGTGGCAAGCACACAGATCTCCTAAACTCAAATCTAGACTTAAAGATTGCACGAAACGGCTAAGACAGCTGCTAGAATCTCGAAGAGTAGCATCTCTGAAAAATTACTTGAAAGACCTCGACGCAACTGCACAATCAGATTATTCATTATGGCGTGCATGTAGGAACCTTAAAAGACCGGTCGTACGTAAGCCTCCCTTGCGAACTTCTTGTGGAGACTGGGCAAGGTATGATACCGAAAAAGGCAATTTGTTTGTTGGACATTTGAAGAAGGATTTCACCCCAAATGTGTGTACTGATATAGCTAAGTTGTCATCAGTAGAGACTAGTGCCGTAGTACCCCTAAGATTTGAATTTAGCGATATTGAAAGGGCAATAGCAGATTTAAACACCAAAAAGCCCCTGGCGTTGATAAAACAAGTAACAAGATGTTAGTTGAGTTGCCCCGTATAGGTCGCAGAATTATTCTGTTTGTTTTTAATGCCATCTTACGTCTTGAGTACTTTCCCACAGAGTGGAAGGTCTCTTTAATAACTATGATTCCTAAACCAGGAAAAGACCACACAAAAGTAGAATCATACAGACCTATAAGCCTTTTATCAAACGTGTCAAAGTTATTTGAGAGAATATTAATAACTAAGCAGAATCCAATTCTTAGCGCGAAAGGATGCGTTCCGAACCATCTATTCGGCTTCAGAAAACAACATAGTACGATCCAAGAAACGCACAGATTAGTAAATGTAATTAAAACGACCTTTGAAGAAAAAAAATACTGTTCTGCGCTCTTTATCGACGTTTCTCAAGCATTCGATAAGGTTTGGCACGAAGGCCCAATATTTAAGCTAAAGCTGAACTTGCCCGAAAACTTGTATAAGCTCTTAAAAGATTATTTAACGAATCGCAAGTTTTTACTAAAAGAAGTTGACTTTTTAAGCTCGCCACAGCTCATTGAAGCCGGAGTTCCCCAAGGTAGTATTTTGGGACCAGTTTTATATTTACTGTACACATCGGATATGCCAATTAGCACCCTAGTCCACACATCAACTTTTGCAGATGACACAGCTTTTTTAAGTATTCATGAAAGTGCCCAAGAAGCATCACAACTTTTACAAGACCACATACTCAATTTGGAAAAATGGCTAGAAAAATGGAGAATAAAAGTGAATGAACAAAAATGCACTCACAAAACTTTCACACTGCGCAGGGACTCATGCCCTCCTATTCGCATAAATAACCAAATGATACCACAGCTTTCAGATGTTAAATACCTGGGTATACATCTTGACCGTCGCCTTACTTGGAAAAACCACATTGACTTCAAGTTAACACAAATGAAACTAAAGGCAGTACAACTAAATTGGCTTATTGGCAGAAACTCCACCCTGAGCTTAGATTGTAAACTTCTACTGTACAAGTCGGTCCTCAAACCAATTTGGTGTTATGGGATTCAGTTATGGGGCACTGCCTCAGCTACCAATGTAGAAAAAATTCAAAGGCGCCAAAATAATATTTTACGTATTATTACATCTGCTCCCTGGTATATAAAAAATTCGAACATCCACAAAGACCTAAACATGCCATCAGTTAAAGCAGAAATAGCGAAACATGCAGTCACATATCTAAAGAGGCTTGAATCTCATCCAAACCCTTTGGCGCGCAACATGTTGAATGAACCTGGTTACATTCGACTAAAAAGAAGAGATACTGCTTTTCTTGGCCGTACATTAGAGGAATGACCCGCAAATGATTGCAAAATCCGCGAAACAAACATTATTTTTGTCTAGCACTGGCTGGACTTAAAAAGAATATTTTATTTTAGACTTAAGATACGAGTAATTATTGTTAGTTCAAAAATATTGAAGATACAATAAATAAATTATGAAAAAAAAAAGTTTTTTGGCTCAGACGTTTTTAGCTGAACAAAGTATTAAAAATAATACAGCTCCAGCAGCCTGTTGAGTTGCATGTTGCTGTTGTCTTGCTGTACTTCGCTTTTGTTTCTTCTAATTCCCTTACTCTAGATCTAACATGTGAAATTCGATGCCAGGCCATTTATGAAACTTTAGCTGATGCATAGTCGGAGCCTTCATGGGGTTGACCTATCGACACTTGTGTAAGATAATTAATTTGATCGCTTAGTTTCATTTCAGCATTTGATAGTTTTGGTGAACTGTTGGTTGTGCGTTTCGGTACTCTTTTGTGAATATTTTTCCCTGCTAAGTTCATGCAGTGCAAGTCCTAAAATAGTATTTTACTTCATATACATATATACATACTTTTTGCAGAACTTACCGAGTAAAAGTATTGTTGTGGATCTGCAGATATTTTTCTGTCGGTGAGCATATGCTTCTTGAGGGCTGGGATATAAACCACCAAATTGCTGTCTAGTAATTTGATTCCTGTTCTGGTTATTGGATCTTTTATTATTGTTATTCAAATTGTTATTTTTACCATAGGGTGATACCTGCCCTGTTGGTATACCATTTGGAGTTTTAGGGCTCTCCGAGTTGCCAGCTGAAAAAGCTGTCAGCGTGGTACGATAGACCAGCAACAAATTTAAAAGTTAAATTTATAAATCTAACTTTTTAATAAATTTAAAAAATAAACAATTTACCTATTTCCTTCTTTTTTACCTTCTTTTCTGTTTTCTTGCGCTAAAGTACAGCTTGGATGTTTCGCAAAACACCACCTTGGGCAATTGTTACTCTAGACAATAATTTGTTTAATTCTTCGTCATTACGAACAAATAAATAAATTTTAGGAGGCATCCAAGCATCACGTTTTTCGCAATTTTTGTGCGAGGAGTGATGCCAAGTATAATCGACCTTTGTACTAATTGTAGTTGCCAGACTAAAAACATCACGAATTAAAAGTTGTCCAAAAAAGAATAATAGAAAGCGAGCGATTTTTTATTCTAAAATTTACCAACAAATTTATAATAATTATTAAATATTTCAACTCATATAACTAATTTATTTATTAACAACATAACTAAGAATAATTACTAGCAAAAAGAAACAAAACACCTTCTACTTTTTCGCCTAAATAATTTACTACTTTTAAATTTAGCAATTTTTTGAAAATGCGAATACAGAAACTTATATGCTTATTTTTTCAGTTAAAATTGTGATAAATTTTTAATGTTAACATTTCTGAGGTTTAAGGTAACCTTCATAGCTACTTATTATTAGTGATAATTTTTTATTAAAAATATATATGTTCAATTCAGAAGACCATGCTATCATGTAATAGAGTTTATTGTCAACTTATTTTACAATAGTTTATGTACGTGCACAATTTTATGCCAGCATAACTAGTCTAGTGTAAATACGAAAGAACAAAAGTTGTGCGGATTAAAAATTAGTCTTGTGTGAAAGCCCCCATTTTATTATTCTGAACAACGTTGCCGTTGCTAAAAGTTTTTATTCTACCATTTTTTTTAATATACTATAATCCTTCACAACAAATTTGTAAGGTAATTGAATGTATACCAATTAGTAAAAGTGTGATTTTGTTATAAAAAATGGGAAGCAAAATTGTAAAGGTTACAACATATTTAAACTTGGTTAGTTAATACAATACAAGGTTTCATATTTTTAATTTCATTCAAAAATGTCTTCGAATTAAAATTTGGCTGCATGCCAAAGGACCCTATGAAAAATCGCCCAAAAGCATAAATGAAAAATTGCCCAAGAAATCTTCATACAAAATTGGGTAATATTTCATATGAAAAGTAACCCAAAAATTGTGGGTGTTTTTTCGTCGTTTTTTGGAGAATAATTAATTTTTATATTTTTATTATGAAAAATCGCCCAAATGTTTAAATGAAAGATCGCCCAGTTTTGAACGATTTTATATGATGAAAAAAACATTTTTCAATAAGAAAATAATGTTTTTTTTTAACGATATATTTAAAAAAAAAATATCGCTAATAATAAGTACTAATAAGTACTTACCTTAAACACTACAATTTTGTGACGATATAAACTGGAAAAATAAGCAATTTATTTCTGTCTGCTTTTCCAAAAAATGCTGAATTTACACATAAAGTTCACATTTAAAGTTGTACCAGTGGCTGTCTTTAAAAAAATGGCAGTCTTTAAAAAGCTTCTGATTATTAACGTAAATTTTTTTGGTGAAAAAGTAGAATCTGTTTTGTTTCTTTTATACTAGTAACTATTTCTAGTTATAATGTTACAAATAAGTTACTAATATGAGTTGAAATATATGTATGTGTTATTATTGTTATAAATGTCTTTGTTGTGAAATTTCAAAATTAGGCCTAATGCTGAAATTTCACAATAAACAATGATAAATTTCAACTCATATTATTTATCTTTATTATTTTTTGAAAAATCGCGTGATTTTAATTAATTTAATAATAATTAATTTATTAATTTAAATAATTAATTTCAACTCATATTAGCAAACCATTTGTACCTTTATTATCTTTTTATTCACAAATATTTCCTTTCATATTTATTTTAATGAACACATACAATATTTATTTGCGTACATTGGCAACAATATATTAAACTTGGTAGCAAAAAGCTTCCTAACAGACTGTGATCACAGCTTATATACAACTTCTTCTCAAAGCTTGCACGATGAATTAAATCAACGGTTTAATTTAACAACGGTTGTAGCGACCGTTACTACGGTTACGCAGCGATCCGTTAGCACCATCACCACGAGCAGCAGGTGTCGCTCCTTTCTTTTATTTTGATCAAAGATTACACACAGAAGTTGCAAGATCAAAGCTTACTCGATGAATTAAACCAATATCAATGCCCTTACTAAAACTATTTACATTTTTATAGTTTTTTATTTAATAGGAAAACTATAAATGAATTTGGGCGATAATTCATTTATATTTGGGTATTTTTTCACAATTTTCGGGCCAAATTTCCATTTTTCTTTCTTGGGTAATTTTTCATTTTTTTAGGGTGATTATTCATTCGGCAATTTTTCATTTTTGTTTTTGGGCGATTTTTCATAGGGTCATTTTGCATGCAGCTTTAAAATTTTTATCAATCCATATTTCGGATTTTAAGCCAAAATACATCTATGCGGCAATTTTAAAATTTTCAATCAATTTCAGTATTCTTACTAAGAGGCCGTCTTCACTAGTCATCAAATTGATCAAAACATAAACATGACACCAGCAGAGAAACGGAATTAATTTGTGCATGTTTTTATAGGTGACGAATGCGTGTTTATGTAATTTTCTGTTTAAACATAATTTTTTATTTTCCAACAATGTTGGTTCTTTAGAAAATTTCTCTAATAAAATGTTATTTATGAAATTGTTTCAACGGTAAATGTAAAGTTTAATAATGTAGATATGTTACAAATGAGTTGCAATTCGTTTCCAATTCAAATGGATTTGTTAAGGAAAATTGCAATACATTTCCAATTCGTTTTGATTTCAAATTCATTCAAATGAACTAGAACAATCAATTGCAATTCAAATGAATGCAGGTTTTGTTTTAGATATAAAATAAACAAAATAAAATTTTTATTATTTGCGAATTTTAACAATTTTAATTAAATAAAAAAATTTTATAATTAAGAAATATATATTGTTAGCAAAAACTAAAAAAAATCATTTAGGCGATTTTTGCACTTTCTGATATATATGTTTTGTAAAACATTTTCTGGCAACTATGGTTCTAAGTAAAATGCACTGTTTTACGGTCTGGCAAAATTTTGTAAAATAAATGAGTAATTACTTAATATGAAGAGCGTAATTCCCTCTCTCGTCAAACTGAGTGAAAATTTTAGTTTGTTGTAATTAGTTTGTTATTTTCTCGCTTCAATCAACTTAGTTTGTTTAATAATACATAAAAAAGTGTACACTAAATTTTTTAAATAAAGTTAACTATAGTGCAAACAAGTTAGTCATGTGTTAATTTCTATGAAATCAGTATACTTTTCAGTGGGGAATTTCGGGGATAGTTAAAATATTTTTTGGGGAATTTTGGGGATGAAAATTTTCAAATTGGGGATGGGACTCGAAAAACATCTGGGAACCCTGGACAAAACACCTCTTTTTCGCCAAAATAATCTACTGCCACTGGTAAAACGTAAAATGTAATGTAATCTTTAAGTTTAGTATTTTTTCGAAAAGATAATGCAGAAACTAACTTGGTATTTTTAACCGACTTCAAAAAAGGAAGGAGATTACACAGGGCAACAGCAAAAATATGCTCGAGTAACTACTATATACATTTGACGTATCATGGCTACCTTTGTACAAAAATGGTAAAATTTTTAAATTCTATGGATAGATTTTTTTTTAAAAAATTTTTTTTAAAATTGCAATTTTTTGAGACGTTTCTTCAAATAATTAATGATAACTCAAAAACTACTAGTCCGATATTATTAAAATAAATTCAGAAAAATTAAGATTTGCATAGCCTTTAATTCGTCTATATATCGCGTTTCAATCGGATCAATAGTATCGGAGTTATAATAAAAAACTTAAGAAAAAAATATATTTTTTACGTAAAAATGGCAAAAATTTTCGTTTTAAAAAAAT
The DNA here is from genome assembly GCA_949628195.1 of Phasia obesa. Classification (NCBI taxonomy): domain Eukaryota; kingdom Metazoa; phylum Arthropoda; class Insecta; order Diptera; family Tachinidae; genus Phasia; species Phasia obesa. Next base: position 64,770,742 of record OX451219.1, read on the forward strand.
CATAAAAAATCGAAAACGGCAAAAAACTTCCAGATTCATTTTTTTATCGCATAGCGACATATAATAGCAACAAAATGAGATATCGACCATAAAAATCGATTGATTTTTTTCGAATTTATTCACATTTTAGTGAATTCGCTCATTTTCACAAAATTTTAGTTTTTTGCTTGATATACGCATTATAGCGGGTTTTCAAATGTGTGAAAAACATAAATTTTCCAATTTCAAGGGGTGCATGTCGGATTAATGTTAGATTTGATGAGAAACTTCCACCCACAAAATTTTAGTCGAATTCGACAACGTTAACACGTAGCGCATAGGCCCCAAATCTGAAAAAAGCGTTTAAATCGAAAATAATTGACAAATTTTCAGTTTTTGCAAAATTAACGCTATTTATTTCCCCTTTTGCAAAAAAGTGGATCCTGGCCCTTAGGGCAAACACAATGAGATTTACAATAAGCTACATGTCTTTAAGTTTTCGAGTTATTACAATTTTCACTGGCCATTATATGTCCTTGAGAACTTGCCGAAGACAATTTACAAAAACATTTTACTTTTAAAATTTTTTATTTTTTTCTTTTTTAACAATAAAATATAAAATTTCGCTAAAATTGACTGATATCTTCCTATTACACAACACAACAAAATAAAAAAATTAGATGCTCTTGAAACCACTATACAATATCCAGGTACTGCCAAAGTGTTTT